>VUYV01000091.1:637835-746318 GCA_008711295.1 Anarhynchus alexandrinus | reverse complement strand
TTTTTTTTTTTTTTTTTTTTTAAATACATCTGGACTGTAGCACTTATTTCATTAGCCCACTTGAAAGGTAAATTAGAGTGAGGCGTAGTTGATATAAAGGAAATTCATAGCACGCTGCCAGTGAGCGGTGTATGGAAGCAGGTTAGTTGTTGCAAGTCAATTGATACCCTGTCCTGGGCTGAAAAATAGCATCCATGCTACAGAACTGCCTCTTGGGAAGGAGGTTTAGGGTTGCAAGGTAACATATTGCTCCCAGGGCACTGCAAAAATGAATATGCAATTAAATTCTCTTAAAATAAGCAGTCACTCAGGGCCAAAGCAGAAACAGAGCATAAGTGCCTTATAGGCAGTGCAGGGTCAAATTTTGAGGTAACCCCATCTCCTAGGGGAAACCACATCCTGAATTTAGACAAAAGGAATGTGGGAAAGAGTGCCTAAGGAGAGGCAGGAGCTGTGGGAGCAGGTGGAAACCTGCAGATGGGCTCCCTGAAACGCTTGGTGCGTAGCCACTTTAACCCAGCCAGTGGGAGACACACACATATGTATGCAGATGTATAAACACATACCCCCACACACACACATGTACGCACATCCTAGCATATTTACTGTGTCTGTATAAAACCCAATTGTTTACTGAGGAGTATAGCATCTACAACAACAACCAGAAAAAAGAGACTTCCTAATCAAAAACAACCTGGGGAAGCCACTTTCCCTTCTTTCCCCCCTCTTTCCCACATCTCCTTTATGTGGTATGGAAGTTCAGTAGTCTCCTGGCTCAAAGGATTCAACAAGGCCGGGCAAAGTATAAGCTGCCTGGAGATAGGGGAGGTTACTACTGACAAATTGGAGAGTGTCACCGGAGTAGGGCCGCAGAGATGGTCGTGGGGTTGCAGCACATCATCCTATAAGGACTAGGGAACTGGGTTACCTTAGCCTGAAGAAAAGGAGTCAGATGGGAGGGTGTAATTTCAGTCTTCGACTAACCAAATAAAGGTTACAGAAGAGACAGAGCCAGAGGGTTCTGTGAGGTGCAACGCCAAGTGACATGAGGCAATGGTCCCAAACTGTAACAAAGACAATACAAGGAAAATATGCTCACAGGGAGAGTTGGGAAGCAGTGGAATGTGTTGCTCAGAGAGGCTGTGGAGTCTCCATTCTTGGAGATTTTTCAGAATCCAGCTGAGCCAGGCCCTGAGCAACATGCTTTGCCTTCACCATTGGCCTCATTTTGAACAGGGGATCGATATAGGCAACCTCCTGAGCTCCACTCCAAACTAGTTTGTTTATGACTCCATGATTCTTGTCTGAGGCTTATGGCCATCTTATTCCCTTTGCAGTTGTGAATCCTACCCATATCTCTTCTTCCCAAGGACATATCCTAATTGACAGGGGACAGGCTGCTTGGGGAAACATTTTCTTTAATGTTATTGTTGGTTTCTGGAGCTTGATCTGGCTTATGTATGCACTGTGTCAGGCAATTCTGTGCAAGCTCTGGAGCAAATTTCTGCAGCTGTGTCTATATGAGCAAATTAAACATCACTGGGGACGGTTCCTGGCTGCACAACTGGACCAGCTATACTATTAGATTTTTAGCATGGTGTCTGGCATATTTTTGGTTCATGCTGAACAGCATTCTTCTCCACCCACCCAAAACCGTCTCAGACATAAATTTAGAAATGGGCAGGAGTTACCAATTCTTCTTACTGGTGGCGTCCTTGTTTTGGAGTCTTGTTAACAGTATGGATATTGGCCATTCCTTGACCCAAGTGCCATCAAGTGGCCCTTGATGTGTTTTAATTCATCAGTCAGGACACAGCCTCAGTGTCTAAGGAACTTTCAGGCCAAAGGGTCAACTTCAGGATGCACTGGCAGTTGTGCAGCTTGATGTATATTGTGGGCAGGAGAATTAATCTCAGTTTTTGATTTGAGTAATTAAATCCCACCTGACTTCTGCTTTAGGCATGTATTGCCCTCCATGCACTGAATCCTTAGCCATTAGAAAGCTGCAGCCTGATTTGCATAGCACTGATGTCAGTGGATGCTTTTCCATTTTTAAATATTTTTTTTTCTTGCTTGGAGCTTGTCCAGTTTACTGATAAAGTAAATAGTTTGAGTTACCTTGCATTTAGGCAGCTTTATCAAGGCTGTCATTAAGACTTTTTAATCACTTACATTTGTGATGTGGCTTGCCTTCTATGAAATCTTCAGTCATTCCAGTCATTTCTTCTTTATTCACTAATTATTTTAAGTGTAAATTAGTTTGATTTACAGCCTGCTGACTGTGTCATTATTTGAGATGTGTACATACTAGCATATTTACTGTGTCAAACTGATGGTGGCTAATACAATTATATGCTTTTTTCACTGATATCTGATCTGCTAATTAACTGGAAAATATTTTGATTGGGGTGACTGCTTACCCAAATTATTTAATTGTCCCACGCAAGGCTGTCAGCAAAAAAAATATGGAAATGAGCCTAGGAAATTCTGTGAGATTTCACACTAACAGCTCTTCAGGTTAGGGCTGGAATTAGACAAACAGAGAAGTAGCAAAGGCAACGTGGGTCCTGCAGGAAAACAAATTACCTCACATTTTAATTTCAATACAGAATAATA
Source organism: Anarhynchus alexandrinus (assembly GCA_008711295.1). NCBI lineage: Eukaryota > Metazoa > Chordata > Aves > Charadriiformes > Charadriidae > Anarhynchus > Anarhynchus alexandrinus. Next base: position 743,702 of record VUYV01000091.1, on the reverse strand, counting down.
ACAGAGTAAGAGCACTTAGGTTTTTTCTATGCCGTTTTCTCCTTTATTTTCTCACTTCTTTACAAAGCAAGGCACTCTTATCCCCATACTAAGAGAGTATGTGTGTGGAGATGAGGGTAAAGAGAACTGAGAGCATGATGTAGGTAAATTGGAAAGCCCTAACTCTGAAGTCTGTGCCTGGTTAACTGGACTGGACTTATTTCAAATCTTGCGTTGGCTTTTTCTCCTGAATTGGCTGGCAGTCACTGGTGAACCGAACATGATAGAAAGCTGCAAGTAATTTTATCAGCTGAGAGTTGTATTTTCACCCTGTGAAGAATACATTGGACATTCTTTCTTCAAAATGCATAGATGCCCTGCAAGAAACATAGTTCACTTTTTAATGAGAAAGTCTAAGAATATTTATTTTTAACTAAAAGTAATGGACTCACTGATTACTCAAAGGTTCTTGTTAAAGGAAATTTAATAGATGCATCCTTGCTTTCTGAATAACTGCAATATTTGCATATTGTTAGACTTCCTGTCAGCAATGAAAGAGTTAACTAGTTTAAGTGGTGTTGAGTGAGTCATCTACAGGGTTTTTAGTGGTCACTGTTATCAAGGAGAAGGTTTACACCCCAGGATTCAGCAAGGTGTATGCTGTTCTAAAATTGAGAGCCAGCAATGCACTTGTGCTCAGCTTTCTCTGTAAGCACTTTGGTATATAGGGATAATTTATTGAATCAAAGGGCCACACCAAAGATGAGAGAAGCTGCAAAAATGTAATTTTATTCACGTGAATAGTTCCATTGAATTCCTTCATGCTGCAACTTGTGTGGTTTAGATCTTTATTAGGAAGTCCTGGAAATTTCCTTTTGTATTCCAATTGTGAGAATGCTTAAGAAATTCATGGCAAAGCCCTAAATTAATGAGTGTACATATCATTTACACATACAGATTTGTTTCATGCAGAGTGACAACAAGGAGTCATGCAATGCCCTTTATCTAAAGATGGAACCTGATTATTATCTTTTTGATGTTAGCAGGGATAGGACACGGTCAGAGGTTTGCAGTATAAGCCATGGTGAAAAGAACACCACTTACTGTGCTCTCATGTTACCCAGCTGCTAAGTGTGTGATGCTCCAAAGTTGCACACGCAGGCAAACGAAGCCACCAGTAAGTGGAATGTGGGTGCCTAAAGACCTTTGACTTTTAGGGCCAATATGTATATATATATGTCATAAACATACTACATATGCTCATTACTAAAGTAAGTAATGAGCACACAGAAGCAGCAACAGCTTTGTCAGCCCCCATAAGCAACTACATTTAGGCCTGATTCCTGTTTCTCTGAGAAACCCCCAATGAAAATCAAACTTAGTAAATGAGGGGATGGTTTGGGTGGCTATTCTCCTTCTCAGCCTTTACTGACACACGTTTCCTCAGGCTGATCTCAGAGCTGCTGTTTTTCAGAGAAGATACGAGGCAGTCGTGACTTCTTACCATCATTAAATGTCACACAACAGCATTTGCAAGGGAAGGGGTGTCCTCACTCCTTACTACAAAGCCAGCAATTATATTTTCTAAGTAAAAATAGACCACGGATGAGATGATAAGCAGCTGTCCTGCCTCAGCACAAGACAGGTCAGTATTTTGGGAGCAATCTCCTCTGCGATGGCTTGATATACACTTTGCAGGGTGGCTTTGTATTCCCGCACACTGGGAAAAACAAAGTCCGGTTCTAAAGTGTGAGAGAAGGATCCAAGTCCTGCATAGTTGTCAGGAGAGAAAAGATGGCAGTGGCTGAGAGATGCTAAGACCCGAAACAAGGAGCTTTTAGCCACCAATGGAAGGGAATACCCCACTTAAACTTTGCTTTCTTCTCTGCACTGCCAAACTTCTCCAAGTAAATCATACTTTATCTCTCAAATAATTTCTGAAAGCAACACAAATTTTCTACTTGGTCATGATGTTTTTTTCTATTTTTAATTGTATTTTATTAAAAAAAAATAATATTGCAATCTACAGTGAAACAAAGTTTCCAGTTATTATATGCTGTTGGTTTCTGTCTCCTCTATAAGTACCTTATTTTCTCCAGTAATTTTCAAGATTTCAGGCTAGGATCACCACAGCCTCTTATATCATATTATTTTCCTACCATGAAGTTGTTTATGTGTATTGTTTACCCAACAGACATTTCTCTTTCACTTGGTATATTCATTACTAAATAATTCTGTGAGAAGATACAGGCCACTGATTTTTTGCAATTTGCATCCCCATACTCTAAGCTACGTTGAAAGCAAAGCTTTTTGGTCCTCTTGCTTTGGAAGTACATTAATATTTCTATGACCTTTACTAGCTGGCAGATGAGAAGCATTAGGAATAAAATAACAAACAAACCAAAGGAAACCAATTTTTTAAAATGCGTATTTCTGAAAGGAGCAAAAGGGAAAAGAATCTAGTCTAAAAAATATGAACTTTAGCTAGAGTTATGATAATTGTTCTATTGTAGCCTATTTTTCCATGTCAAAATATTTCTTTATGATCAATCCACTCAACATAATGCAAAAACGTATTTGAAGGGGCTTAGTAGCTATGCATACCAAAAATATATAGATATTATTTAGAGATATTTAGAAAGAAATATAATATTTTAAGACATTTATTTACTGTGTACATTGAAGTGATCATATTAAAACCACGGTCACTATGCTAACAGCTGCTTTACACAAAATGACTTCAAATCACTGAACTATCAAAGCCTGCTGCCTGTTAAGAGAAATTCTGCAAAGCAAGCTGCAAATGCTGTGACTTTTTGCATGGTGTAAACGCTCTGCTTTAGAAGACCATGCTTTCAGAAGCCTTTAGAAGACTGTAGAAGGAAAACCAACTAAATTCTACCCAGGAAACCATTTCTCTCACGGCAGCATTGTTTTTCAGTGGTTTTACTACACACCGGAAGCCAACTCTGTTCCTGTTCATCTAGGTGTCGATGCCATAACTCAAAGGAACAGATCCAAAAATGATTTCTAGTGCCTTGAAATGTGACTGCTTTAAGAACACCGTGTATGGATTAACAACATCTATGATTCAGCAGGGCGTTTAACAGATGGCAAGCAGAAGTTGTCCCATGAACTAAAGTATTTGTTCACTGGTTTCCAACTGGAGGCAAAACTGAGATTCTTTAACAGCAACCCTCTTTCATTTACTTTATATAATACATTTCATATGATAAGCCTCAGTATCAAGTGAAAGGATATTCTAGGGTTTTTTTGTTTCTCTTTAGGATAGTGTGGAAGTTGGAAAATTTTAAAATAGCAATAACCAGTTCAGCATACCATGAATCACGTGAATCTAGAAGGGTTCAGATTAAATCAACTGGTGCTATTTATAGGACTGACATGATGGCAAGAGTCCCCTTCTGTCTTTACTACCAAAGGCAAATGCTATTGCAGCCAGTAGAAATGGGAATAGGCCTTGTATTCAATGTGTCACATACCCATTTTTTAAGTATTACTTTTGTAAGTTCTTCTGTTTCAATACATGAAAATTCTCCCCCCTTGAGGTTTGAAGGGATACTATCTTGTAATTTTAGCATAAAAATACAGATTTGTTAAAATCGTAAGTACTTCTTAATGTGAAAAACAGTTTGAAAACATGCTTTTTGTTGGTTTAATTAGTTTATTTTAAATGAAATGAGGCACTTTATAGTTTGAATACATCCCTTCCATTTGCTCTTTAAGCCAAAGAGCTTGTTGTTCGTTGTTCAAGTTTTTAGAGAAAGAAACTGACTTTAAAAAATACCTTTCCTCCCCACTGTTTATTTTTTTATAAATTTCCTCAGCTTGATCTAGCAATATGGAGAAGCGTAAATCATCCTTTCAATTTTCATTTTTTTTAGAATTTTGATTTATCTAGAGGATTTCTAACACACAGCTTTCCTTCATTAGATGTAGAGATTCTCAACCAGCCTGTAAAATCAGAGAAAACTATGCTGTTATCCAGCTGAGAACCTGGCCCATTTTAAATATAGCTACCACCTCCTTAGATTATTGTGCTTTAATTATGCCATGTGTAAAATGTTTTTATACATAAAGCATCCAATCTGAACTTACTCAAGCGATGGCATCTGTCTCTGCAGTCAATGTTCTTAGCCCACTGCTGGTTTAAAATATAATCAGTTTTCATCTGCTAATTTGAATGGAATTTAAGTTTCTGTTCAAAATACAGCCTGTGATGCTGCACTGCATTGCACAAAGACAGTTCCTACATTCTTACCCAAAGTCAGATCTCTGTCTTTGCACTGCAGAGATGGGGCTCTGAAAGATTTAATTAGAATCCTTCTCAAGCATATCAAAACATAGCCTTTGTAACCAGTAACAAATTTGCAAATATTTTTATATGGTACATAATAATTCAATAGGACATAATAAGCCAAATTTGCAAAAGAGTCTATGTTTTCATCTGACTTGTATTCATGTGCAGCTTCAAAAGGGACAAGCAAAGGTAGGTTGCACCCTTCCTGTATCTGTACATATGCTTTAATTTTGCACGTGTACAGGTAAGTTCTAATTCAATGGATACAGAGAAACTGATTGGATGAGAGCGTCTCTTTTAAAAAAATCAGGTATCAGTGTTTTGTGCGTGATGAAAACACAGAGAGCTAAAAGTGATAAGTTTCTGTGTTAGGTCAGACATTTCAAGAACTGGAATATTTCTGCTGCACTTTAGGATAAACAACCTGCTACAGTCTTATTAGGAGAAATGCCATACCCTAGCATCAGTGCTTGTCATGCTTAGCTGTCATCTCACATTCCCTACGGCCTTGTATATCCTCTGTGACTGAGATTTGCCCAGCAACGTCAGGGATTTAGGTGCTCGGTTCCCATTATTGTTGCTGAGGATCTAACCCCTTTGTTGAGGGATGTTAGTTCTTTCTGTGGATTTGCTGTCTTCTGGCTCTGTGGTTTATATTCCCTACCTTTCAGCATTTCCAAAGAGCCTTCAGACTGCTCTTGAAAAGGCCTTTTGCCATTGGTGCATTTTATAATCCTTCACAGAAAGCCCTTAATGGCAACGGGAAAGCTATTTCTTATAAATGTGTTACACACAGATGTACCTCAAAAACCTACTGGAGAAAAGCAAGCAGGAGAGGTAAAAGAGCAGCAATACAGATGATTTGGGTAATACAACTCACCAGAGAACTCAAGAAAGAAACTTCTGAGCATGCTGCCAGGCTGTCCAAATTAGAATAAACTATTTGGACTATTTTGGTCCCTGGAGCATAGTAGAACGCCCTGAACTACAAATTCACATTTGGTCTTCTCTTTCTCAGGGATGCAACTTCCTCCTGATGTCTACACCAACACTGGAAAGTAAAACAGTGCCGAGACAAAGCCTTAAGTACTGGCCCTCTATCTTCCCTATGTAAGTGTTTTCAGTTTAAGCATAAGAGAATTGAAGCATGGGTGCAAGCCACACAGTCTTAATTAGCCTTCAGACCAGAGAACATAACCTGGCTCCTTTTATTCACTACTACACGGAGAGCCAGCACAGGCAAAGATTAAAATCTCACTCTGTGACATTTAACCATCTTTGCAAGGTACACTTAGGACAGCTGGTGAGAAGGCCTGCTGCTCTGTAATGATTTCTCAGTTAATAATACATTTACATGTGTGTGTCTGCATGTGTATGTGTGTATATATATTTACACACAAAATGTTTATGTCAATGGATGGAACAGCTACAGCATCATTTTCTACCTTAGTTAACAAGGCGACCCAGTACAGAGAGCAAGTTTCAAGCCTTTGACTTATGACTCCTCTTGTTTTTAATATGGTTTTAACTGTCAACGCTAGTAAGTCATAAATATGAGAATAATGTAATAAGGACTACCACAAACACCCACTTCTATGTTACTTTATTTTTGTTCCGTATTTAGAGTATCCACACATCTTCACACATTTCCTTCCTCCTCACTGTCAGACACCGAGGCTCTCAGTTGTGCAGGTAAAAAGGATTGACATTTTCTAAACTGTAATAGTTTCTCGTTCTCTCTTGTTGAAAGAATTCTGAGGACTAACTGGAGTCACCATTTGAGAAAAAGGTCCCTGGTGATTATACCGAGATGAGTTTCCGTGTTTTGCTATGTATCTGAAGTCACAAAAAGACAGAGAAAAAAAGACTTTTAAAACGTGTTCTCATCTTGCTAAACATCCCCTCTTCTTCCCTCTCACTCCATTCTTCATAAACAGTTATGCCCATTGGCCTCAGAGAATATTAAGAATTTGCAATATTCCATAGTACTAAAATCAGCCCCCTTATACGAACAATGGTGGCAAATATTCCCAAGAGTTTTAAATCTTACTTTCTGGATATATGCAACGTGCTGAAAGACAGATCCCTGCAGCAGCTGTAAGAAATATATGTTATGCCTCTTGCCTCTTTTCAGCCTTTCCTGGGCACACACCGTTGCCTCACAACTAACCTGCACACTGCGGAGAACTGCCATGAGCGTGCTGAATGCATTCAAGCATGTAAGGCCCTGTGGTGCCTGGAGAGCTAACTCTGCTGATACTGGAGGTTTGGCTTTCAAGCCTAGAAAAAACACTTTGCTGGCACCATGACATGCCTGCTTTAGCTGCCCAGTCCTCGTGGTACAGAATACTGGGATGGAGCTTAGAAAATATGCTGGGGACTGTCTGGGAGAGAAAAATTTATGCTAGACTTTTGATATTCTTCTAATCTTTTACAGGAAGAGGCACTATAAATAATCTTAAACCTACAACTTAAGTTGATGTATCCCCTCTGCTGCAAAACACGTAATCAAAAGCTGACACAAAATTGACCACAGAGTCTTATGTTCACTCACTCACCAAACAAAAACTATCTCCTTCTGACCTAAAGATCCCTTTTGAAATCTCCAAAGCAACTTGCTGAAAAGGTGCAATCCGTCTCTCTAAAATCAAAATAAGTCCAGCACTACCTTATATTAACTATGGCAAGGCAAACACATTCCCATACAACTTGTGGTGCAAACAGATTTGTGTTTTCTGGGAAGCAATGGACAGTTCATTTAAACACAAAACAAAACACACAACACATAAAACATTTCTTCCTATGCAAAAGCTAAACAATGCTGCCGGAATTTAATTGCACTAAAGGACTTTGAAGCCTAATTTTCTGACTTCACTTGGGGATTACCTGGAAATAAAAATACAATAAAATACATCAATAAAGCTTGACATATAAAAATACTATTCATATTCGAAGATGAAGAAGCCATATTTCTTCTGTTCTATATCCTATACAATCCTGTTGAGTTCATAACACTTAAAAGAGGTATAAAGGATTTTGCCCCACATACTGTGGAAGCTCCATGCAATAAAAATACAGTGCAGAAGTGGTTGCATGCTGCCTGGTCTATCTGATATTGCTGATACTTTTGACAGGAACATTTATTAGACCATGTTAGCAGTAGACAAGAAACTCCCTCTGATACTCACAATTGTCTTCAGGAGACTGACCATATATTGTAGATGTGTCAAATAAAGCAGCTATAAAAACATCCACCACATGCAATCACTTGCTACTTCCTGAGAAATTGTTACAGTCATGGCTTGAGAATGATCAAAGAGGGAAAAAAAGTTTAAAAACAGTAAGAACGAGATCACGTCCCACATGAAAAGCATATGGAGGTGAATTGGGGTAGTCTGACCCCAAATTCCAGGAATAACCTCTTTTCCCTTCACCTCTCCGCTACAATCTAGCTTGACCTGTGACCACTGAAATCAGCAGGACTTTTATAATTTATTTTACAAAGGGAAGGAACCAAATGTTAAACATCTTTCTTTTATGGGCATCACTAACTAATGTTGGGGGGAGATTTCCAGCATCCCTAAGAGTTTTACATAGCAGTTTCATAGAGGGCTACGATCCTCCATCTTAAGTCAGTGAACACTGTCTTATTCCTCAAGTAGCCCCAGAGAAAGTAAAATAGGACTGTAGAATAGGACTTTGCAACCAGTGGTTCTACCCTCAGGGGCATGTACCAGTCAGCTCAGAAAAAGGGTGGTAAAACCTGGTCTACAATGTTTGGGTATGACTATGCTTGCTATCTGTTTCCTTCCCACCCTTCTTCAAAAAAGTCAGGGGATTCCATCCTAGTTCTGGAAAGTCTCCATTAGCACAGAATGAGAACCCCATTCTTGCCATCCACTAAAAACTAAGAAAATTCATCCACTGTGAACTACACCCACAGTAACACCTGTAGAAAGTAAAAGGAAGTATCAGATGTGTTTTCCTTTCTTAGATCACAGTGATGCCTGTCTTTTTGCTCTTGAAATTTGGTATCTGACCGAAGTCTGTCAATGATCTTTGCTAAGATGCATTTGCCATTTTATTTGTGACATTTACAAGCAAGTTAGTCTTGCATCAAGCTGCTCAGTTCAGCTTTATTAGCCTAGAGAGACTCAGGACTCTGTTGCGCATCTTCATGCCCTGCCAACAGCAAGCTACAACTACAGGTGACTGCCTATTTTCTAATGATAACCACAGGAGAAAAAGAGCAGAAGTGAACAGATGGAGGGCAGCAGAAATGGAAGTCAGTGCATTTTGCACAACGATGAAACACTTGACAAGGTGAATTCTTCAAGAGCCAGGCAGCTCCCTAAAGCTCCTCAAGTCTTTTCTGGATACTTTTCACTGGCAGTGCTGAAAAAGAAGTGTGATGTGTTGTGAACAGAATCTTAAGGCCCATTAAACAGTTTAATGGAAGACAAATTTCTCAGGAAAATGTGGAAACTTGGGATAGGAGATATGAATATGGATTATGGATAACAAGATGTCAGAATCTAAAGTACAAAATCATAAAGGAGAGAGTGGAAACAAATAGTTATTAAGCTATTCTGAAGCTACTGGGAGGAAGGCTAGGTTGGTTCCCTGCCAATGTCAGAAGCTTTTTGTGCTAACAAAAGGAAAAGGTTTTTTCAGCTGTTCTGAAGTGTCCAGCTCTTTTGAAACCATAAAGAGTTAGACACCTAAATACTTAAAAAAATGTGTCTTATATTTTTAACAAACCTTGTATGGAAAAGCAAGAGAGAATAAAGATTCTTAACTCACTTCATGAGGTAGCCACAACAGTGATGTGGGGCAATGATGATTTCACAGTCATAAGGTCCTGGGTTGCATCAGTGTGAAGCATGGCATGATTTTGCTGCTCACTGCCTTCTGAGTAAACCCATCCATCCTTAACAACTATTGTTGTATAGCAAATACCCACTTCATAAGTCTGCCAACACTAATTTGGAAACACAACACCACACAGTTTTCTTTTAGGAATTTTTAACTTTGATATTCGTCGGCCTCTTTCAAAACACACACATATCAATCAATCAATCAATCAATCAAAAAATCAAAAAAAATAGTCACTTAACCCATGACTTAGCGAATACAGCTAAAGAAAAAAATTCCTCAGTGTAGAAATAATCCTCATTTAGAAACCATGATTTACCTGAGTGTTAAGTTACCTTCCCAATACATACCTCATAATGTTCCAGAAAAATTCTAAAACCTCAAAAGGATTTCAGATTCGCATGGCAATGATGTGGTGGGATCCAACCCCAACTTTTCCGTATTTTTGAAGCCAATGGAATGTCATGCTTAACATTTATTTGTTCTTTAACTGAATAAATGCAATTAGGATTTTCCCTGTAATCTTTCTGAACAAGCTGAGAAATATACCTCATACCTACCCATGCAGTCGTGCAATTATCGATGGGGTTGTTGATGGAAGATTAGAATTTGCTGGGTGGGTTGCTGACCAATGAACCTTGCCAGTGTATCCAGGGATATTTGGAGTGCTAAAGGAAAAAGGTAGAGGGGGGATGGGAGATAGAGAAAGAGTAAGTTAAACGACTACAGGCTTGAATTATGACCTATGGATCAGTTCTAAAATAGCTACTGTTTATCAAAGATGGATGGGGTAAAAACTCTTCATAATATAATGAGTAGTCCTTAGAATGTATGAACTGGCATAGCTTCTTTAAGATCAGGAAAACAACTTTATGATGATCTAGCCGATGATGTGACCTAAAATCTTTGGTTAGATATGGCAAAAGTGAGTTCTTTAGTGCCTTTNCCCCCCCCCCCCCCCCCCCCCCCCAGTTGTTTAGGTTGAATATCTGTATGATATTCATGATTACAAGCAACATTTAATATCAAAGAAAAAATGGGATCATGGGGTTTGCAATGAGCACAAAAGGCAAGGAAATATTCTTTAAAAATGTGATACAGTTTTAGCTCATATTTAGGTTCCAACTTCAAACATGGAATTTAGGTAGCAGGCTTTAGGCCAACAGGTATGATTTCTCATGGCATAAAAACAAATGATTTCCCAAATGATTCTGAAGTTCTCTAAATTTTCCCTAGAACTTATTAATAATGTATTTACATGTACATATAATATTATTAACACTGCTTAGACACATCAACTTACATTCTAGCTCGAGTATACCACTGGACTGAGACAGTAGGTGCCACATCTTGGAAAACTAAAGCCTTTTGTTAATTCTGATGCTAAGTTTTAATGTGAAATTCAAAAAGAAAGTTATTTAAAGAGATGGAGGAAAGAATTCTACTTATCTGAAGTAGCACAACAGAAAATTTTGATAGCAATTGCTGCAAGATGAAGTAGAGACAGACAAAATTAAAGGAAAAAAAAAGCAGGTACTAATATGAAATCAGAGAGATAATCCATGAAGATTAAAAGTAAAAAAATCTATGAGAGCTTTTTCGCAGCACAAAGTTATTCAGAGAGTATCATCAGTACTGTTCTATACTGACAGCTCAAAACAGGACACTGCTGAATTATACATATATCCAGACTGCCCATACACATGGAGGCTAAGAGCTCATGACAAGCTGTTTCATCCACTGAATCAATTAAATACTTGGGATTGTAAACCTTGCCTGCATTAGTCCTTTGTGGGTCTTCAGACCACATGAATAATAACAGTGCCTCCTTTAAAATAATCTCTGAGGTATTTTTTAGTTCCCTTGTACCCTGGTAAAAATAAACAGTTCCTTTAATTATAAAGTGCATAGAGCTATTCATTTCAGTACAGCTGATCAGCTACTTCTTCACAACTACGTTCAGCACAGGATGCAAAAGTGGACATATGTGCAAGACATAGTTTACCAGAAAATTCTTTGACTTGATTAGTAGGGAACTTGGCTCTGAAATTGCTCACCAGTATAACAGAGGTAATGACAAAATGCTGTGTCTACCTATCCCTGTTATAACAAAGGACTATGGTTTGGGCTAGACTGGCCACTGAGGCAAAACAACAGGATGACGATCACATCACCGGCAGGCATGGGGAAAGTTCCAGACTGGACTCCGTGATGGACAAATAACCAAGTGCCCTTGGGTGTTATAGCAGTAAGCATAAGCAAGAGCCTNCTGGACTCCGTGATGGACAAATAACCAAGTTAAGTGCCCTTGGCTGTTACAACAATAAGTATAAGCAAGAGCCTCTCTGCAAACCATTCCTTGGCATCAGCTATAAACATAGGTTTTATCACTCTGAGAGCAAACAGTGTCTGCACAATATGCTGTTAATTTCAGTAGTTAGAAGAGGCCCAGCTAAAAAGTAAAATTACTGAACAGAAAATTGGTTCTGTTTTAACTCAAAACAAGACAGTGGGTGAACTATATTTGCCACAGGAGCATTGTGGTATATGTTGAAGTCTTTGTACCCATAGTTAGCAGAAAGACCATCTAGTCTTATTTTGGAGTAGCCTTGCACTAACCCACACATTCATACAGTGCTATACTCTCTGCGCCATGCTCCAGTATGTGACCATCCAGAGAAGATGGCTTTGTAGAATCAGTACAGCAGTTTTGTAGCACTTGGGAAGCTGTTACCTACATGGAATCGCCAAGTAGTTGGCTGAGCAAGTAACAAATCTGCTCTCTGTCTTGACAGCAGCTATGCAGGGGTAACAAGTAGGCGTGAAAATCTAGTATAGCAGTAGAACATATTTTCAGAATTGGCCAAAATGACTTGCAGACAAATTCACTTTTTCATGTCAAAATAGACAATTGTTAGATTACGTGCAGATTAGGTAACTAGAAAATTTCATTTACATATGCAGGGATCCCACTGAGGGACACAATGGACATTGGGGGTGTGTGAGTATAAGCACACGCATTCATCCAAACCTGAAAATGTGGTAACGCTTTGAAGGAATCAGTCAGATTGTGAACAGAGTTTTATTACCCTGGTGATGTGCTACATAACAAGATACATCTCTCCCATGTAATAAAGAAATTCCATTGACTTCCTTGAAATTGTATGAGCATCAGAGAGAAGAGAAGGAGATCACAAGAAGCCCCATATTAACTTGCAACATTTTCTAAGCCTGTTAGGAGTTAACTCACATAATAATTATACAACTATGGAGATATTAGAATACATTATGCACTGTTAGGCATCTGATTGATAAAATCTTCTGACCTTTAAAACTTGCAAAACTAGAAGAAAACAGAAAAGCATCATAAATGGCCAAACGTGACACAAAATCAAGCCTGAGAGATGACCCAAGACGAAGACTTGTTCTAGACTGTCTGTTAGAAAGTATTGACAGAAGTTGGTATATCCATAACAGGTGGGAAGGATGTAGCTCTGAAAGAGAAGAGAGGTGGGCAGAGGGAAGCTAAAAGTACCAGGATAGTAAGAAAGCTTACACTACAGTAACGCAGCTGCTCTCCTGGGAACCTGCAAAGAAGATGCAAAAATGTGCTGCGGTTATGTATGTGATAAAGCAGAAGAAACTGAGGTTAAAAAAATACCCCTTTGGTTTTTTGTTTTTGGATCATGCTGTCTAGCTCTGTGTTTTCTCTGATGAGCCGCTAAACCAGATTTTTGCTGCTAAAGAAAACAACTAAGTGCCAGGCTACCACTGGGCAACATACAAAACTCCTCTGTGGTTATGCTGTCGTCATCAAGCTTGCTTTCTGTAACCATGACATCTCTCTTGTTCATACACTTCCTTGTTATCATGCTAGCAACTTTTAGACTAAACAGTAAGAAACATACAGTGTTGACAGCTGAATCTGTGCAAGGGCTAAGATTTTTCAAGTGGAACGTAGTGATTCTGAGTGCCTCTGCTTTGGTGTGCCTCTGTTTTGTATGTTCATCTCGGGATGTTTTTGAAGATTTATTTTTCATAGAATCATAGAATGGTTTAGGTTGGAAAAGACCTTAAACATCATCTAGTTCCAACCCCCCTACCATGGACCGGGACACCTCCCACTAGACCAGGCTACTCAAAGGCCCATCCAACCTCGCCTTGCACACCTCCAGGGATGGGGCATCCACAGCTTCTCTGGGCAACCTGTTCCAGTGTCTCACCAACCTCACAGTGAAGAATTTCTTCCTAAGATCTAATCTAAATCTACTCTCTTCCAGTTTGAAACCGTTACCCTTCATCCTATCACTACATTTCCTGATAAAGAGTCCCTCCCCATCTTTCCTTAGGCCATCTTTAGGCAGTGAAAGGCCGCTATAAGGTCTCCCCGGAGCCTTCTCTTCTCCAGGCTGAACAACCCCAACTCTCTCAGCCTGCCCTCATAGGAGAGGTGCTCCAGCCCTCTGATCATCTTCATGGCCCTCCTCTGGACTCGCTCCAACAGGTCCATGTGTGTTTACTTAATTTAGTTTGTCACCCATACTGGCATTTAGAGCTATTTGAGATGCCTTAAGATATGTGAGATAATGTCCTGTAGCACTGGACCCACAGGAGACCCATACTGTTCTGAAGTAGCAGTCAAAAGTGATGCTCTAGGTTGTCTCCAGGGCATTGGATGCCTAGGTTTGCCATGTAAATTCCATGTCAGCTGTTTTTATGGGAGCAAAATCAAGATTGCCCCAAATAGTTTGTAATTCTTGAAAACTTTGGATCTAGCACTTCAGCTTGAACAACTGAGGTATCCAAGTTTTTTGCTTAAAAATTCTGTCTAGTGAAAGCAATCTGGTAGATTCTTACCTTGCATTTACAAGCAAAGAGCTCCTAACATCTTACTTTTTCTTAGAAACACTGCTGTATAAATCTCATGGAACTAAATCACCAGAATAAGTCATTAAGTAGCTCTTCTGGTTACTGCAATTATAAAACAGGCCTCTTAGGTCTCTCTCATAGTACATAAGACTTACAGCTGGCTTCCACCTCAAATTCCCTTCCAGGAAGACTGACATGTCACACGTTTGTGGCCCTTCTTTTACTTCATGATCCTATTTGCCAAGCGGAATAACCTGTGGTAAAAATGCCTCAGACGTAATCCTATGTCAGGAAACTCAATGCCTACAGCCTCTTGTATTGGGAAAGAATATATCTGAGAGAACTTGTGAAGTCAGAACAAGGTGCTCCATGCAGAGTGAAGAATGGGACTGACAGGATTTTTGAAGAGAGCATTCTGGGTTACATTTCATAACCTTCTCCCTCAGCCATCAAAGCAGGATAGGGAATGGGTATTTACAAACGGTTTTGGGGTTTCTAAAAGGATAAAACTGTCAAAATGGTAATTCCCCAGAAATATTTTGAATCATGTTAAACTGGAACATTTTGTTTCTACAATTTCAAACAGTTTTATTCTGCTTTCAACTTCTTCAACCTCCCCTTTTTAGTAGGGGGTAATATGTTTCAGAAACAAGAGAGCATTTCAAGCCAGCAATAAAATCTCATTTGGAAAATGTCAAAGTAGGATATTTCAGCATCCCCCACCCTCAACCCCCCAAATGACTCAAACTGGAAAATCACTAAAAAAACATATATGGTGGACAAGCTGTCAGTTTCTGAAGAAAAGATACATTGTGGGAAAGCTCTTAGGCAGCCCATGAAAATGACTATGAGAGGTGCAAGGCAGCAGAGGGTCCTGTCCCCAGCTAATTGTGGCCTGTGAGGTTTCTGTGGTAACTTGAAATGATAAGGTATGCATGCACACAGTCAGTTGGAAGCTGACTACACTGAAGAAATACGACTAAAGTCACTACAGATATACTGATGTGATAGTAGCATTTTGCCCAATGCTTGAGAAACCAAGAAAAAGGGTAGTTTCAGAGAATAGCTTTGTGCAAAAACTACAGGACTTGAAACGCTTAGGACTTCATCTTCCTAGAAACTGTATGTATTGAGTTCCCATTTCAATCAACTGCTTCCAGAAATGGATTTTGGTCAGATCCTGTCCTCTCTCTGACACAAACAACCTCTGTGGCCTTGGACAAGTCAATTCAGGTTTCTCAATCTTCATCTTTCAAAACCCAATATTATTATCTACTTTACCAGTGTCATAGCAATGAACTAGTTGATGCTTCAAAAGTGCTGCTAATAACAGTTTGTTAGAATGCATATGCATTGTGTAAGCACTGCCCTCTAGTGAGTATGATGAGAGCTGATGAGTTATAAGAAGCAAGTTTTAAATTGCTAATGACTGCCACATTTTTATTTAATTCTGGAGGTAGAGGGTTTTAATGTGGAACAAGAAACCATAATCTCTGTCCTAATTCCTTTTGTCAAATTTCAAGGGGTAAGTTGCAATTAGTACCACAGTGCTAGAATACAAAAGACACACAAAAGAGAAAAGCATGAGGCAGATAAGGCACTTGATTGATATGAACTGTTGCTGTGTACGCTGGAATGCACTAAGTGTGCTACACTATTACTACACTAAGTACTGTTAACTGACTGAGGGTGTAAGGGAGTTCTGACAATGCCAAGGAGAGTTATTTGTGTCTGTCAGACTGAGCGTTTACCAGAGCCCTGCCCATGCATGCTACAGAGGAAATCCCCATCACCAGCGTGGGAGGCTTTTTTTCCATTGACCCTTAAAACACCTGCAGAACTAAAATACCACATAGAGCATAACCTGGTTTCAGCAGCTGATTGGGGAAGAGTTCAACAAAGGAAAAAGCTGGTGACTAGGGGTGGAGGAGAATTATACAAAATTGCGTTCCTATAAAGATGCTTAAGAAAAAGAGAACAGCAGATGATTATGTTGGGAATCCATATGATGTAGTAAAATCAGTTTCTGTATGGTTTTCAAAATTATTAGGTTTAAAATGCACTTCTGAATAAGAAAGAGATTTTTTCAAAGTAGTTGTTAATAACAAGAAAGAATGAATTGGGTCATTACTTATTTTCACTTATTAACAACATGGAGCCTCTCAAAAGCGCCCAGAGAATTTAGCAGTCTGACCCTTCCTGGAAGCCACTGTAGCTGTGCTGCAAAGTTTCCTCCTATGTGTAACTTGTCCAGGGGAGCTGAAAATAGTGTTTCCTCAGAATTCAGAACATCCTCTTCTTCCTTGATACACGTTTGGGCTGGAGCAGCAGTTACACATAGGGGATCAGATTTTTAAAAGTGCTCAGCACCTAAAAGTTTCATTGCGGTGTTTGTGGCCAGATTTTCACAGGAGCTTAGCAATCAACGTGCACCCAGAATGTGAGTTCTTTCAGAATTCTGGTTTTCATATGTGGTTGCTGAGCTATTTTTGAAAGCCTGGCTGGCTGCACAAAACATACTTTTTAGCTCTTAGTTGCTTCCCTACCTACTATATAGTTAGCTATGTGACATATAAAACCAAATGCACTATTCATCTTCCACAAATGAATAAATATAATAAGCAAGTAATTAATAATCAAAGCAGTAAGAAACAAAGAAAAAACCACCAAGGAAAACAGACATAATCAATTCAGACTCCAAAATCTTCTAAAATAAATCACAGAGCTCTCAGATCTGCAACATATATGAACAGACACTCAATTCTATCCTTGTTCAGGAAAACTTGTTAAGCAGATACCTTTAACTCACTGATTCCAATGGTATTTACACTTCATGGGTCTGAAAGAAAAGAAAGCAAAGACAAGAAAAGAGTATAAAGTAGGCAGACAAGTAGATAAAGTAGGGAAAAAAATCACAAGAAAAAGAAATGATGCACAAAAAATTGGTAAATTTAAAAATACAACAAAAGCTACTTGAGCCACTGGACAGTTGTTGTCCAGCATACCTAATAAAATTACACAAGCAACATACAATGAAAATACAAAAAAAAGCATTAAAGCATTCAATTTGGAACCTCGCTAGTTAGTGGCATAAAAAGACGAGATTCAAGCCTACAACTCCTGTGCTCTGACAATGCAGTCCACTCGATGGAGCACTGAGCTGTAAAATGAGATCATGGTAAGTTTTATAAAAGTTTTTTGGAGATCTGTTGGTGAAAAAGGACTGCGTTAGAAAGAGATTTTCAAAGTGGTCTTTCACAACAACTTCCTAAACTTTTGACTGGCTCTTTTTTAAAAAAGATTTGTATGTTGCCCTTGACAAATAAATGATAGAAAATCCCAGCTTTTAGGCATACATTGCAACACAACCAAGGATGAAAAAGAAGAACGATTGCATCCTAAAGCAAATTTAGGAGTGCATACACAAACCAAGGATAATAAGAATGATGCTACATTCCAGGGCTGGAACAGACCTCAAGAGATGATGTAATTGATCCCTTTCCCCCAAGACAGGCTTTAATGAAAGTCTGGAAGAGAATGAGAGGAACTGAATTACCATCCAGGATCTTTGCTCAAGTGTGAAGATGAAGGGTCTGAACTGAGAAAAGCATTTCCACAGCTCCCTTAGGGAAATGTCTACTGGTCATCCTAGACTGCCACCAGATCACAAACTTAGTTTTGGTTAATAAGTTCAGATTCATAAATTTAGCACTTCTAGACGAGTCACAACACTTATGACATGGCTTTTCACACGTGGTGAAGGCTCCCACAGCTATTCCATGTCTGAAGCACAGAGAAAAACTGGAAAAAAAATGAATTAGATTCCCAAGTCTTCATTTGTGTCTCAGCCTAACTTTTAAGAACTATGGCCACCATTTTGTGCTAATTACTATTTTTTAAAACCAGGTTTCAGCAAAGCATCATTTCAATAGCTTAAAGCTCGGAATTTGGTAAAAAAGAAAAAAGGCACAGGCTAGGGCTAGGGCTCAGGATACATGAAGTTTCATTCCTAACTGTGCTACAGATTCCCAATGGGATTTGGCAAACCACTTAATCACAATACACCTGGATTCCCATCTGTAAAACTTCCAAATTGAATGGTAAGGACTTCAGAGTATTATCTACAGTGCTGGGTATATGCACAGCAGCTTTTCACAGCACTGATCTTATCCTAGGGGCTTTTAGACTCAACTGCAGCATAAGTCTTAATTCCTTAAGAAAAAAGAAGAAAAACAGAAGATGGTTTTCTGTTCTGCCAAAAGGAAGAGAGGGTGGGCGTCAGGGTAACATACAAAACATGCCCAGGTTCACCACTCTTCCTGTTTGTCTCTGCAAAATTACATGACAGATGACTCTTAGCTAGTTTCAGCTTTGCTAATAATTTGAATGGCAACCACTTTCTTGCATGGTCTGGGGAAGTATAGTGTCTCACTCTGGAGTAATGCCTGAGCGCCAATGCTGTTGCCCAAGTGCTAGAGGCAGGAAGTGCAGCTGTTAGTCCATGAAAGAGTGAAAGTGACTATCTACAAAGAGATTTTTACATTTTGCAGACTTACAAAGCTTATTTAGACTTCTAAATCCAAAGCATAGATCTAAGTCTCAGGGATTTTGGTCGGAGTCTAGCAGCCTTACTATCTTTACACATCTTTCCAGAACTACTGGCAAATACACAAAATGAAAAAAAAAATTATAGATATCACTTTTATGCTTTCTTTCTGACTTTCTTCTTTCATGGAATCACAGAATGCTTTAGGTTGGAAGGGACCTTAAGCATTATCTAGTTCCAACCCCCCTGCCATGGGCAGGGATACCTCCCACTAGACCAGGTTGCTCAAAGCCCCGTCCAGCCTGGCCTTGAACACCTCCAGGGATGGAGCTTCCACAGCTTCTCTGAGCAACCTATTCCCAGTGAAAAATTTCTTCCTAATATCTAATCTAAATCTACTCTCTTCCAGTTTGAAGTCATTACCCCTGCCCTATCACTACATGCCCTTGTAAAAAGTCCCTCTCCAGCTTTACTGCAGGCCCCCTTCAGATACAAGAAAGTTGCTATATGGTCTCCCCCAAGCCTTCGCTTCTCTAGGCTGAACAACCCCAACTCTCTCAGCCTGTCCTCATAAGAGAGACGCTCCAGCCCTCTGATCATCTTTGTGGCCCTCCTCTGGACCTGCTGCAACAGGTCCATGTCCTTTTTATGTTAAGGTCTCCAGAGCTAGATGCAATATTCCAGGTGGATTCTCACAAGAGCGGAATAGAGGGGCAGAATCACCTCGCTTGACCTGCTGGCCATGCTTCTTTTGATGCAGCCCAGGATGCAGCTGGCTTTCTGGGCTGCGAGTGCATATTGCCAGCTCACGTTGAGCTTCTCATCAACTAACACCCCCAAGTCCTTCCCCTTGGGGTTGCTCTCAATCCATTCTCCACCCAGCCTGTATTTGTGCTTGGGATTGCCCTCACCCACGTGCAGGACCTTGCACTTGGCCTTGCTGAACTTTATGAGGTTTACACGAGCCCACCACTCAAGCCTGTCCAGGTTGGCATCCCTTCCCTCCAGCCTGTCAACTGCTCCACACAGCTTGGTGTCATCAGCAAACTTGCTGAGGGTGCATTCAATCCCAGCATCCATGTCGCCAACAAAGATATTAAATAGTACTGGTCCCAGTACTGACCCCTGAGGAACATTGCTCGTCACTGCTCGCCACTTGGACATGGAGCTGTTGACCACAACTCTTTGAATGCAACCGTCCAGCCAGTTCCTCATCCACTGAGTGGTCCATCAGTCAAATCCATATCTCTCCAATTTAGAAACCAGGATGTCATGTGGGACAGTGTCAAATGCTTTGCACAAGTCCAGGTAGATTCTTTCTTCTGCTTAAAATCATAGCAACCTTGATGTCTGACAATCATAGACAGAGAATAAATACACTTTACGAAGAACTTAATAGAATTTTTCATGTGGAATTGATTTTTTCACAGTTTTGAGATGTCAGAATCTCTTAGGTCTCAGAGATCTTGGTCTCTTGGTTGCCAGGAATCAATGAAACCCATAGCCTCACTCACTAAAAAACAGGAAAATGACATGAAGAATACTGGAGAAGATAATACAGAACCTGTTGCTCAAACTTATAAATCCTCCATGATACCATATGTGCAAATAGCTCCAGACAAGATATCTGTTTGCAGCACAGTGTACACATCAGCTTCTATTCTTCAAATCTCTGCAGCAACAGCAGTATGACATGGCAAAACTAAGGGTTAATAGCTCTGCTACCTTCCCTACAAACTCAGAAATCCCTGTTCAGCGTTATGTTGCGTGCTATGTGTGCTGTAATTTTAAAGCACATTTCTCAATAATCACTTTATACTGTTTCATGTTCTAATTCAAGCAGAAGTTAAAAGTCAGATGAAGGCTGTGAGGAATCAGATGACTTGTGCAGGAGGTGAGATAAAACAATCAGAATGGTGCATTATATACATAAAAGGCTGGTATTAATAGGTTTGGTTGCAGTAATATGGGTCAAATTTGACCATCTTACAATGCTTAGCACCTTACTTTGCCTGTGAACCTACTGCTGTAATGAGTAAGACTGTGTAAAGAATGACATGCCAGTCACCACAAGTGTGACAGCATGTGATGCATTGCAAAAGGATATGCATTCTGCCTGAAACTGATGTGAGAAACAGAAATGAACAGACCTAAGGTGGAGCTCTGAAATTCCAGCTGCTTCCAAGGCAGCTCCCAGAAACTAGGAATGTTTAGAACATACTCTGCCATATGTGAGTAAGACCCAGCATTATGCCTTTTCTTCAGAATAGAGAGGGCAATATTTTTACAGCTTCTCTCCCTCTGCTTCCCCTAATGAAGTATATCTTCTGCAGTTTCCTCACAAATGTGGACTGTGCAAGAGCACTGAAAGGAGAGAAAGGAAAGGCCTATGTAAAGAGAAACTCTGATTAAGTAAACAGAAAAGTCTCTTTCCTCTTTTATCGTTTTTAGTTCTTACCATTATGTTGTTACTTTTACCATTTTACTTTCTCAGAAGTTTGCAATTAAATGCTTAATACCAGCTCAAGCTACTAAAGACAACTTTAGGAAAGGCTTTAAATTAAAACCTTTGGATATCGAAGCTCGTGATCTAGCTAAATGTAAGCTATTCCTAATGGCATTCAGGGAGCTTTTGCAAACTCAAAGGCCATCTAGTGGCTAAAGCTAAAAATCCCACATTTTTAACACGGCAATATTCAAGTCATACTACCTGTCTACCATACTATCCGTGGCACACGCACTTGCACTTCTCCCCAACAAACATGTGCCCAAACCACAACAATACTAAAGAACAGGAAGCATTTGAAGTATGAAAGCTATGGCACCGTTTGAAAATAAATTTTTGGTTTTTTGGAAGCAAGAACTCTATTCAGAATGGCATCAGCAGAAATTCCTCGTGCAGGTTAAGCTCAGAACCTTCTCTTCCATGTCCTGCTGCTGGGAATTTACAGGAATGCCTGTGTTAGGTAGTCTCAACATCATTAGGAACCATAAGTCAGGTGTTCTGGGCTGTGATATAGCAGATGTGCTCATACTAGCTTCACATGCAACATTTCTCAATTGAGAAAAATGGAAAGGTGCCTGCTGAGTTCTTAAAACTTGATTATGCTATTAGTCTAGCAAGGTTAACAGCAGGAAGGAGAGTATACTCTGATTTCCATCCTAGCCTAGGTCAGAGCCTGCTGATTGTGAAGAGTTCATTATACCAAGACAGTATATTGCACTGGTGTTACCACAGGCAACTTTTACTTCTCAGGATGGGCACACTAAGGGTAGCTTTGGGTCTGACAGTCAATTATTGTCAGTCCATTATGACCATTCTGTACTACATGGATGGCAGGGTCACCTGAGCTACATCGCAACTCCTGGATGGAAAAAAACTCTAATGTACATTTCTGGTTGAAAAGTGTGATGCATGGTGTTAGGAGCATAATTTCCCCAAAACTATAACATTAATGTGATACAATAAAAAATCAGGCCTTAATGTTCTATGACAAATTCATATTTCATCAAAACATTGCATTTAAGCTCACCATAACACAAGTAGATGGATAAAATCTGTTACATCATCATCTCAGTAGATATCTCTCTGCTCATTTTAAATCAGCTTCCTTGATTCATTTTGTATATCTAGGCTGAATGGTCCCTTGGATTTATACAGACCTACACGGACCACTGCAGACAGTTACCACTGTAGCCATTTACTACTGACTCAGTTATTAAAAAGGACTCTTCAAGTTCAACCTTGAATCTGAAAGCCCACTGTGCTTCCTGTGTTAACAGAGCTCTTTCAAGTTATTATAAAGAATAAGGGGAGTCCCCCCCAATATTTTTCATTCTTTTGGCCCAAGACCAGATCTATAACTGTTTTTTCCCTCTTTCCCAAGTAACAAGAACTCAAGAGGCAGTATCAAAATCATGCTAATAAGAGAAACATACTGTGCAGTGCTTGTGTAGCGAGGCTTTGAAGTTCTCACATGGTTAAGTGGAATTAAGTCTACATCAGCATTGTCAACGTCTTCAAAATTTACTGCACCAACACAGCCACTGTTTGGGTAGAAAGGAAATCACACATATGTACATTATTCATAAGACAGCTGGTGGAGGCAGCTGAACCATATACTGCATGCTCCAAAATTGTAGTTATTTATTAAAATGGTCCACGAGAAAAAACATGGAGATGAACTGCCCTGTGTGCTTGGCATGTCCCAAGATGAAAACAATCATCTGCTGAACTTGCAGCACATAACAAATGATAGCTCTCATACATATGTGCAGAGAGGAGGCTTGGGAAGAATGGAAATAAGGTAGAAATGTGTCATCTCTTGTCCTTTTGGATATGCCTGTGAACAGACTGGGATATTCTTCCAAAGAGGACATAATGGATCCTGATTTCTAGTTTACAGGTAAAGGCTGGAGTCACCTGCAAACAGAGGGGACTCAGCACACACTCTCCCTTGGCACCAGAAAACACCTTAAGATTAGATAACATAGTCCATCTGCAACTCTTGCTTCAGAAAATGAGAGAGGGATTGCTTGGGCTTAATCAAAAATGTAGAAAGTAGAAACAACCCAGGAACATTGTACTTACGTATACAAAGGGATATGACAGGTTCGAGAGCTTCGGCTTACACTGTTAAAGACAAAATAGATCAATCACCTTTTTTTCGCTAGACAGAATATTCTGATAGAATATTTATGAGGTCCCTAAAGAGATGTGGTGACAAGTCAAAGTTTTGCTCTTGGAATCATGCAATGCTCATTTGAATTTGGTAAAAGACTGGTAAATTATTGGGTTGGCATATATGCTAAATGACCCTGTTCAGTGGGCAAAATCTTGTCTTTTAATCTTCATCCTCAGATACCTTGACTTCAGTCAATTTCCTAAGAGAGTATAAGCAAGTTTTCTTTAAAAATGAACTACTTCTCTACTTGTAACACTTCTCTCATTCAGTTCTTGAAAACATGGGAAAATTTAACATCAGGTCTGAATTTCTCTCTTGGTCTGTCCCTGCAAGCTGCTCTCACTATCCAAGTCTATATTCCTTTGAAAGAGCAACATTCAAGAAACCATGATGATAGTGTTTTCTATCTCCTTTCCACCCTGCAGAGCTACCTGTCTCTCCCATTGTATGCCTGACTGTGCCCAGTACCAGACCTGTCCACTGAGTTTGCCCAAGCAAACCTGTTCGCTCATGGCCGGGAAAGGAGGCAAGTTCTAGTTTGCCTATCTTGTTTAGACCAACCTTTCCTTCCCCATCTCTTCTTGGCTCTTATCTGAGCCCTTCTGAACCTCCTGTCGGTGTTTACTGGGGTCATCTAAAACATTCTGCTCTGAGATGGAATAGAGTAAGTGAAATACAGAGTGAAGAAAAGACACGGATGCACAGATGATTGGTTTTGATTCTACAGACAGCAGATAAAACCTCGAGTTTCTACATGCGTATGACTACTGTGGTGTTTTCATAGATGGCATGTCTTAATGAAAACATCAGATACATGAAGTCACAACACTCATTCATTTACAGATTTCTTCTGTTCTGCTTTTATATTTAAACTATCTCACAGGAGAAGCATGTTAGAATATACTTTTCATACAGTTATTGATTTTCAATCAACTTATCTAGTTACAGAACACTGCTGAATTTAGTCTTCTGAAATAATTAACTGTACGCAGGCTTCATAAAGGAAGTGTTCAGAGGACCCCGATATTCACAAAAAAATGAAACTTACAAACCAACAGGTCTCTGTGGAGAGGTAAAAGATCTCGTTTGAAATCTGTCCCAGAGGACTCCAACAACCTAAAATCATAATTAGATGTTTCTTGTAAGGCAAAATTACCTAATAATTTGGCTTAATAGATTTTCATGCAGTAATCAGAACCAATTGCAGGACTGAATTTTAGTTTAGTAAAAATAATAATTATTACAGTTAATAGTCACAAGTAAACTAATGTAATGTGAAATCTGTTATGCTACAGCATCATTCCCATCAACAATTTTTTCACTGATATCCTTACCCCGTCTTTTGGTACTGTGCATGCATATCTTCTTTTGTACCAATTGACAAGGGAGGAAAAAAATACAAAATCATTTGAGGCAATTACTGGAGTGTGCTCATGACCTTAAATGCTTACTCAAGACTGGTTTTATTTGAAAACATTGCTGTGGGTTTATGTGTATGACCTACACAAAATTTAGGCTACATTACATTGGCAAAACCTAAAACGTGTTGGCAAGAAATTGCTCACTGACTTGGCTTATTTCAGGTTCAGGATTGTATCTCTTTTTTGTGAAACACTGGGAAACAGGATCAGCCAGCACTTCCACTGTTGATTCTGGAGGCTGGATTTTGGAAGGTAGTATATTATCCCAAGGAACTTCTTCATAAGCTCTAGATAAACAATAAAAAAAAAGTTTCCGTATAATCATTAGTGAATGACATCAGTAGCTAGATAATAAGGAATTATGTGACAAAGAAGGATCTAGAAAATAACAAAGGTGTATATTTCTAGTTTAAAGGGAAATAAAAAGCCTGGAATTATATGTTTCTTGTTGGGGAACAAGTAGTTATGCTACAGTTTCACAGGCTTATTTTCTCTAAAACTTTCTCACTCACTAATTGAAAGAGGTACTTTATCTTCCAAGAAGCTTACAGTGATGATGGGATTTATTTTTTCTAAATTTGAATAATCAGTTAAGTGAGACGAGACATAAATAGAGATTAGATACCAGTCATATCACGCCTGTGACAGGCGTTGAAGACAGATGTACAGAATGCCCTTTTGGAAACTCCAGTTTCTCTTCACTGCCTATAGAGGAAGTGGAGATGAAAGGCACAGATTGGACAGAAGTTTTTAGATAACTAAAGTTCATGAGATGAATCCCATACTGAATGCTGTTAAAACAGCAGAAGTTCTAAGTGATAGAAAAACTGTTTGTAGTCTTATATGTCCTGCTACCTAAAGGTGCACAGTAGCAAAAATAAGATGAAAAACTGAAGCAAAGCACAAGCAAAAACTGTTTTTAAAAGAAATGGTATCTCACTTTTGAGTATTTGACTTGTAGAAATAGTCTCTTGCTTTTTCTTCTGTCCACCTTGCAGAAGGATCACTTGATTCCTAAGAGAAATCAAATACATGGCAGAAAGCAACACTATCAGTATATATGACACTTTGATTGCTTGTTTAAAGAGTGAACTGTATGTATCTGCATTTTCCTAGTTTACTATCTTCTTTTGCATCAGAATGTGAAACATGCAATTTCATTCACATACTTCACCAGCCAGCACTGGAGATCAAGAATGGATCTATTTCTGAGTTTTACTCAGGAAGGAAAATTTAATATGTGGAGTACAAGTTTGAAAACGAATAGAATGTTGTTGCCTCTCTACTGCTCGGGAATGTAGCCTTCCATTTGTTATATTATTTATAAAATGGCATAGCAAACACATTTTGCAGTCCCTCACATATGCCTGATCTATTTTTATGATGTTCACTGCTACAAATTGTGGGTTCAATTCTAGGGGTTCAATTCCTTCAGTTCCTCAGGGTTCAATTCTAGGGCTAGTTCTGTTCAACTTATTTATCAACTATCTGGATGCAGGAGTTGAATGCACCATTAGCAAGTTTGCTGATGATATCAAACTGGGAGGTGCTGTTCACTCTCTTGAGGGACTAGAAGCCTTGCAGAGGGATCTAGATAGATTGGAGCATTGGGCTATGATTGATGGGATGAAATTTAACAAGTCCAAATGCTGGATCCTGCACCTAGGACAGTAATGTCAGGCACAAGTATAAATCGAGAGAGGAGTGGCTGGAGAACAGCCCTGCAGAAAGGGATCTGGGGGTGCTGGTCAACAGCAGGCTCAATGTGAGTCAGCAGTGGCCCTGGCAGCAAACCACATCTTGGGGTGCATCAAACACAGCATAACCAGCCGGTCAAGAGAGGTGATTATCCTGCTGTATTCAGTGTTGGTGGGGCCTCACCTCGAGTACTTTTTGAGTGCAGTTCTGGGCCCCACAATTTAAGAAGGATGTGAAGGTCTTTGAATGCATCCAGAGGGCAACAAAGCTGGTGAAAGGGCTGGAAGGAATGCCCTATCAGGAGTGGCTAAGGACTTTGGTCTTGTCTGGTTTGAAGAAAGGGAGGTTGAAGGGCGACCTCATCACTCTCCATGACTTCCTGAGGAGAGGAAGTGGAGAGGGAGGTGCTGATCTCTTCTCCACGGTACCCAGTGATAGGACACGTGGGAATGGTTCAAAGCTGGTCAGGGGAAGTTCAGACTGGACATTAGGAAGCATTTCTTTACAGACAGGGTGGTCACACCATGGAACAGGCTTTCTAGAGAAGTGGTTGATGCCCCAAGCCTGTCAGTGTCTAAGAGGCATTTAGACAATGTCCATGCCATGACACCTTAATAACATGCTTTAACTTGGTCAGCCCTGAATTGGTCAGGCAGTTGGACTAGATGATCATTGTAGGTCCCTTCCAACTGAAATATTCTATTCCTTCTATTCTATTCTATTCTAACTATTTAAGCACGTGCAACACTTTAAGGACTATGAATAGTCTCATCAGTGGAGAATGATGACGGATGCCATTACATTTTCAGTATGGGAAAGACTTACTTAGACTTGCGCTATGGAATCATTGATGTATTTTAATTTACTTATTTGTTTGTGACTTGCACCAAATAAGGCAGTGCCAAAGCATTAAATATATGAGTATCTATACCAAGTATGAGGTCTCAGTATCTGTTGTACATTCTGGTATTCTTGCTCTAACTCCGTCTACAGTTACATGTAAGCGACATTGGTAGTATCAGTCTCACATTACAGTCTAAATGCCTTAACCAGAGTAATAGTACAAAAAATGAAAATTATTGGAGTGATGGCCACCATTAAAATCTGGTCACGCTAACATACAGCTACCTGAAATACAGCCCTTATTTCAATATAATTAGATGAAGAAATGAAAAAGTCCAATTTCACTACACCACTGTAATCATTGCCAAAAGAATGTTAAATGGAAAGCAGACTAGAAACTAAATTATTTACGTATGTTTTCTGTCATTACAAGAAAAGTACGAGACACTTGCCTTGAGATTGGGATCCATACAAAATGCAAAAATATGGTTTTGGTCAGGTAGAGCAGCAGCAACTTTCACTGGACTTCTCCAACCTGCAAGAAAGGGCTTCCTATTGTGGTAATCAATTTGCAGCAATCCTTATTGTTTTTAACTGGATGAAAACAACTCATGGCTTCCCATAAAAATCGATGCACCAATGTTCAGTTACCTGTTACCACTCTCAGTTACAAACTTCCNTTCAATCTAAACCTGCCCTCTTCCAGTTTGAAGCCATTCAAGATGAAGATGAAAGTAAGTGATAAATAATACCACAACATACATTGCTATGGTTTGGCCTACTTCACATATTGTCATGTACAGTACTAACTGTATAAAGGATGCATAAAGGATGCATAAAGGATGTATAAAGGATGTCATACAGCCATCACACCACTCTATGAGCACTGGAAACTATTACTTAGTATCAAGAACGTACCACTTTGGTAATTTTCAACCTGCTTTTTACTCCCAGACCCCTAAAAATTTCCAAGACCTTTATGTAGCAAATTTAAGCTAAAAAGTAATAGAGTTATTTTCCTAGTTATTTGTAAAAATTTTAGGTATACTTTGGATAAAATAGTTCACAGACTAGAAGTTGAAAAACACCACAGTTCTTGCAGAACTAATCACTCTGACAAAGTTTAAAAGAAAATCACAGCTTTCAGTAAAAGAGACTAAGTTTGATAACCTAATGCTATATGTAGATACTGAAAGAATATGACCTGTTTTTTATAAGAGCTTTTTGCACAGTGTGCTACAACTTTAAATTGCTGCTTTTGAAAAGCTTGACAGAATTTGTGGATCTTTGCACTGTGAAGAGCTTTCAAACTGCATCACTGTCCAATTTAAACAATTATTTTGGAAAGTGTCTCTTAAACAGGTAACACGCTTGTAGTAAAGATGGTGGCTGCATCTTCATTGCGTCAGCTTTGTGTAAACTTTAAATGCTATCTGCAAATATACAACTTGTACTCATATGGGAATGTTTCCATTAAGTTTTATGTCTGTAATGTTGTAATTACTTAATAGGTATGCATGTACTAGTGCCCTCTACATTAGAGGTAGATGGCTCAAATATATCCATCCATATGTCCTAGTAGTTCCACAAAAATAGTCTTCCTCTGGTCCACTGATTAAAGAGCTAAAGGTTACAACTGTTATTCCTTGTGTTGTATATGTAAAACACTCATGTCAGCTACAATGTCCTTAGGAAGACACGTATATAATTTTACATTTGCTTTGATAATTGTACATACACATTTCTAGAGACCTCTGCTCTTGCACTTTATACTGTAATTTGCCATCTTGACACTACTGGCGTACTGCTGCGATGATTAATCTTCTAACATTTACTTCTCCTTTTGCTTTCAGTGGAAAGATTGAGCGTAAAAACTGCAATGATTTTTTTCTTTAAGTCAACTTTCTGGCATTTTAAATGCCCCTAATGATTTGCTCAGTCCACAGGATCAAAAATGGCATGATCTGTTCTTGTCCAAGTTGGGAACTCAGTGTCTTGGCTTTGTGACTTTTAACTAATGACAAACTTAATAACACTGTCAGTTTCAGTTTATTACTTGAAATAATCTCCTAATCTGACAAAGCAGGATTCAATGACGGATAATGAATTTGGGGAATTTCTGGTTTGGATTCTGAGTCAGAAACTGAAGATGTACTCATTCACATTTCTAACCTGTTTCCCAGAAACCATGAAAGCCAGAACATCTTTTTGTTTTGTTTTTAAATGAAAAAGTGAGATTCTTATGTCACCGCATAAAGACATATACAGAGAGGTTTCACAAAACCAGCAGTCTCACAAGCTTCACTGCATCTCACTGTCGTTTGAAAATTATGCACTGTACTTGACCTCTTATATTTTAAAAATAGTAGGAGTATTGACTTCAGTGGGCCCAGCAAGAGATAATAATGCCAACTTAAGAGTTTATGGATAACTTTTCCGGATTATTTTGATTAGTTATTTGGTTAATTATTCTACTTCACTTTATATATGAAAAATAAATATAACCTATTAACACTACTTCTCCTCTCTCCTCTACTCCTTTGAAAGAAAAGGCTACAACTCACCTCCTGAAAACTAACTATAAATAAGATATAACCCATCAGTTTATATTGGAAAGACATGCATGACAAAAGAAGCTACACAGATAGAACAAAGTTGTTGAATAAACAAAGCATCACTCTGCTATTAGGCAAGTGAAAAGCAAATGCACAGTGAAATACCTAACTGTAGGGATGATAAATAATCAAATCCTTAGTGAAACCACAGTCGTTTTATTCAATGGCACTCAGCTCTCAAGAGATTATTCTGATTTTTTATGCATTATTTCCAGATGACCTACTAGCTTATCAGGCAGTATGCTATTACACATTTCATTGTGTTATGGGTAATTATTTAACAGCACAGATATTCTTGAGGCTACTGTAGGCCATTTTGCATTCTTAGTTGACTTTGTTTATATGCTACAACAGTTATGAGAGATGCATGTTATTTATGAGTGCCCTTGAATTGTTAATTTGATGTTTTTCAAGTTGCACCTTTTTTTGCTCTTTGCTTTACATTTTGTTGCCCCTGACTAACTTCTCTTCTTTCTCTTTCTGCAGGCAGGTAAAAGGTTTTATCTCACTAAGTACCTATGTTACAAACTGGGCCTGCACCAGCATTGCCTACAGTCATTTTCTATCATTACTGGAAAGGCAGGAGAGGCTGGAATCCTACTTTGATATGCCTCACACTCAATGTGCTGCTTAATCGTGGATTACTCCGGGATGATTTCTTCTCCAGAGTAATGATTACTCTGGACAAAATGCTTCTTGCTTCAGGAGAGGAAGCACTAGGAATACAACTCTTCCTATACAAAGGCCATTGGGAAATGAGTATAATGTGACCACAGTTTTTTTCTTCAACAGAGCCTCTTAAAGTAACAATGGAATAAAGATAAGTTCTTCACACAGATAAATAATTTATTAGGTCAGAGAAGGAGGAAAGGGGTAAATGATCAATTTTCCAGGTGGATGGAGATCACCTGTAGAGAGACCTGGAGGTAACCCATGTAGGCTTTGGACTTTGTTGCTTAACGTATTCACAGATTACATGGAAATAGAGGGTTGGAAGTTAAGTGATGGGTTCAAAAAGCAAATGGATATATTCATGCAGGCAAATCTATGAATCCATGACTACTGTCTACAAGCACACCATCTCCTGGTCACGAATCCCTGGTCCACAAATTATCACAACAGCAAAATACGTGGAGGAAGTATGATGACATTCTTTGTTAATTATCTACAGTCTTGGATGGAATACTGGACTAATTGGGCTTTTGGAAAAATGCAAATATGGCCACTCCAGCAGCAGCATGAGTTAACTGCTTATTTCTTACTATCAAGTCTATAGGTAAACTCTATATTGTTTCCCATTTCCCAGTTTTTGAAGAAAACTGTATCTACAGATGTGTCAGCTTCCAGTAGGGGTTAAGAAGTTATCTCTATTCCTTATCAGACTTATCAGATACCCTGGTTCCTTCTGCAATTCCCATCCCCATCTCTGTGTTAAGCCACACAAAACTGAATAATTGCAAACTGGATATGAGGGCTTTGTCACCAGGTTTCCAGGTACAAATATACCTGCACGGTCAAATTCTGAGGTCCTCCTAAACACTGCAAAGAAACTTGAGACCACAGGGAAAAGGTTACAAAATCCTGTTGTCATATGAGTGAGAGGAGGGGACTCTACAGGCAAACACAGTCAACTTTCTAAAGACCTTGTCTTCTAGCACTGAGCACCCTCCCTATACTGATTGAGAATACATGAAGAATAGCTCTTCAGCTGTCTCCCTTCTCTGGCATACTATGATTCTCCAGTCTTAGAATGACCTTCTTTGTCAGCCTCTCACATCTGCTTTGCTATCACAGAGCCTCACTGTTCAATAAACTTGCCTTGCTCAGTACATGCAAAAGGCTGCTGGGGAAGTTCAAAGTAACGCTGTTGACTGCCAAAGCCATAGCACTGCATCTTCTCACAACAGAGAACCTCCTGTCTATTGCAGATATTTTATATACTTCATCTCATCTGTCTTAAAGGTTGCTTCTGTTTTTTTTTTTCGTTCATCCCACACACACTGGAGAAAGTGACTGCAGAATTAGCTTGCAAAATGCCTGACTGATATCTCTTTCAGCACAACTTCCCCAAACAACTTAGCTGCGGAACGTCTTGGGACTGATATCTAGAAGGATTAGCAACTTTCATTACATCACGTGCATGGGGCTTGGTAGCTGGGCTCTCTGAATCATATAGCTGAAATCTGGAATTTGTTTAGACAGTCTCATTAAAAATAGTAGCTTAAAACTCAGCTACTTTTTATTTCTATATTTACACATTTGTAATTAATACCTAAGCATCACAGAGAATTTGTAAATGAATACTAGGTTTGGAAGAGCATTTGCACAGCTTTCCTTAAGAATTTTATGCTGGACCATATCTGTTTCAAGGTTTCGTCCCTGATTTGAGTTTGACTTTTTCCGACAGCTTCAGTGGAGTTAGTATTTCACTCTAATACTGAACTTTACCCAATGAAAAATCACCAGAAAGCCACCAGACAGTTTCTATCTGCTTTCTGGAACTACTCTCCATTTCGTACCACTTTCTGAACTGCAACCTGGATTATTGACTTGATGACATTCAGTTTCAGATTTGTCTGTGTTCATTTCAGGTGTGTCTCTATCTGCCAGAGTACCTCTATGTCTGTCTCTGTCTACTTTTCTCTGTGTTGGAAAAATTAATGGTCAGATAGAATTGCATATCTCAAATCTTCTTTCCTCTCCCCTTTTCCAGAGGCATGCAGAAAAAAACAGCTGATTAGTTCTGACTGGTGTCTGCGGTGTAATTTCATATGTAAATGGAGAACACAGTAACTGAGAAATAAAAGTGAAAATTATATGGGATGAGCAAGAAAAAAAAAGAAAATTATGGAGTCTATTTTTTTTATCCCCTGTGGTTTCTTGGGTACTTTTGGATTCTGTTATGGGACTGCAGTAAGCTTAAAGTGATTTAAGATGCAAAGTTCAAAGACAGAAATAAGGAACCAAAACCGCTGCCAGAATTTACAGCATGTAGAGACTTTATGATGACAATAACACGAATAAAGTACAGCTAACCATGAAGTTAGAGTGTTATCTCTGTATAGAAAAATGGAACAAGGAGCTTGTTTACATTTCTTCACCATGAAAGAAATGCCTCCCCCCAATCCGTGAGCAAGTTGCCTGAGTTCTCATAAAATTTTGTTTTAGCTGTAATGAGCAGTTCTCTATGAAAACAAGTGGAATTGGCTTAATCTTTATAAAAATTCAACCATATTGCTTACTGCTAATTATGTCTGCCTTTACAAGCCCTGGGTAAACACTTCTGCTTTCCAAAATTTTCATCAGAAAATTCTGAATATTAACAACCAACCCAATTTTGCTTCATGTTAAAAAGAGTGAATTTCCATTTTGATGCTGTAATCAATATGAAATGATCAGACACAACTTTATGGGTAACATATTGATATAAAGTAAGATAGTAATATGTACTTTGATCAACATGGGATGTCAGTCCTAAACAACTTCTGTTCTCTGATTAACTAGACAGTGGAAAAGGTCTTTAAATGCCTTGTACTGCAACTTGTCAGGAATACTAAAAGACACAGAAATATCCAGTGGATTTCCCAACCCTGGAGTGATTTGTTATTTTAGTTGACATTAAAACAGGTGCTCATTAGGCCTATTGTATATAACTTCACAATTTACCTAAATATTTTTTTAAAAAAATTATTTCCCTTCAAATATTTTTATTTGTTTTTAACATTAGAATGCTTGTTAGATTTGCTGACTGGTACTTCTTTGCTACAGCAGGGACAATGAATGATACAAACACTCTACTGCAGTTGTTATATTCAGTTCAAATATCCAGGGCAAATATATTTTATAAGGTTGTTCTTTCAGGACCTGGGGGGATGGAGTTCAGAAACTAATTGTATTTATTTGTTAAGCACCACCAATTTCTTTGGTGATTAAGAAATAAAAATAGCAGTTTGCTTTACCTCCGAGTCGTGCCCTGACAGAAGCAGCTGACACAGCCCTGGAGTTCCACCTTCTGTTCTGGCTGGTTTCCTCCAGGAGGATCATCTGCCTCCTGTGGGCAGTCTGGCCTCTCTTTCCCGTGACAGGGATCCGCTGGTGAGGTTTCACATCACTGTAGTCCACCAGGGATTCAATAGCTCTTCCAACATTGGGCTGCAGGTCAGCATCTGCTCCTGGACTCACAAAACCTGAGCAGGGATCCACTAAAGGCACATCATCCCGGTGTGGGAATAAAGGGTAATTCGGCCCTACTGGAGGGGTGAATGGATTGAATTTAAGGAAAGAATTACTGTTTTTCTCTTCAAAGCTGGCAAAGCCATGTCTGTTCTCAGGACCTCTCACAACCGGCATGCACATCTTCTTTAAAAGGCTCCGATACTGTTGACGATCCATCTTGTGACCTGGTTCAACTGACAAGGCGGACTTTTTAAAGAGACTCGCCTGCCTTTCAGCTCCATAGGAAGCCACGGTCATTCTCTTCTATCGTCCTTCTGTGGCAGTAAACTTAAAAGACTCCACTTGCTCCTCTTTCTCTAAGTTTCTGAAGTCCTAGCCAACAAACCACAGTAAAACTAGAGCTCATCCTCCAGAAGATCAGTATATAGAAACCATAAAGAGCAAGGCAGTGGTTTAAGTAGTGAATTCTTTCTTGAAAAGAGATTTATCAAGTATGGTACAGGAAGAACACAGACACTGAATGAGCAGCGAGTTGCTTTGTTGCTTAGTAACGATGGAAACCACCTCACAATGACATGTCTCCTGGTGTGAAACATGGTTCATGTGTACCACAGTAACCTAGTCCTTCAAGTGGGCATACATAGCAACTTGAAATGGCACTATCAGTTACTTATTCATCTAGCAGAGGCAAAATCAAGACTTTTTCAATCTTACTAAGAAATATATGGTGTTTTCATTGAAGTATTTTAAAATAAGCTATTCTGTTGCTATCACAAATATGAATTAAATTGAAACACAGATTTAACACAAACAAAATTTATCAAACACAACCGCAGCTAAATGCAAATACAGAAAACTTAACAGTTATTACTTGAAATGAGTAAATCATATTGCCATCAGAGTTTTCCATGCAGCATAATTTCCTCCAGAGTTCTGCCCTTTGTTCTATCAGGTTTGAAAATCCATTAATGTCTCAGGTCAGAATATGCAGCACTCATTTCCAAATCCCAAGCTCGATGGTCTTCATTTAGCAATCTAAACAAAAGCAGTCTGATTTATAGAGTTCCTCTCTGCATGAATTCAGTGCCACCTGCAAATACCTAACACTTCAGAAAAATCAAACTGTGTTTATTTGGACAGCTCAATTCAGATTATGAGGTGTTCACTTTGTATCCTTGTCAGGAAAAATTAGGGCACAGTGCCTGATCATTCTTTCATTTAGAATCATAGAATCATAGAATGATTTAGGTTGGAAGGGACCTTAAAGATCATCTCGTTCCAACCCCCCTGCCATGGGCAGGGATACCTCCCACCAGATGAAGTTGCTCAAAGCCCCATCCAGCCTGGCCTTGAACACTGCCAGGGATGGGGCCTCAACAACCTCTCTGGGCAACCTGTTCCAGTGCCTCACCACCCTCATAGTAAAAAATTTCTTCCTAATATCTATTCTGAATCTCCCCTCTTCCAGTTTGAAGCCATTACCCCTTGTCCTATCACTACTTGCCCTTGTAAAAGTCCCTCTCCTGCCTTCTTGTAGGCCCCCTTTAGGTACTGGAAGGCCACTCTAAGGTCTCCCCAGAGTCATCTCTTCTCCAGGCTGAACAGCCCCAACTCTCTCAGCCCATCTTCACAGGAGAGGTGCTCCAGCCCTCGGATCATCCTCGTGGCCCTCCTCTGGACCCGCTGCAACAAGTCCATGTTCTTTTTATGTTGAGGCCTCCAGAGCTGGACGCAATATTCCAGGCTGGGTCTCATAAGAGTGTAGTTTATGTTAGTCTCACACAGATGTGACTTCCCTGAATTCCTAACTTCCTATTGATTAACATGAAATCAGAAATGGGCATAACATGCATTACAGTACAGGTTTACAGTAATAAAAAGTTGTGTTCCGTGATGCAGAACCATGGTGATTTTTCTCTGGAGTAGTTTGCTGATGGAGCAGAAAAGAAATAAATAAGCAAGCTTCCTTCTTTCTTAAGGCAGCTTTCATCTATAGGTCATAAGAACTAAAATGGGTAAAAAGTGACAGCTGAGAACACTACATATGCAGTACCGGTATTGTAAGGCCGGTGAAATCTTGGATTTCACTGACAGAGATTCTGTCCAGATTATTTTGGGAAGTAAATTTGCCACGTAAGGCTGAATTATTTCTGCTGTCAATTTTCAGAAGTGATCTGTGCTTTAAGGAAGAACATTGATGAGCTGGTCATATGTCTAAGCTAGTCCTCTTTACTAGATGTCTGCCTTCTGCTTTGCTTCAGGGTTCCTGTGGAGCAGTCTGTTTGGTTCTTTGATATAAATAGGTATTTTTCTTCTCTGGCACAGTAACAACATACCAAATTTTCCAACAGAGTGAAATTTTCTTGCCAGACTTCATTTGCTTCCCAGGTAATTCATTTTTCCCTCTTCCATTCTTACAAAACATCCTTTCTCTAACCTGCCACAAATAAAATATTCTTATGTCACAGGAACATACGAATGCCCTGGGATTCCACACGCTTTCCTAGTTGCCTTTTTGGTAGCAGCACAACGAAGACTGAGCAGCACAGCTGTAAATGCTCATGGCAGTGACTAGATCAGCACAGTTCCTTGGTTTTGCAATGGAAACTTCCTTGCTCTCTTTTATTTTTTTAGGAACAACTGCGGTGAGCACGAAGCCAGTTCGCTGTACCTTTACCCACCCCACGGTGCAGTCTGCACCAGCACAGGCCTGGCTGTTTCAAAGGAGCAGCTCCTGCAGCCATGGCGTGGGTGTGCTGGTGCGTTAATGGATTGGGATTAATTACGTATAGCCCGGCAACTGNAAGCGCAGAGCTTGGCACTGCGGCTGGGAAAGCCCCGCCGCAGACTTCCCCGCGGCAGGGAAGGCCGGAGGGCGGTGACGCCACCTCCAGCCCCGCCGCTCTCCCTCACCACCCGCGCCCTCCATTGCCTCGCCTGCCCCGCGCGCCTCGCCCGGCGGCCGTTGGGGGCGGCTAACGGCAGCCGCGCGCCCCAGCGGCCGGAAGAGGCGCTGGGGCCTCTGGCGATGTGGCGTGGGGCGCGGGGCCGCCGCCGGGCAATGGTCGCCGCCGCCGGCCGCCTCACCGCCCGCCTCCTCCTCCTCTTCCTCCCGCTCGTCCCGCTGCAGGCGCTCCCCGCAGGTAGCCTCTACCGTCCCGGGCGGTGGGGTGGCGCCGCCCGGCGGCAGTCGCCGGGGTTCCGCTCGCCTCAGGTCGGCGACACCCGCGGTTTCGGGCAGGTGGCGGGACGGCGGAGCCGAGCCACAGGCTGCCCCTTCCCCGCAGGGCCTGGCCGCACAGCTCGGGGAAGGCGGTGGTGGCGGCACCGAAACCTCGCTGGCTGCCGTCCCTGCCCTGCCGGGAGCATCAGCTATGAATTTTACAGGTTTTCCCGAGTTCACTCCCTGGCTATGCCTTTGTCCTTACCCTTACGTATTTATGTACTCTGTTCTCCAAAAGCAGATGCGTGTGTCACAACATTTGTGACCCTCTTTGCAGCCTGGTAGTTCTTAAGTTTGTGTTGCTGTCAGTGGTGTGCTGTTCCATAACAGGAGCTGTGCCCTTTAGCATCCAGCTTTCTCCTATGGGTTTTGTTTTACACCTACCAATGCTTTTCCCATCTACACCCACCCAATCAACCAAGATTAAACTTCCTTTTCACATGTGGAGGTGGAGACGGATACAGGAAAGCTAAAGGATTATCGAAGTAATCTTTTTTTTTTTTTCCTCAAAAATTAACAGTGAGTACTGGGGAGAGGCGTGTTTCTCCTTCATATGTACCAAAGAAGCTGCGTGGCTGAGGGGTTTGGTCACCACAGGCGAGTTGCACAGGCAGTGAGTAGCTGGTAACGCTGGTACACAGCTAAAAGAGCTGCATCACTTTGTTGAAGACTCTGAGGTACAGAAGTAGTTATGTGGTAGGATACCAAGACACTGCATTTCGGGTGTAGTAGTGCTGATTTTGTATCCACTTGTGTGCATAATTGCAGCTGTCATTGATTGGGAAATTCAGTTGCATGGCCTCTCAACTCTAAGACTGGGAATGCCCTGAAATGGCAGTCTTTGCTTCTTAGTGAGGTTTTGAAATTTGAACACAGGCTTTCTGATAGTATTAAATGGGATTATTTAATTTGTATATTAGTGTGCGTATGTGCCAGGTCTTCTTATTCCGTGGTCTGGTTATGGTTAAGCTTCACCAATTCCTTTACAAAGTCAAAGTCTTTTCCACAAGCAAGATTAGAGGTGAAGTTTAAAGTTCTACTCTCTGAGAAAAAGGGAAAACCATGTGCAGTATTTCAGTATATGTTCACTGATACATTGCTGTCATAGTATTTCTTCTGGTTTAGGTTTTAGTAGGTATAATAGACATTGTCAATTCCAAAAAAGACATTTATTTCAATTGTATTGCACTGGGGAATTAATTATACAGTCTGAGTTACACTGGTGTAAAGAATATGAATCTTTTTCTTTAAAGATTTTTTTGTTCTGTTTTTTTGTTTACTGATGCTAACAGTTTTGGCTTATGTGTTTTTCCTTTAGTGAATAATTAAACTTTTTAAGGACAACATGGAGCATGTTTCTTAAAATGTCTTAATTACATTTGACTTCTCTGAGCCATCTGAAGTGAGTTTCCATCTTGCTGCAGTGATACAACATTTTAACTTTAGCTTGTTGCACAATAAGGCAAAAAAGTTTCCTTTTTAACTAAACTTACGAAATGTGTTAGTGGTGTAGGAAATATGAAGGCCTGCTTGAAAATAATATAGTTGATATATTGCAGGCTTTTTTTTTTTTGAAAGGGTTAAACTTAACTGAGACAGATTAGGAATTGAAGTTTGGTTTCTCCTATATGACTTTCATATGACTAGTAATAGAAATGTTAATATTTCTGCACAGCACTTACCATCAATAGGCAGCTTAGAAATGCCAGCTGTAATTAAAATACTTCGATATAGGAAAACACTTGACTATTAGCATGATTGAGCAAAAATAACTTAAGTAAGTACCATTGCTATTTATATACTCTTTTGGTGCAGAAATCTCTTTACAAAAATTATCTCAAAACATAATTACTTTGAAAAAACTTTTAGCAATTACCATAACTTAATCTTTTCCTATCGCTTCATAGAATTTTCATTTCTAAATAAATGAATTGAAACTATACCAATTGAACATTCTAGTAATACAGTATTTTATTAATTAATAAATTGATTGTTTAATTATTTAAGGCTTGTTTTAAACTTTCTGTCCTGCCACTGAAATTTTCAGACCAAATTTAATTTTCTGATGAATTATTTTGAAGGTGATTAATTTTGCAATGGTAATGTTCATTTTAAGACTAATAGATTCAGAATAAAATATTTTATGACATAGTAGAATATACTTGATGTGAAACTTAAAATTGGTGAATGGCATTGCCTTTCAACTCAATGGGCACAGGAACAAGTGCTGATTCAGTCAGTACTAACCTACCCAGATTCCTCCTTTGGGCAGGGAGTGGGAAGGGACCCCTCTTTACCTGGCACTGTTGTAACTCCCTTGGATCAGGAAGGAGCAGGAGGGGTTGTTTGTCTGTGCAGATACAACCCACCTGCTACTTCTGATCTGGGGGGAAGCATAAATTACCCAGAGAAGAGTTGGATGCCCCATCATCCCTGGAAGTGTTCAAGGCCAGGCTGGACGTGGCCTTGGGCAACCTGGTCTAGTGGGAGGTGTCCTTGCCATGGCAGGGGGGTTGGAACTAGATGATCTTTAAGGTCCCTTCCAACCTAAACCATTCTATGATAGTGACCAAGAATGAGGAAAGGGCTGAGGTACTTAATGCCTTCTTTGCCTCAGTCTTTAGCAGTGGGACCAGTTGTTCCCTGAGTACCCAGCCCCCTGAGCTAGAAGACAGGGACAGGGAGCAGAATGAAGCCCCCATAATTCAAGGGGAAATGGTGAGTGACCTGCTACAGCGCTTAGACACATGCAAGTCGATGTGTTTTACACTTCAATTCAATTCTTTGCAGGATATTTGGCCTGTGTCGGTGGCATAAATTAGTAGTAAAGCTGTTGAATTTAACTCCCATCAGATTTTAAAGTCATCCAATGAATCCTCAAGGAATATAGCTACTTTATGTGGCAATGCACCCTTGAATTCCAGTCTTTGGGAATGGGTCTTCAGGCAGCTGGGAAGTTTGAATCACCTGGGACTGGGGGAGTGAATTACCCCAAAATTCGATGTCTCTGATAGTCATATAAAACTGTTTTTCTTCATCTGTTTTCTTCTGCAAAACAACTGTTGCTCACACCTTGTATTTTGCCTGTTAAAGGTGCAAGACAATGAGGAATCAGATGCCATATATTTCTAGTGCATTGGGTTGTTTAAAAAACTTAATTTGGGGATTAATTCAGAAATCACATTTCTTTTTCTCAAAAATGAGTGAAACTTAGCCTTTCCTACTGCTTATTAAGTGCAGGTTCAAATTGAAGGGATGGAATAATATATTTAATGACTTTAAAATGCAGTTTAAGCACTTCCCGTGTCCTTTTTTCCCTGTTGTTCTTCTTTCTGTGACTTAATGACCTCTTGATACTTTTTGTCTATGAAAAGCCTCTTTTTAACCTGATAAGAGGTACTCTTAAAATAGAGAGTTAGAACGGGAAGATCGTTTGTGCTAGAGACTGCTGCAGGAAGTGCCATTTAAATTCCAGGTGATTAGGCGGTGACCTGAAAATGGCTTGAAAAAAGTTTAAAAGGCAGTGCAGAAAGCGAGGGAAAGAATGTATAAGAATTGGGATTCATATGCAGACAGAAACATTTACTGACTGAAATGGCTGCTATGCAAATTAAACGTGTATACACATGAAAGAGCATTTAACCCGACTTTGTCAAAATCTAGCATGCAGTGTCATTGAAGATACCAAAAAAGTAATTCCAGAAGTTTTACATTATGTCCTTTCAGTAACTATAGTGCTTCCACTTTTTCTAGTTCTTTTTAAATAAACAGTTCAAGAGCTCCATCTTCGGGCTTAAATTATTACTGTAAAAAAATATTACTTTCCTTCTGCATTGACTGAACGTCCCACAAAGTTATGTATATCTGTTCATACCTTGTCAGTTTGCAAGGCTTGACTTTTCTAGATGCATTTATTCAGTTGCCTTTTCACAAACTTGGAAGACTTTCCTTTCTGTGTAAGATTGTTGTTTTCAGTTTTTCTCTCATTAATTTATTTGGTTTTGGTTGATTATGTTCTTCCTTTCCAATTGTAACACATAAATAAACTTGACAGTTCTTAAAATATTTGTGGATCATGTGGACAGATAATTGTGGCAGAAGAAATTTTAAAACAGGCTGGTTTTCAGGTAGGATATATAATTTGCTATAAATTGGTATGCTTTTATTAAAATCAAAGCATATGCTGATTTTTTGTCAATAGAGAATTGGATCATGTTCTTTTGGGAGCTGAATTTTAGTGAAAAATTGGCTTTGTTTCTGCCAGTGCAACAGAATTCTAAAACACTTAACATAAATATTCCAGTGAGAAAATTTTAATCCATTTCATTTTCAATAAAACCCCTCCAATCCTTCGAGGATGTCTTTGGGGAAAATGAAGTTATTTGAAAAATTTTGCTTCTCAAAGTTGTGGAAGTGGTACATAGTGAAGAGATACTGTGAAGTAAATGAAACTGTTAATCACAGAAATCCTTCATATATGAGACTACTCATGATTATCTTCTCTTATTATTGAATTGATGATTTCCCATTATTACTTAAATCAAGATAAATCAAAACAAAGCTGACACT
Source organism: Anarhynchus alexandrinus (assembly GCA_008711295.1). Classification (NCBI taxonomy): domain Eukaryota; kingdom Metazoa; phylum Chordata; class Aves; order Charadriiformes; family Charadriidae; genus Anarhynchus; species Anarhynchus alexandrinus. Next base: position 701,885 of record VUYV01000091.1, on the reverse strand, counting down.
CAACCCTATGTCTCTCATTGCCCTCAGCACAATCTATAACCAGTTTAGCAGTGTATTTATTGTTGCTTTTAGTTTTTGAATATTGAACCTAAGTAAACAACAAGCACTGATCTGGTGCCACATAATTATTTAGCCCATCTTCATAAAATAATTGCTACTGAAGATATGTTCAGTATTTTATTTTATTGTATTCAAGGCTTTCTATGCCTTTGTTATTTACTTTCTTTCCCAGATTCCCCAAAAGAATTAGAAATCACAAGCATACCTTAACTCCTAGTAGCCCATGTTCTTTCCAAGCAGGAGGTGGAGACAAAGAACACAAAATATTGAGGGGTCTACTAGCCATTATCTTTCTGCTGGCTTCAGTTCTGTATCTCTGGAAATTCTGTAAAAGAACCTCAGATATGACTTGTACTGGAATGTTCGCCTGAAAGATACTTCATTTTTCTTTCAGAAGCCTTGTATGTCTTGCAAAGCTTTGCAATCCTTATGAACATGTTTTTAATTTCTATTTAAAATACAGGAAATGTAAATTAAAATAGCTATAAAATACCTTATATTTCATCTCATGGTGAAATTAAGAAGATCACTATCATGACAGAACCCAAGCTCATTACTTCATTAATGGTCAGTATACACATTGATTGACATCCTGACTGAGGGTATCAAAACAGTGCAGCTAACTTTTATTCTCAGTTTGGACAGTGCCTATCCTCACTATTGCCATTTTGGACAGTTTTAATTTAAAATGTGACAGTTCTGTTGTAAAACATGAATATATTTAAAACTAAATCTAAATTTAAGTGCTGTTTAGAATAAGGACGCTTTTTCTGTATCAGGCCTTTGTCATTGTTTTTTGTTGCCTTAATGAGAGTTGTGTGTTTTGTAAGACATTAGGGAAGTATTAACTTAATATGTATTGAAGAACAAGTCTATTAAAGGGTGTAGATTAACCTAAATTATGCTGCTTGCTTTTTCAGGTAAATTAAATAGTTTTATTAATGCCATCGTTTTATCTTTTAACAGTTCAGCCTTCAGAGAGATTTTTAAGAAGTGCGGGGCCAAGACACAATAGCTTAAAAATAGTGGGATCTGTCGTATTTCCAGGTATTTTTCTTTAAACATTATGTAACAATTAGTGAAAATACTGTTTTGACCAAGAAAAGGCTCCTCTTTATCATATCCCTTGTTGCTGAATTGTTTTAAATGTTTGTAAGTGGCTTAATTAATTACAATTCTGTAGTGATTCATGTATACTTAATAGGCTGTCCAACAGCATATATTTCTGTCATTGGAATTTATTTTTCATAGTTTTTTTTATTCTTACTGATAACTTTTATGAAACCAAGGTAATTATTTTCTGTAATTGTTATAAAAATATCAGCATTCAGTGTACTCTTCCACATGGCTGTAGGACTCTTGTTCCGAAATACTGCTCTCTTGCACTGTCGGTATTCCGACTTCATCTTACTTGTTGTGTATGCAGGACCTGAGACATGAAGTTTGTGTTATATTCTACAACAAAAAATAAGACGAGTTAAGAATTAATTGCTTTCTAAGTTAAATCCATGTAACTCCAGATTATAGTATTATCAGTTTCTTTTCTCATTAAACAAAACAATTACTTGAAAATCTGAAAATTAAATTAAAGACCAGGCTGTTCCTCATTGCCATATATTTCCTCATGTTGCTTTTTCTCTAAATGCACATTGCCAGTTTGGTTTTAGTAATACATTTCCCCATAGTTTACTCCATGCATGTTTTCCAGTTACAGGTTTACTAGTAGCATATCTAGAAGTGATACTTCTGTTGTTTGGGGGAATGCAAAAAGACAACATTTTTTGACCTTTTTTTTGGTACAAATTCTTAGACATGTCAGTTTTTGTCCAAAGGTGAAACAATTCTGGGAAATTGTTTCAATTCAATTGTTTTAAAACAATTTGTTTATAAAGGTTTCTCTTAGGCATTTAAATTATGATATTATTTAGCATTACTGTTAAATAATATCTCTGAGTGGTCTAAATGTTCCTCATATTAGTGTACTTTTTCTGTCTTCTGATTCTGACTCCTGTCTGTAAAAAGGGCTACTATTTGAATGGCACAGGACAATTTGAAAGTTAGAAGGAAAGATTCAAATGGTTTATCCCAACTCCGTTTATAAACAATTTAGTATTAATAAAGAATGTTTCCACCTTCTCTGGGACAGAACATTGTGAGTATACTAGACTTGGCTGCAGTATTCTTTTGAGATGCTGGGCAACATCTCTATTTTGAGGGTGTTTTTGTTCACCAAAATCTGGTTGAATACAATGCTCCACTATTAAATCCTGCACTTTTAAAATATCTGATGTAAATGTTCTTTTTTGGATCACTATTTATGGTAAATATTTTTATAATAGAGAGAATCTGAACAAATAAGAAAAAAAGCAAAGAACTTTAATTAAAAGAGCAAGACTTCATTTTGAAACCAAGAAGAATAAAGTTATACCTGGTAGATATTTTTTCAGCCATTATTTTCTATTGGATGCCCTTCTGTTATACCATTCCTATGATACATGTTTAAAAAACTGTCACGGAAATTTACAGTGGTGAGACAGAATTTACCATCTTGGCAGGTTATGGTAATAATGACGCCATAAATTTATTATTACCACTTTTTATTATGGATATGTAATTTTTTAAATATTGCTGTAAGACTGAACAAAGTGATCTTCAGGAAATGAAAAACAAAATGTGGAAGAGAAGAGATATGCAATGAACAATTTTGCCCCAACAGACTATTACTAAATTTTGAGAAAAGTATTAAGAATTTGCAATGGCAAAAGACTAATCATATTGGCAGTTGCATTGACATGTAGAATTCATATTGATTTTCATGCTTTGGGGTTAAAAAATGAAACACCACCTGTTAATGAAATTTATTTCCATAATATACTATTGTACAATTGAAAATATATACTTTGCTGTTTTCTGCAATGTAAGCTACTGTAAAAAACTGATTATTAGGTGGGATGGACATATCTCCTGAGCTTAAGACTACCAAAATCCTGAAGTTATTCTTCTGTATTATATCTAAGTATACTGTAATGTGAATGTAAGTGGCTTTTCATTTTTAATGAAAGCAAACAGTCATACTTGGAGAGGAGAGAAAACTGTGGTGGCATCACCACCAGTTGCCATAATGGAGAAATGAAAATTGTTTTTCTGAGCATTAATACCTTCCTGCAACAAATACTTAAACTGTTTTCCACTTGCAGGGAATCTGAAATCGTCAATGGTAAGATAACATTGTGGTAATTTGCCTGTTTGATTCAGTTTTAATTATTAGTCAGAGTCTCCAAATCACAAATGTAGTAGCTGTAATGTTGTATACTAGTTGTAGCTTTTCAGTGGCATTAGGGTAGCCTGACACAGAGCATGGTATATTCAAGTTCAGACCTCACTAGAACATAAATATCTAGCATCCCATGCTTCTGAACAGGACAAATGCTTTGCATAATGTCAGTGGGAAGGAAAATAAAACAAATTGTACACATTGAAATCCTTCATATTATGGAAGTGATTATGGCTACACCAGTCATAGTTTTTAGAAACAAATGAAGATCTAGAAGCACCTGTGTACCACAAATTGCATACAAGACATGCACACTTGGTAATAGAATGGAAACAGCAAGCTTTCAAGTCTGAGTATCCAACATACTGCAACTTCACTCTCTCCATGTGTGTGTTGGACACAAACTGAGACAGAATGCTGCAGAAGCCCATGCTTGTGAGAAGCTACTAAGTGACATACTCCATTCAGGAGGATGTTACAGTGCACTGTCATTCTTGTTTACACAACCAGATAAGCCTAGAAGTACGAAGAATTATCTTAATTTTATTTTCCAGAGAAAACAAACCTTCTCTCTATTTTGTATTTCATTTTGATGGTAGAGATAACAGAACCAGTCCCAAAATTAGAATTCCATTCGAGATCATCGTTTTGAAATTTATAGCTCACTGTTAGGATAGCATTGATAAATACTTGATGCTAATGATAATTTTTTTTTCAGTCAAAGTTTATGTCAAGCTGAATCACAACAGCCCACGTATTTTATGTCTTACAAGTCACCTGCGAAACTTAGAACTCATTGATCCAAAATTCCAGTGGAATGGACCAGCTGGTGGTCTTTCTTCGGGTAAGGATTTATTTTCTTACATGTCCCCCCACNGTTCTTCCCCAGAAACAGCATGAGGATTATAAAGGTGGGAATGTAAATGGAGAAGTAACTGAGGATACTTTGCGAGTGTTTGTATGTATATCATATAAATTAACTTTCACTTTTCAGAAAGAAAGGGGTGAGATAACCAAACTAAAAGACGTTTTCAGATCTCTGTAAAGAATGGTGCCATCTCTAAAAAGCAGTAGACGGAGCAGGGAATGTTGGATGCAACAGAGGTTGAGGATGACATTCTTTGCTGTACTGAGAGCTGGGAGTGTTCTGCAAGGACAGAATAATAGGGTGACAGGCAGTGTGATCTAGCCCAACTGCCTGGTCAATGACAGCCTATCTTCAGTTATGAAGTTGCTCAGGACCTTGACCGCTTGAGTTTGAGGAATCTCTGTCCTTGGTGATTTTCTGTCTTTTCTGTGCAACCTGTTCTTTTTTTCTTATTTTCAGTCATGATTTCTCTTATTGCAGCTTGTCATTGTTGCTGCTTGTCTTTTTGTCTTAAAAAGTATGGATTATTCTTCCCTGTATCTCCTCTTAGGTAGTGAAGGGCTGCAATTCCCTCCTTAGGGTAAAAATCCCAGTTTCCTCTGCCTCTTGTCCTATGGTCCAACTCCCTAATCATCTCAGAAGCCTTCTTGTTGACTTGCTCCAGTTTGTTGGGATCTGTCTTGTACTGAGGTGTCAGAACTGGACATAGTGCTCTAGAGTGCCCAAATGAGTGGTGAGTAGGGAGAGAATAATCACTTCTCTTGACCTGCTGGATATACTGTTGCTAATGCAGGCCAGTGTGCCTTCACTGCTGCAAAAGTGTGTTTCTGATTTGTGTTCAGTTTAAAATCCACCAGGACTCCCAAGTACTTTTTCGCAGGGCTGCTCCCAAGTCATCTGGTCCCCATCTGCATATGTTGCTGCTCTTACTCTCTCAGGTGCAGGACTTTGCATTTATCACTGTTGAACTTCATGAGGTTTCTGGCAGACCGTCTCTGCTTGTGCAAGGTCTCACTGAATGGCAGCAATGTCCTGTAGTGTATGGCATGAAAACCTCAAACAACTGACTGTTTCTCTGTGGAGTATGTTGGGCTACTTGTATGTATGTTATTTTTCTCACGATAGGGATTGCTTGGAGATCACGACTGGCTCATCAGCAGTGTCTTTCCAAGTCTGAGCCGGGAACCCGAGTTCTGGGGTTTTTTTTGTTTCCTTACGCATATGTCTCATTTACTCTTCAGTGCAATTTATTTTTTAAAAACAACAATAAGCATTGTGATGAATTTAGAAACCTGTTTAATCTCTTATTTTGGTTTACAATTTAACTTATGAACAATTTAGCTTATCCTTTTACAATGGCAGTCTTTCCAAAACCTATTTGCTTTCCTCTTGGTCTATACTAGTGTCTATCAGGACTCTGTCCTTGGTCTTATATTTTCCTGTTATGCAATCTGAAATACAGTTTACACCACAGCGATTCTGCATTCTTAATCCTCTACATGCTAACCTTCATAGTAGAGCATTCCACATTTATATGATATCTAACATTGCACCATGTTTTTGCACTGACTCTGATAACAGTCTTTGCTCTCAGAAAGAATTTTTAACATTCTTTGCTTCAAAGTGGTATAGGTGATTTTGCTTATACTTAAGCCTGTGGGCTATGTCATTTTACATGAAACTGCTAATCTCCCTTGGGATGGATATATTCTGGTTAGCTGAGAGTCCTGCGTTGTAACTGACGTATTTTGATGCCCAGTCTGTGATGCATGACAGACACAATATAAAGTATATTGTTTAAGTACTGAGCTTAATCTGATCAGACAGAAGACAACCTCCTGATTCACAATTAACAGAAATTGCCTGTTTCACTCCTCTGGTTTCTGTTTACTTAAACTGCAGTGTTAACAGTGTAGAACAGAAAACCATGGAGACCTCAGACTTCTTCCACTTCGCAGGTTTAAATCTCTTCAGGCAGATTGCTTCAGTAGTATCCCAAGTTGCTATGTCAACCTTGGTTCACTAGCAAAAAAGTTTTGGTGGCAGGGGTTCTTTGCTCTGCGGCAACTTCAGGTGTACTAGAATCAGCAGCAGGTGAGCAAAAAACATTTCAGTGAGAGAAGAAAACTTGTGTTGTCCTGACATAACTTTCTATAGAGATGAGAGAGATTTTAGGAAAGTTATTTTTAAAAAGTGGTAATGAGAGGACTTCAGCTTCAGCCACCACAATTTTGGGTAAATATACTTCTTTGTCTCCTAGGGCTTTTGTGACATTCACTTTTTTCTTTTTTTTTTCTGACTCAGAGAAAATAAAGCATAAACAGGCAAAAATCTAGTTAAAGTTTCTAGCTCATGAAGTGTTTGCTCTGTAAAAGAATTGGATCACTTGGCCTCCTTTTAGAATGGGTGTAATCCTAAGTGGTAAAAATCATCTGGGTTTGGTGTGACTATTTAGTCTTCTAATATCTATCATAGTGAATATCCATAACAGTGGGAAATTAGGATTCATAAACCTTGTTTGATACATTATTTCATACTTTTTCAGTGTGGTTGTAGGAAAGAAAAGAATCCTTTCAGTGGAAATGTAGAATTGTGAATTGAGTTTTAGGAAAGGCTAACAAAATACTGCTCTTGCAATGCTTCAAAAGAAATGCAATTATTTAACCATAAAATCTGTAGAAAGAGAGCCTATCTTTCATTGTATTATCTGTCATAGTTAAAAAAATCTGATTCTTTCAGGCACAGCAGCCCTTAACACGCACCTTAAGAGGGTGTTTTGTGCCCCAAAAGTCTGTCTGCTATATACATCAAATATCATGACTACAGTAAAAGCTCACAAAGAGAAGTAAATACTTTTCTTTCTGTAGCCATTAAGAAACAGTTCTGTTTTTTGAGCAAGCAGCTTTGTTCACACATAGTTCCAGTCCACTTATGTGCAGTTGAAAGAGTAATAAAAAATTCAATACTGCACAAAATGTAATATAAAATCATTACAACTTTAAAATTAGCAAGTCATTTTTCTTCACTTAGCATAGTGATTCTTTTGTATTAAGATCTGGAAATTGTACTTTGAAGTTTTTAAACAGCTGTTGGGCTGGTTGAGAAATATACTTTAGGTGGAGGAAAAAAACTTTAAAATAATTTCTTCTTATATTCTAGATCTTAAAGTTTTACTGCATAAGCCAGCATTTTTGATGGTGTTCTGAACAGCTAAATAGAACAGAAAAGAGAAAGCATTTTGATCTTTACTTGCAAATGCAAACATTGGAATAGTCCTGTTCTAGTTTGGTAAAAATAAACCTAGGAGTTTGGATTTACAGGAAAGTTACTGCTTTTCATACACACTGGCACCTAATATATACATAGAAGGACTATTTGTGTTGGAAGATTGTGACTATCCTTTCATAGGACTGAAAAAAGCGTGTACTATAGTTTTGTAAAACAAATCAGCTAACAAATTAAATACCTGCACTCAGCCTCTCAACGACAAGCTAAACCCCAGATGTTCTAAAAGCAACTATTGGTATATCAAACAGTTCTGTGGAGAGAGAAGGAAAGAGAATCAGAAGAAATATGAAGCTCCTTTTAACAGATGTGTATATCTGTATACACATGCTGTCCTTATAACTGATATATGACTTATACATGTTTCCTGAGACTGTCAGAGTCCTGTCTGGACTACAAAACAGATTATGTTTCATTCCTAAGAAGCTTTTCAGGTGAAATCAAGTTTATTATATACTGTGTTAGCTTTTGATTCCGTACATGTATAATTCATCACAGAATTTACCTATTTGGACATCTTTAGATATTGCATATTTAAATTTGAACATGCTCAGCAGTTTAATCTGAAGATTAGAATTTATGATCCCGATTGACAGCTGTTTCTAAATCTCTGAAAAATCTGTTTCTGAAGAGCCCATTGGCCTGATTCTGCTGTCATTTACTTTTGTTCTTAGTATATAATTTCAAAATACAGAAGTTGCTCCACTGTAAAACTGGTCTGAATAAGAGATGGGGTGGGAGGGTGGGGAGTAGCTTTATTTTTTTTGCACTGAAAGAAAGGGAAGGAGAATCAGTCTGTTTAAGTTTAGTAACAGAGAAACTAAAATATAAGAACACTTAGTTTCCCATGGTACTGGGACCAGTGCTGTTTAACATCTTTGTTGGTGACATGGACAGTGGGATTGAGTGTACCCTCAGCAAGTTTGCTGATGACACCAAGCTGTGTGGTGCAGCTGACATGCTGGAGGAAAGGGATCCAGAGGGACCTGGACAGGCTGGAGAGGTGGACCTGTGCAAACCTCATGAAGTTCAACAAGGCCAAGTGCAAGGTCCTGCACGTGGGTGAGGGCAATCCCAAGCACAAATACAGGCTGTGTGGAGAATGGATTCAGAGCAGCCCCAAGGAGAAGGACTTGGGGCTATTAGTTGATGAGAAGCTCAGCGTGAGCCAGCAATGTGCACTTGCAGCCCAGAGCGCCAGCTGCATCCTGGGCTGCATCAAAAGAAGCGTGGCCAGCAGGTTGAGGTAGGTGATTCTGCTCCTCTCCTCCACTGTGGTGAGATCCCACCTGGAGTACTGCATCCAGCTGTGGAGCCCCCAACATAAGAAGGACGTGGACCTGTTGGAGCATGTCCAGAGGAGGGCCATGAAGATGATCAGAGGATTGGAGCACCTCTCCTATGAAGACAGGCTGAGAGAGTTGGGGTTGTTCAGCCTGGAGAAGAGAAGGCTTTGGGGAGACCTTATAACAGCCTTTCAGTACCTAAAGGGGGCCTGCAGGAAAGATGGGGAGGGACTCTTTATCAGGGAGTGTAGCAATAGGATGAGGGGTAACGGTTTCACACTGAAAGAGGGTAGATTTATATTAGATATTAAGAAGAAATTTTTTACTGTCAGGGTCGTGAGACACTGGAACAGGTTGCCCAGAGAAGTTGTGGATGCCCCATCCCTGGAGGTGTTCAAGGCGAGGTTGGATGGGGCTTTGAGCAACCTGGTCTAGTGGAAGGTATCCCTGTCCATGGCAGGGGGGTTGGAACGAGATAATGCTTAAGGTCCCTTCCAACCTAACCATTCTATGATGCTATGATTCCATGATTCTAAATATAATTATACAACGGTATGGAAACTTAAGGGATTTAGCTTCTGTAACATAATTCTTACAGGAATCTGTTTTGCATCCTTCAAATTCGTGAGGATCCTGGAAAATGGTATCGCTTCCTCTCTTAGCATTAGTTAAAGAAGAACTTCTGTTCTGTTTTAAATCATGCCAGTTTTCACTGACTCCAGGGAACCTCTGAACTTGGCCACATTACATTTTGTCTATCATGCATGTGAAATGGCTCCTGTGTAACAGAGGCATATTAAATCATATCATGTAATTCACATCACAACACGTGATGTGAAATCCTGCTCACCTGTCTTACTGGACCTGCTGCAGAGGAAAAACATGGAATAAATATTAGATTTAAGAAAAGGGTGGATAGCTTAATCACTTCTAAATCCTGTTTTTTGAACTCAAACTCATTTGAGTAAGTAGTATTCTTCCAGATAATCCCATGGAGCAAGGCATTTTAAGGGTGGTTCCTTTTATGACACTAGGGGGAAAAAAACCCAAACCAGCAACATAACGGGCTCTTTGATTTCACGATCCAGAGGGAGATTCTTTACACACAGACATACCATTAAAATAACCAATGTTTACTATGTAAAAATTCTGATATTTTCTGGTATATGAAGCATTCCTTGTTCAAGGTAGGATAAAATTCTATAATAAAGTCAGTGACTCAGTCCATCAGAAGAACACTTTACTGTTCTATTTCTGCTGATGTACTTTCAAAATATATTTTGACCAAATCTCTTCACTGGATTTCCAAGCTTTGTCTTTAACAGAGTTCTTATCATCTTTGCAGTTCAGTAATGCATTTTATAAATATAGCGAAGCTGTCTGTGATATATCTTAAAGGTGCTCCAGCTATCTAGGCAAATAACAGTGTTGTTGCTTTTGGCCCACACAGGGCAGTTGCATATGCCAAAGGTCAGAACTACAGTTCTTAGATCTCTGCTGTTTTTCTGACAATATTAATCTGATAGCTATTCCAGCATACAGTAGCAAATGACATCCTAGTTTATAGACTTAGCATCCTGAGTAGTTCATTATCAGATTAAAAACCTCTTCATCATCCAAAAAATGAAAGACAGCATGCCATTAATGTGAGAGTTTAGGCTGATATGGAATCCCAAACCATTCTTGTCAAAGAATTCGCACTTTCAGTCTTTTTAATAGCACTCCTTTTTACCAGCATTTGATTTATTTTTTTTTTAAACACAGTCACAGGCATCACAAAATTAATTAAAAGCTTAAATGGTTTCTTGAGGAACAAAGTTGTCCTACGCCCTCCTGCCAAGTATGTAAAAAGATGCACTTCGATTGGGCTATTTTTTTCCCAATATCTTTCTTAAAATCACATACCAGGAAAATCAGTGTGCACATACAGTTACATGTTAATTTCAATAGGAGTGTGGCTTTGAAGTGAATTGCTTGATTGTACCCACTTAGCACATTTTGTTTGGACCATGGTCTGGTCTTTGAGGGCACAAACTGGATTCATTTTGGATGAAGCTAATTGGAAAGGTTTGCTTTGAGAAATAATGCATGCTCAATCTGTAAAACCAGATTAGGACTGGTCTGAAGTAAAAGCCCTAAGATGTGTGTAGTATAGAACTCGTGTCCTTAGCATTGATTTTTTTCAGTCTAAAACTACGCTGCTTTCACACCACACTAATTGCCTAAGGTTCCATCATCTACATAATAGGTCTAAATTATTTAGGGTGTTAAAAAGATTTTTTTTTGGTCTCTGAAAATGGAAACAAAAATCCATTCTCAAAATATTTTATCAGAGTGAGTATTTTACCTTGAAGTCTATTATAATTGACTCTGATCTAGTGGTTCCCAGTGTTTTCTTTGACAGCTGCCAGCAGGATGGGCTGCATACTACTATTTGAGAAACCCATATCTATGTTGTTACTGCCCGAGGACTTGTCAAGTCAGGAAAAGACTCATCAACTGTCATCATGTAACCCACATGCAGGCTGCATGGGGCAACTGCATGGGGCTCATTATCAGTGCCCAAATCTGACCTTAAACAGTGCTTCCCTTTCTCTTTAAAAACCTGGTTAAAGAGCCATGTTCATGATTTGTCCTTTGAAGTAGGATCCTACTTCCTCTCTGCCGTGAACTACGGAGTTGTGTTAAGACTTTGGCCACTGTAACAATGCACATCTTTCCACACAGAAGGATTATTTTATGATATTAAACTTACATGATTCTCATTTTGGCATATACAGATAATTTCTTTGGAAGGTCTGTTACATAGTACTTCCTTGACTTAAACTTCCTGTCTTGCCTACTTTGACGTTTACTGCGTGTTAAACACAACCAGCAGCTAATTCATGAAGCAGTTTCTGAAGACTGAAAGGTTTGTAGTCAGTTTGACTGTATAGAAGTATAAAAAGAGATTATTTGCCCACTTTATCCTTTTTGGTCTGGGAGCTTTTGGTTCTTGGAAGTGGTTATTGGAGAGAACAATAGAGCACAGAATCATAGAATCATAGAATTGCTGAGGTCGGAAGGGACCTTTAAGATCATCAAGTCCAACCATTAACCTACCCTGACAAAACCACTTCTAAACCATGTCCTCAAGTACCACATCTACCCTTTTTTTTTCAAATGCCTCCAGGGATGGTGAATCCACCACCTCCCTGAGCAGCCTATTCCAATGTTTAATAACCCTTTCAGTGAAAAAAATTTTCCTAATACCCAATCTAAACCTCGTCTGACATAACTTGAACCCATTTCCTCTTGTCCTGTCACTTGTCACCAGGGAGAAGAGGTCAGCCCCCACCTCTCCACAACCTCCTTTCAGGTAGTTGTAGAGAACCATAAGGTCTCCCTTCAGCCTCCTCTTCTCCAGGCTAAACAACCCCAGTTCCCTCAGTTGATCCTCATAAGACTTGTCCTCCAGACCCCTCACCAGCTTTGTAGCCCTTCTCTGGACACGCTCCAACACCTCAGTGTCCTTCTTGTAGTGAGGTGCCCAAAACTGAACACAGTACTTGAGGTGGGGTCTCACTCGTGCTGAGTACAGGGTCACTTCCCTAGTCCTGTTCACCACACTATTCCTGATACAGGCTAGGATGCCGTTGGCCTTTTTGGCCACCTGGGCACACTGCTGGCTCATATTCAGCCGGCTGTCCATCAACACCCCCAGGTCCTTTTCTGCTGGGCAGCTTTCGAGCCACTCTGCACCAATCCTGTAGCGGTGCATGGGGTTGTTCATGGGGTTGTTGTGACCCAAGTGCAGGACCTGGCACTTGGTCTTGTTGAACCTCGTACCATTGGCCTTGACCCATCGATCCAGCCTGTCCAGATCTCTCTGCAGAGCCATCCTACCCTCAAGCAGATCAACACGCCCGCCTAGCTTAGTGTCACCTGCAAACTTACTGAGGGTGCATTCGATCCCCTCATCCAGATCATTGATAAAGATATTAAAGAGAACTGGCCCCAGCACCGAGCCCTGGGGGACACCACTTGTGATCGGACACCAGCTGGATTTAACTCCATTCACCACCCCTCTCTGGGCACGGCCATCCAGCCAGTTTTTTACCCAGCGAAGAGTACACCTGTCCAGGCCATGAGCGGCCAGTTTCTCCAGGAGAATGCTGTGGGAAATGGTGTCAAAAGCTTTGCTAAAATCCAGGTAGATAACATCCACAGCTTTTCCCTCATCCACTAAGCGGGTTACCTGATAATAGAAGGAGATCAAGTTTGTCAGGCATGACCTGCCTTTCACAAATCCATGCTGACTGGGCCTGATCACCCTGTTCTCCTGCATGTGCCGTGTAATGGCACTGAGGATGATCTGTTCCATGACCTTCCCAGGTACTGAGGTCAGACTGACTGGCCTATAGTTCCCTGGATCCTCCTTCCAGCCCTTCTTGTGGATGGGTGTCACATTTGCCAACCTCCTAGTCAGCTGGGACCTCCCTGGTTAGCCAGGACTGCTCATAAATGATGCAAAGTGGCCTAGTGAGCACCTCCGCCAGCTCCCTCAGTACCCTCGGGTGGATCCCATTCGGTCCCATAGATTTGTGTACCTCCAGGTTCTGAAGAAGGTCCCTCACCATTTCCCTTTGGATTACAGGGGCTTCATTCTGCTCCCCATCCCTGTCTTCTAGCTCAGGGGTCTGGGTACTCAGGGAACAACTGGTCCTACTGCTGAAGTCTGAGGCAAAGACGGCATTAAGTACCTCAGCCTTTTCCTCATCCTTGGTCACTATGTTACCGGCCCTGTCTACTAGAGGACAGAGATTATCCTTAGTCCTCTTTTTATTGCTAATATATTTATAGAAACTTTTTTTTTGACCTGGACGACAGAATCCAGGTTTAGTTCTAGCCGGGCTTTGGCCCTCCTGATTTTTTCCCAACATAGCCTCACTACCTCTTTGTAGTCCTCTTGAGTGGCCTGTCCTTCTTTCCAAAGGCCATAAATCCTCGTTTTCTCCCTAAGTTGCAACCCTAGCTCCCTGTTCAGCCAGGCCGGTCTTCTTCCCCGATGGCTTGTCTTTCAGCACACGGGACAGCCTCCTCCTGTGCCTTTAAGACTTCCTTCTTGAAAAACACCCAGGCTTCCTGGACTCCTTTGCCCTGGAGGACTGCCTCCCAGGGGACTTTGTCAACCAGATTCCTGAAAAGCCCAAAGTCTGCCCTCCGGAAGTCCAAGGTCACAGTTCTGCTGACCCCCCCTCCTTGCTTCTCCCAGAATCGAAAACTCTATCATTTCATGGTCACTGTTCCCAAGACAGCCTCTACCGTCACATCTCCCCACAAGCCCTTCCCTGTTTACAAACAGCAGGTCCAGCAGGGCACCCACCCTAGTCGGCTCCCTCACCAGCTGCATCAGGAAGTTATCCCTGGTACATTCCAGGAACCTTCTAGACCTTCTATATGTCTGAGATCAAATAAATACAGGTTTCTAGGACTGCTTTGTCAACCAATACTTAAAAATACAGTAGCAATAAGACATATTTGTGTAATGCTGAACTGAGTGACACCTAATCAGCTTCAGTTTCTGAGTGCTGTGGCTTCAGCTGAATCCATAATATTATTATTTTGTGCATAGCTTAACAGTAAATAACCAGTGGGACCCTTAGATTCTGCATTTTCTATTGATGGCAACTAAATTTATTTCATTATTGTGTTTACTAGAAAGTAGCAGTGTGGAAATATCACCAATGGGAACGCTGATATTGAGAAACTTCAACCTGAGTGGAGCTTACACTTGTTCCATTTTTTATAAGCTAACAGCAATGCAACCTGATAAAAACCTCTTCATAAAATATCTTATTTATGGTAAGTTATCAATCCAGGTAAGTGTGTTGTTGTCTTGGAAAAGTTTTATTTTTTAAAATATGTGTTACTATTTTTAAATAAATAAGCTTATTTAGAATTTAATTTGCAGAGATAAAGACATTCTGTTTCTCTGGGAAATTGTTTTTAATATTAGTTACTACCAGGCAGTTCATTTAATGTCATTTACAGAGCCTTAAATGAAACTGAGTGGCTGACTGAGAAACTTCTGAATACAGATCTTTTTAAAAAAGAAACATAAAACATAATGAAATGTAACAAATTGAATAGGCAGTAACCCTTAATAACATTCAAATAGTATAATTTTAAACTGAATTAGTCTTTATGAGATTAATTTTTAGCACAGCCATATGGATTTATTTCACACATTAATGCTTTTATTATTACCTGATTGTGTTTTTTAAGTACGTATCATTTAATGATGTAATATTTGTAGCTTATTCTTTTCTGTTCTGATTACATTTCCTTCTGTCAGCAGGTAAAAAGTCTTTGATAAAGTGAAATATTGAAAAGGCAATGTCATTTATTCATTACTAGCTCTCCTTTTGTTTTTTAAAGGATATTTTATTCTTGTTGGAGATGTAGGCAAGAGCTCCTATTACCTTCAGCAGGAACTATGTCTGATCTTGAATTTAAAATGCATATCAGTGCTCATTTAGAAACATGGTAGAGCACAATAACCTAAATTAACCTCTGATGTAAATTAATTTTACTTTGGCACAGTAGCCTTCATACAGAATAACCATGACTTGTAGCAACTAGCTTGCTTGATAGAACTGGAAAGGAAGAAGTTTCATTGAAACAGTTTTGATGGAAAAGGTTACAGTTTTCAGTAATGCATCCTTCAATAAGGATCCAATCTGAATGTTAGCATACAAAATTCAAGTTTCATACATATATACAAAAGAATCTGGAATATGCAGCACCAGGGGAAAGGAAATGGGGGAGGCAAAAGCCAGGTAGAGGATATAATGAGCCGTCTTAATTGGGTACCATATTTTGGATGTTCTGCTTCTTCTTTCAGCTTGTTCGGTTTCTGTTCCTTTGTTCTTTCTTCCTCACTGTCCCCTTCTCATTTCTGTGATTATACCCACACCATGACCCCCGTTCTTCATTCTTTTACTCCTGTTTTCTGTTTCACATTGTGATCTGTTGATCTTCAGCTTTGGGTAAGTAGAGTGGTTATCACGAAATAACTAGAAACACGCATTTTATGGTAATAACTAGAAAACGCATCTTATGGTACACTGACTTATTTGTAAAAGATGCCCAGATATGAATTTAGCTTTGCAGTAAAGGTGAAAGAGCTGATCCATCCGTAAAAGTAAATGAAATACCTATATGGAAGCTTTTTCAGTTACTTCTGCTCACAGAGAAGGAATTCCTGTTCATCTTATTAGCTGCATCTTCTATTGATCTCTGGGGAAGAGGATTCAGTTTTTAAGCCCTTTAAAATACTTTTGTGACAGTTGACTAAAAAAAATATGTAACATACTACTATAACTGGCTATAATGTGTGTGATGAAATATTGTGCCACATACTAAAGGGTATTTTGTATGCTTCTTAACCTTAGCATTCATATTCCTGATCCCTTTACTGTAACCTCCTGTTGGTTTAAAAATTAAAAAATTACAGTAATAAAGAGTAAGACTTACCTATGGATATAAATAAAAACATCACCTTGTAAAAATCTCAAGTGTTTCCAACTGTCCCAGCGTATGCTATTTCATTATTAAAAATTCTCTGGGGTGCAAAATAGGTTTTGGTTATAAATTAAGGATTTAAATTAGCAATGTTATTTTCAAATACACAAATTACTTTTCCTCTTTTTACTTCATATATGTTCCTCATCGTCTTCCACATTTTTCCCTGCAGCTTATTCTGATCCTAAAAATTACTATGAGTTCACAGCCCGGTATCACGCAGCCCCCTGCAACAGTTCTCATAATACTTATTTTGAGAAAATATTGCTTCAGATACTAAAGAAACTTGTTGCTGAACTTTCTTGTGAGGTTACATTAATGAAGGCAGAATGCCATCATGTAAAAATGCAGAGAGGAGGTCTACAGAATGAAATCTTCTTTACATTTTCAGGTAAAAATCGGCCTTGCTTTTAAAGAATGGTTAGAATTTTTATAGTTAATGAAATGTATTTACTGCTTATATGCAGAAAGTATTGTAAGGGTTTAATAATAAAGTTTCTTGATTGTAAAAATGCTTTAAAGTATTGCATGTGACATTCATGTCAATAGCAAAAAGATAGTGATGTACTCAAAAGTGCGTATTTTATATTATTTCAGAAGAGCTTTAGAACATTTTATAGCTGTGGATAGATCAATATTTTTTTAATTTTGCATTATAAAACATTGCCATGTCCCTTGTTGCACACTAACATAGGAAGGGAAGTGTTACAGTGGATTCTGTAACTTCCCAGATTACCTTCATCTAGCCAGCTACAGCAGGTGTATAAATCACTCCATGGATGTGCCTTGGTCTTTATAAAGAGCTTCCAAATGACAAAGTAAGGCTGGATGTCTAATTTTCAAGAACTAAAGTTAAATGAGATGAACCTCAGTACGTTTCCTTCTTTAAGTGGCATCAATAAAAGAGGGAGATTTCATAATTTTCCATTTCTTCAAAACAAAAGGACCCTAAAGGAGACCTGGCGTCACGGTTTAACTTCAGCTGGCAGCTAGAACCACACAGCCGCTCGCTTAGTGTCTCAGTTACTTATCCTACTTTGATAAAGTTTAGTTATTAAAAATACATTTTCACTTCAACATGAATTTGTTTTCATAAAATGTTTCCATTACCAGCTTTTCACTAAAGGCATTCACTGTGGAAGTCAGAAATCTCAGTGTCATGTCAATCCAAAGGAGGTAATTTTTTCATGAGACTTGTTCTCAGAAGATTCTTTCTGAACACTGAGTCCGTATGAAAAGAAAGTCTCAACTCTTTTCTTTATGCTGTGAGTGAGGTCTGAAGGAGCCTGTAAAACAGTCCCAGTATACGTTCAGTTCACTTGATGTACTTCCTGTTATTAAAAGAAGTATCTAAAACCCGAACAGGTGCCATTTGTAATTGTTGAGATAAATGTACAGAAGAACAACTGCAATATTTTCTTGAAATTACTGTTTCTAATTATTTCAGCTCTAAAAAGGCCATTGTTTTCATATATTGTATTAGATCAGTCATTATGTGTCAAGACACACAATTTGAAGACAGCTTTCTGAACAAAGTATACCAATTATGTTTCATTTTCCACTTTCCAATTTTAATTTTCTTGAAAATTAAATATAATTGCTTATAAAAACAGTCAGTTGTGTTTCTTTGAAAATTGTGTTTGTAGTGGACAGCACTGATGTATCTGAAGAGTCTCATTACTGACAGTGTAGTTAGTTAAGGTTAATTCTAAGGTTATTGAAACTACATAAATGAGATTTAGCCAATGTGCAGGCTTTATAGAATATCTGAGCATTACAAGGAGAAATTATCCAGTTAGAGATTTAGGTAGATGTAAACTTTGATACAACCCAGTGGTAAACTACACATTCTTATTGTTCTATTGGTAAACTACATGACTTCTTGAAGTCTTAGAAATTACTTTTTGATTTCTAAGTAGCATTTGGCATTTCAGAATTACTCCCATGACAGAGGTAGGTAAAGCTGATAATAGAAGGAGTTAAATTCACATTTTAATAGATGATTTTATTCTTAATATGGCAGCTCAGTCTAATGTCAGTTTTGGAGAGCAGTCCAGCAGCTTAGTTAACTATTTCCCAGTCTTTCACCATAACATGTCAGTACCGGTCAGTTGACAAGTAATGTGGACCCATGCAAATGGATTACTAAAATACAACTACACCTTTTCTTCAGTCCGTACTTGAAGTCTTCATTTGGTTATATGTGTCACAGGCATTCCTACGAGAATGTAAAGGTTTGAGTGGGTGAGGCTCAGGAACTGATGTGTTTGTGCAGGGTGGGGAACAGGGAAGATCTTTAAAAGCACTAGATATTGTCCTGATTGATTGTTGTTGAGAGAAAACTCGAGTCCATTGCAGAAATAGTCAGAAGCTTGAGCTGTTAGGGTTTCTGGATGGCTGTTTTATAACCGGAGTCTTGGTAAATCCACAGTGGCAGGCAGGTAACTAGAGCTTACTTCTTCTGAAAGGATTCAGATATTTAGAAATCTGGGAAGAGTCCAGAATTATACATTTCCTTGCCATTAGAATTTGCAAATAAATGACAGTTCCCATGAACTATTTAAGTATACTGAAAATTAGACATAGATGTGTAATGTCTTTAAGAAGACAAGCTCTGTGATTTCTTTAAGATATTGCAAGTTAGACATCTGAAATATGGTAAAAAATCCTGAAGACTTGCATCAGAACTGGCTAGAATCTTAAACCAGTAAATAAAAAAATAAATGTTGATTTCATCGACTTTGTTCTTCTATAAACAGATTGTGTTTTGTTACAGTTACTTCCTCAAACAGAGAAAACCACAACATACTATGTCAGGAAAGTGCTTGTGATGCATCTCATAGACTAAACAAGGTACAGTAGATGGAGGAATAAAAGGGCAACTAACATATGAAGCTATTCTCACAATAAAGTATAATAACATCAAACATGAAACATACTTTGTTTAGTAAATTAATAAATCAATATAAAAGTTTTAGTGGCTATAAATTGGTATCAGTTAAAATTGTTAATATTCTATTGCCATTATGGATAAGGCAGATTACATTATCCATCTACATTAGAGACAGTATGTTAAGAGTATGAAAAGTGGGAAAACAGCTGGAAAACTTTGAACATATGCTCTCTTATAAATATCAAACATGCTGTTTTGCAATGGTAGTGCCTTTCCATGACTTCAAAGTGATTTTATTGATCTGGCAGAATTTTAGCTGTTTGCAGGTGTTTGGTTTTTACAGTAGAGAACTAGGAGCCAGAGTCTTGCTTACTAGGTTAACTGTTAATTCAGAGGTTCTTAAAGGGTAAAAGATAAAAGAGGAAGGGAAATACAGGAGGTATACTAAGAAATAGCAGGTATGCAAATCATGCTTTGGGATTCCAGCGGAGTGGTGAGGGAGTCTAAAATAATGTCATACTCATTTAGCAGTTTCCATCCTGGCCACTGAAAAAAACCCCTAAATTTGTGGAGAAAGCTCATGATCAAAGTTCATCTTTTTCATACAGACAAGAGGATCAAATTAAAAGAGCATGAATAAATGTGTTTTTGCTGAGTTCTGTGTGTACTGAACCTTGCAAGCCTATTAAAGGTTTGGGTTTTTTTCTTTTTAGCTTTATATATAATTAATCTCTGTATACAAATGAAGCACTGTCTGGATATGAAGCATTAATACTTTTTACTGTTAGGCTTTGTCAGATCGCTAATGGGTCTGGTTTTAGTTACATATTTTATATATTTTAGCCAGTTAAAAGTCATATTTTAAATTTTAACTACTATGAATTAAAATCTTTAAAATTCCAGGGGAAGACACTTCATAAAAAATGGTCCAAAAGTCCAGAGAAATAAAACTAAAGGATTTTTAAAAATAAACATTGCCTTTAGCTAGGGAGATGGAGTAGATGGGATTCCTTGTATCCTAGTATTTCTGATTGTACTGCTGGTTCTGCACTGATTGAAAGGAACATTTTTCCTATCTAGTGCAAATCTTTTTGAGTAAGGGAATTAGTCTTCTGTGATTGTATTTGACTGATATAATAATAATCCCCTTATTTAACTTGGCTTCAGGACACCTTTGGCGTTTTTTTTTTAACTGAACAGAAATAGCTAATAAAGATGGAAAATATGTCTGAAATATAAGTGGACCTAAATAATGGTACCTATATAGATGGGAAAGCTGCAACTCTATTGATGTTGGGCTACAGTTGTCTAATGTAGGCAAAATTGCCATGGATTAACTCTTAAAGTTGTATTTGTAAAATCCTGAACACTTTCCAAGGCAGTAATTGATCAAGGTTTATCTAAATTAAAACCAACATATCCAAGAATATCAGATTGTCCTCCTGTTTCCATTCAGCTACAACCAAAAGATTCAGTGGTACATCCTTTAAATCTTAGTCCTAACTCATACTCACATTCTTTTGTCTTTTCCTGTATTCTGAACACTTTCCATCAACGAATCTGAAAAAATACTTGTTTCAATTTAGGCAAAACACCTTATAGAGAGATTTTTTAAGCAACAAGTGGAAGTTAGCAGGAAAAGTTCTGAACCGTTGCCTGAAATATACTACATTGAAGGTACTCTGCAAATGGTATTGGTTGATCGCTGCTATCCAGGGTATGGAATCAATGCTCTACTACATCCAGACTGTCCAGAGTGTTGTGGTAAGTGAAAAATTCATTTATTGTACAAAGTATTAAATACTGTTACAATGTTTTTTTGCTCTGATTTAACTCAATACTTTGCTATTTATCTTTATAAAATTGTTATGCCATACTGTTTTGGCCTGTGATCCTGCCAAGTCTGTCAAGGTAACCAGCACTACATCAGGTTAGTACTTGGGTAGAACTTTAGTAAGACCTTGTTGATTTAGATTTGAAGCCAGACCCACAAGTTCTATGGACTGATTTAAATTAAGATCAATCAGATTAAGTTCAGACCTCTACATAGCAGTTAGGGTTTTCTGAATTAGCATAGAAAATCTGTAATCTGACAAGGTATGTTTCAAGTGCTGTTTTATGGTGAGGCAAACAAGACAATTATTTTTGATCTTAAATTTATAAAAGCAGGCATAATAACGCAATGCTTTCATCTAATTACAAACTTAAATGTTACTTTTCAGATCTGAGTAAAGTGAGAATAATAGATAATCACTCTGTATAGCTTTGCATAATAAAGTTGTTAGATTTGTAAATATTTGTGATCCATTTGGAAGAATAAGGAAAGGGGGGGACTGAATTCTGGTAGTTTTATTTTTGTCAATTCTCATATTAAAACAAGTTATATTACCCTCCTTAGATGCTAAGGAGTGGATCAGGTTTTTTTAAAGACTGGCTTTACCAGATTGCATTTTGCCCAAGAAAAGGTTATTCACATGATTCCCAAATACTGAGCCTGAAGTCTCAAGGGAACATTGGAAGACAGACACATAGAGAATAAATCTGTAGCCAAGCTTTTGACAGAGGTAATTCTCTACAGACCTAGAAATGGTGAAAGAAACACTGGATTACATATTGAACAACAGTTTACAGAAGAGAATACATTTTAAAAAGAAATAATAAGAATATGGAAGAAAATAGAGACAACTCCAAAATTGCAGGACACGCGAAATGTTTCCATATGCGATCGTTTTTTCAAATTTGTTGTCTTCATCAGAAGAAATTTACATTTTTTGTTTCATGTCTTCCAGCAAAAAGTGACAAATACCCGGAAAGGATATATATATTTATCAAATTTATTACATTTATTGCAATACAGAATATTGTTGCACATGATTTCAAGGAAAGGTACATGAAAATCAAGTTTCGAAAAGCAGGTCTTCTTTAGGATGTTTTGTTTTGTACAGACTGCAGTTTTGTTTTGGGCATTCCCCCAGAATATTTTACTGCATTCTAAACTAGTTTGTATCCTTTTTTCTTCAAAATACAACTTTCATCTTAGCTCTGATGGCTGTTTAACATATGTGGTAAAAAAATAACACTGCTTTCTTAGCTGCCATGCTGCTTTACCTCCTGCAGTAGACGGAAACACTACATAGCGCTACACCAGTGTCAACCCAAGAAGCTGATCCCTGTTCAGCTGGGATAATAACAGACACCTCTTTGGCAGATACAGGGGCAAGCTTTCACATCTGAGGTACCCAAGAATCTGAAACACTCAGCACTGAGACTTGACTGCTTGCTGCTTCCCATAGTTGAGGATGTCATTCTGTCAGCATGCTCAAACATACACTCTTTTCCTTAGTTAACCTCTTGGAAAAATTAGTAATTTCCTTTCCCAGAATCCAAAACACCACATCATAGGCAGTAAAACTGAAAGGGTCGTCTGCTTATCATTCTACCTGAGGGCAAGATATGAGCTTCAGTTATTCCTGACAGATGTATCCTGCATAATCTTTGAAACCTCAGAACGTAAACTACACAGACTCCCAAGGAAACATAACTCAGTACTCTATATCATCGCCATTGGAAAGCTTTTTTCCTAAAATACTTATGTGATTTTCTTTGATGTAGTTTATACCTGTTACTTCTGGTTCTGTCTCAGCAAACCTGGAAACAATTCTGTTAACTTTACCTTTGCAATAGCTTTTGTATGTCCTAGAAGGCTCTGACTATTTTCTTTTTCTGATACTGTCTTCATTGAACTAAACCACCTCAGGTTCAGTCTTTTTGGTCATGTTTGATAGACCTCTGTTCAGCCTGATTACTGTCCACTATAGGTTCTCTACATTTGCTTTCAATGCCTTAAACTTCATGCAGTAGTTCTCAGGAGACCATGCTAACATGGGAGAATTAGTTGTGATTTGCTAGAATGCCTAGATCTGTTACTTAAATAGAAAATAAAATATTTTCCCTATATCTTTGTTAGTGGGGGAGCTTTTTCCAAAACATGCACTTACTTAAACATTTTGATAAACATATTTCCATGGAAGTACAGCACAGTTCAACTTCTTGGGTTATCCAATAGTTTCCCTAGTAGTTGCAGGAATGAGGTCCTGTAATCCAGTTAAAACAGTTTTAAGGTCCATTTTAGAACTATTTAGGAGTTTTGGTCTCTTTAGCTACTCGTGTTTCATGGTTAGAAGATCAAGCTTTCAATCTGGATTAATTCATGGAAAGTTCATACTCATTTCCCTGATGAGGAGAACGCCCTTCAGCTTAAGGGGAGTTTTTTTGTTTCCTATTTTATAATCAGAACAAGTCAACTACTTCCTATCTGCTTTTCTAAGAGTTTACATTCAGTAAACCAATACGTGACATGCCCTATTTTGAGTTTAATTTTCTTGCACAGGGGTGACTAGAATATAACATGGCATTTCTGATGAGCTCTTACCAGTGCCTTTTACATCATTAGTGCTTTTATTTTTGTCCTAAGAACCTGTCTCATGTGATGTAACAGTACTATGCTTCCCCTTTTCATTGTGACTGATTGTGCTCAGAGTCCTTTTCAATCAAACAAATATACAGGCCTTTCTCATTCTTTTATTTTCTTCCTGCCTATTTAAATCTTGTCCTTATTGACAGCGTCTCCCAGTTTTGTTGTCAGCATAGTTCATTGGGACTTTTTCTATAATCTTACTGGAAATATTTAGGAAAGTCTGTCTAAGAGCAAGCTCATGAGTAATCCCTTTAGCAATTCCTCTCCAACTCTTATTTCCCTTTTAAGCATCGTTCAGTAGTCTTTTAAATTTCATTCTGGTTGTAGTCTTCTGTAGTTTATTATATTTGTATGTGCTGCCACATCGGATGCTTTCAAATTAATTACGTTTATCTTCATTGTAAAACAACATCAAATTGTATTACTTTTCACTTACCTGCATGTGTTTCAGTGTTCATTCATGAAATCTTTGTATTGTATAGAAGTCTGAACAGCTGTTCTGTGGTTTCTTGGATTCTTTTTTCCTTTTCTGAAAAATTTGTAATACATTTCTCACCAGTCATGGGTTAGCACCAGTGATAGTGTATCACTGCAGATTCATTGCAAACCTGAGATTATCATCTGTGTTACCCTTTCATGGGCCAGTTCTCCTTTGGAACATGGAAACTGATGTTACTCAGACTTTCTAATTTAAGTGCATTAAACTTTGAATAGTGTGACTGTTTCTAGTCTCTGTGTCTTGATATGACAGAATTGGAAAGGTTATGCAGTAGGCCCAAGAACATGGAGAAATAAAAAACCTATGCATCTCCTCTGCAGGATTCATAAACAAACCTACTCTATTTTTACTTCTCATATAGCAAAATAGCTGGATGTTC
The DNA here is from genome assembly GCA_008711295.1 of Anarhynchus alexandrinus. Lineage (NCBI taxonomy): Eukaryota > Metazoa > Chordata > Aves > Charadriiformes > Charadriidae > Anarhynchus > Anarhynchus alexandrinus. Next base: position 677,298 of record VUYV01000091.1, on the reverse strand, counting down.
AGTTACACCTATTCTCTTCCCTCGGTTATGTTTAGAATATCTAGTTTCATGTCATGTTCTAGTAGTTGTGGTTCCTTCATGCTGTTGTGTGGTGCTCTGTAAACAATGCATCATTTATTTCACACTGCCATCACACAATTTGTGCACTCATCATAACCCTTTCACTTACCGCATCATCTACCAGTCTAAATCTCCTGTTTTAAAACTTGCTTTCATTTTCTTCCCCATGCTTCCGTCTCATGTTCTCTTATATCATACTATAACCTCATTCCCCCCCTCTGATTTTATATTAAAATGGTATTAAATACTGAGATGTTGTCTCACCTTCTACTCCCATTTGCTAGTCTAAATCTCTTTCTGAATTAGTTAATTAAAAGTGTTAACCTGATTAGTCACTGTGTGATGTATCTATCTTTAGAGAAATCTTTTTGGCAGAAAACATTGGTGGTAAAACATACCAAAATTTTGTTAATCAGGTACCAGATAAACCTCAGGCAGAACCCTTTACTGAGTGATTTTGTAGGGACAATGACTTAAAGACACAGAGTTACTACTCATTCCTCTGTAAAGCAGTCTTGAATAAACAGAATTGACAAGCACAAACATCTTAGAAATTACTTCATATTATTTTATCTTAATGTTAATATTTTTCTGCTTTTAAAGCCCTGTTTTATGTTATTCCAGGGTAAGTTAATTCAATATTCAATATTTTGGTAACATGAGGTATGATTACATTTTACTTAAAATAGGAAACTGGGTCACTTTCACATCGTGAAAATGTCTAAATATAACTTTTCTGCTTTTATAAATCTATTTTTTTTTTGTTTAGTTTTTTCTTTTTTCTATCAGATGCAGCTGTGAGACTAATACAGTACAAAACATCGTATGTGTCTTAGGGCTTCTCTGGAGACCCTGTACTAGCTTTATGAAGTATTTTTTGTCCTGTATTATTAGTCTGCAGAGCTTGATTTATGTGGTCTTTTTAGTAGACTAGATTCTGAATAATCAGTTCTAATTTGGTTTTCTTCAGTTCTTTCTCACAGTATGGTGATTATATTACTGAAACATAGTAACTTGAAAGTTCAAAAGTAAATACATTACTCAAGAGAATATTGAAATAGTCCTAAAAATCAGAAGAGTGCAAAATACTAATTAGCTTATAGGATAAAAGAACAAATTAAGATGCGCGCATTTCAGTTTGTGAGGTGTGTATGTATGGCAAGTATGTAAAATATGCTGTTAAGACAGAATATTTTGCTAAGATCTTTATACTTTCAAACCAATGGTATACCAATAGGAGTTTTCCATTAGTGAAAAGACTGAAACAAGTTAAGTTTAGTGGTTAAAGAAACTTTCCAGCAGCTGGCTAAATAAGCTACAGGCCCCTGCTTCAGATTCCTTTCTCCTTTTCATGCCTTCTGCTAGATAGCAAACAGATGGCACTTCTGAAAAATAAACTTTTTATCCCATTGTAACAGAAGCCTACCTTGCTCCAATTAAATAAACTGAAAATTCTGAAGGATTTACTAGAAATGTGCCCATAATCTTCAATAAAAAGAGTAGAATTATTCCTCTGGTACACAAGACGACTGATTTTCCAGACAGAAAGGTTGGAAAAGGCCTTTAGTTACATGTATTTGTAAAGCTTTCTCTTTCTCATAAAGCCATCTTGGTCTGCCTATACTAATGTACCAAAAAGGTGAGGTTTTGATGTCATCTGCAGAGGACTCCTTCTCTCTTACATTTCATAAGACCTCTAAAACCCTCTTCAGTCAATAGCAGTGGCAAAAAAAGCTAGGCAAGCTCGTAACAGCCACTGGGGATCAAGTCAATCCTGCCAGCCTCAACAAACGAAGATAAACCAAACCAAATACTGAAAATCCTGCTGAAGGTTTGTGCAGTAGTGACTAAAAAGTCATTATTAAGCCAGGCAAAACCGAATAACCAGTATGCACCGATTCTGCAAAAGGAAAGAAGGTCTTAATTACCTTTGCATACTGAATACTAATGCTGTTAATTAAAGATCTGTCCTAAAGAAAGGCTCCCATTGCCAAATTGAAGTATAATTCAAGACAGTCATTACCAAATAGCTCAAAATCTGCTTGTTTTCTGCCAAGAGCATAATGCTGAGTTAGTCTTTTGTGATGAAGTCATTCTGCAGATGACTGTAAAGACTTCATCAAATGGCATAACGTGACCCAACAGGAAAAAAGTCTTTCATTCAGAACACTTGTTCTGCATCATACACTGATTTCTGGTTTGATGTATTATTTTTGCACTACCTCTTAATAATTATCCAAGCTTAGATTTCAGCTTTATTTTGTCTTGTATTGCTTATACAACCAGCTATAGCAGTTTATTTAAAACATTATTGGATATAGGCCGTATTAAAATGTAATTGATGGACATATCCCCTGCAAGTAGATGGAGTGAAAAGTGATGACGAGAAAAATATGGTGTAATAAATTGATGATGTATGAAATATATACTATCTTTTCATCATCAACTAGCAGAATGCTGGAAAAAATCTTGTCTTTTTTCAAATAGATAAAGATGCATTCTAAACATTTCAAATGTAATTTTTTTTTTATTAATATCACTTAAATTCCACATTTTTCCTTGGTTTTTGTGTCTATAGTTGTATGCAGCCCAGGATCATACAATCCTAGTAATGGAATTCACTGTCTTCAGTGCGACAGCAGTTTGATATATGGGGCGACAAAGTGCTAACGGCTGAGGGATTTGTGCTCTTGCAATAGCTCTTATGTATTTCAACGTGGTAATATTAATAAATATTTTTAAAATGTTTATGGCTTGTTTTGGTTACGTCAATAGAATACACTTATTTTTAAGAAAAAAACGATTCATCACCATATTGTTAAAATGTTTTAAGTCATACCACTGAGGACTACTTCATTTTTAAGGTCTTTATAATATAGGCCAGGTTAATAGCTGTAGAGACAATTAACTATTTAAAACACAAGAAGAAAATAAAAAAAGTAGAAGTATTTGCATACTTCATACATACTTTTGCATAGACCTCAGCTCCTCTCGACACAGATTGGTGTAAGGAGTCTGTCTATATTGTAGTTTTCATCTACCTGTCCATTCAGTCGTTGGTTAAGAGGATTATAGTGAACAACTCACTGTGCACATCCAGCAGTGAGCGGTCATGAATGTTGCAATGTAGCCTCAAACGCAAAAACATCCTTAAAAGTTTCTTTCAAGGTGAATTACAGTATCACTACTGACTGGTCTGTAAGGTCTTCCCAAAGAATGTCAAATTCCACTTGGGTCAGTCATCTCTATCACCCTTAAAGAAGCCACATTGAGCGTAACACTCTTTTGCTCTTACCTGAAGAAAACAAACACCGACATAAAATACCATAGTACTTTTTATGACACTCATCTTAATTTTTGTAAGACTGTCAAGAATTACAAAGTGGTTGGCTGAATGCATTCCTTGTCATTGTCATTCATTAATAGCCTTATTGAAGTTTGTATTCTGTATCAGAATCCTGTTTAAAATCCCATTTGTTTTGTATCTGCAGAGCATACCCCATGAAATCATGAAGTTTTTAATAAATATTACAGAGTTTATATTCTTTTTCCACTTAGTTCTCTTTCCTATCTAGCTCATGTATAATAATGAGCTGGATGTGAAGGCCATTTTTAGCTTGTTGTTGTATCTGGAAAAGGGGGTTTGCAGGTGTTTGTTTTTTCAAGTGCAGATATAGACTGCAGGTTTAAATATATATGTCTTCAGGAACTGTATACTGAAAAAAAAAGAATAAAAAGAATAAAAAGAATACTGTGCTACTTCCTAAGAAGTAATTTTTAAATATGCATGTCTAAAGATACTATACTATAAGCATCCTATTAATGTACTGCTTACGTGCCAGAGCCTGAAGCTCCAAATAAATTTGAAAAAAATGGAAAACAAGCATTCTTAGGTTTCTGCAGTGACACTGTTTATTGCTCAATAAACAGTTACTATAAATTACTTACTATAGTAACTTACAGTTACTATAAACAGTATAACTAGCAGAATATATAAAATAGCTATTTTTATCAAATGCCCTTTGAAAATAAGTAGCTGGGAAAGAGCATGTTAAGTAATGTTTAGCAGTTAAGAAATTAAAGCCTATTTAACTGTAATCCATAGAATGACTAAAGGCTACCTATTCCTTATTTTCAAGTGGTAATTAGAAATGAACAGACCACAAATGGGAAGGGTCCTTACATTACGCTGAAGCACTGCATGTCCAGATTTTCCCATAATTTCACTCCATAATTTCCCTCTCACAACAGCACTAAATTAGTTAGCATTATTTTGAGTTACTAATGGCTAAAGAGACAGCATAGTATGCAGTACTGTCTTTGCAAAAATATAGTTTGTTTCTGTTAAAAAACCACCGTACCAGGTAATATAAGCACATGAATGCAGCTTTTTAAGGCAATAGCAATATAGATTAAGCAGCATTTTGACATTTTTATATATTTACTTTTCTGTTGCACATCAGAAACAGAAAGGTCTGGTTGACAGACCATCAATTAAAGGCATTTATAGAATTGTATCTATACTTTGAGGGAGAATAATAAAGCTGATGCAGTTTTCACTGGGGTATTATACACACTAGAATACTGACTTTCTTCTCCATGCAGAAATTTACGGATTTTAGCAGAGTATAGAGATGATGGTTTTTGGTCCTCCTCATAGGTGAAACTCACTTTAATTCACAAAGTTTGCACACCCTTTAAGACTTCCTGGACAAAGTAAAGTAAGTGGTTATAAAGGTTTTCTTTACACAAGTATTTGTGAACGTTGTCTCTCATTCACTGACTGCAGTCCAGTACAAACGCTTTACTATAGGTGCATTCTGTAGAAGAAATCCTGATCTCAGTTAACAGTATTATCCTGGGCTTCTAAATTACTCATTTTATGCTAGCATCACCAAGAAAAGAATTCTAATTTGTCAATGCATACATGCTGTATACATACAAATATACATCTCTCATATTGCTAAAATATTTGCAGTTTACTCTCTTGTATGGTTGGAGCCAGAAGGAATTTATTTGTGTATAAAACCATGGGAAAAAGTTTTCTTTATCTAGTCCCCAAAATAATTACACGTTAAACTTGCTTTCATTTCCTTATGCTACATCTGCTATGTGTTTGCTGTTTTTCCACATTGTGTATGAACTGATATTTGCATTCCTATTTTCACCATTTTTCATAAATTCACCTCTTCACCATGAGGTAAAACCTGTGCACAAAGAAACACTCGGCACACTCCAGTTTTGCAGATGGTCCTGCAGTTTGTTCAAAATCTGCAGCAGTTTTCTATATCCTGCTGAAACTGGGCTGGTTGGTGTCATATGTGACATTTTTCCCTTTTTGCCAAAGAAATATATAGCAGGGTAACTGCTAGAGTTCCACTAAATTGACAAGATTACCGACGAATGTAAGTGGCAAACTCAATATTTAAGATGGATAGATTATACATATTCAACCAGACCAACTTGCTATTCCATCACTATAGTCTGCCTATTCTTTTCAACAACAGCTTTATTTATGCTGTTTAAAAGTAATGATCTTTTTGAAAGCTGAAAACTGTTAAGTGTTACAGAAATAGCATTGCTATTAGCTAATAGCCCCAAATAAACCTAACACGACCAATGTAACAAATATTTCTGGTAAGTTGAGAGGTGATTGTTTTTAAACATCAGCTTTTTTGCTGCTGATTATGTTAGTGATCAATATTCCATATCAGTATTTCCACATAGCCTCAAGAGGTAAACAAAAAAAAACTTTTGACTTCTGTGTAACTGGTAATTGACATACAAACTTTGGAGTTTTCCTGTATTTGTTTTAAAAGTGCATAAAATGAATGAGGCACATAATATATACAAGCATTTGGAAAGACATACTAGGCTGTGTTTGTTTTTTCTCTGCAATGGCAGTTGTTTAATGTGACATTTCAAAAGACTGAAAATTTACATTTTCAGTTTGGTTGAGCATAGTTATTTTTTAAAAGGAAAGAGGCCTCTGGGTAGGAGCGGCTGTTTTCTCAAAACTGTACAAGTTATAAACTTTCTGAAGCAGTACTTTTATCAAAAAGTGATGCAAAATTTGAATTCTTGGATAGCCAGAAAAATAATCTGTGATACTCAGTTCGATGCTGTCTCCCCAGTTTGTGTTTTGTTTTTAGCAGCAGGAATACAGGGCAGAAGTTGTATTTCTGCAGACAGAAAACCCACAGTAACACAGGCTGTAAAGAAAATTCATTGCCTGATAAGGGGAATAAATGGAGCGTTTAGTTGGGTTGCATTAGATTCTTAAATAATATGTGCCTTTCAAAGCCTCCTACATATTATGGAGCTATCGTAGTTTAGATATTAAAAGTTACCATCAAAAGTAACATCAAATACTTTACAATCATGACAGCATCGTTTATATCACACAGCATGAGAACAGACGAAATTGTTTTCCAAAGTGAGAGAACCTTTCATTGTATCTTTTTCTTTCTTATTTGTATTAAAGACTTTAATTCAATGTCATTTAAACCTGGCTTTCAATTTCACACCTCTGGAGATCATCTAGCCCAGTATCTTGCTGAATGCAGGTTCAGCTACAGCAGGCTGCTCAGCGCCATGTCGAGTTTTGACCATCCCCATGACATCTCTGGGCAACATCTGCCAGTATTCAATCACCTTTTACTGTATGGGGTTTTGGGTTGTTGTTTTTTTTTTTCATCTCTAACTAGAATTTCTTGTATTTCAATTTGTGCCCAAATACATTTCTCATTTACTTTCCTTAAGATATTCTTTGAAAATCTCCCTATGAAATACTCTTACAATACTGTAGCTGTTTTTCTTTTTTTGAACATTCTTATCGTAATGCTCAGCTCCTCTGTCTCCTATCTCACATATTCCCTCTTTTTCCTCTTTTCCCTTTGAAATTTCGCATAAGTATTTAAGTGAATACCAGCACTTCCATTTTTTGTGGTTTAAATGACTAATACAAAGAATCCTATTGCACACTAATGGTGCAATTTTATAATTACCTGAAACCATCTAGAATATCATCTCTTCAGGCACCTACTTACACAGGTTTGAAGCCAAACTCATGTATCATGCACGCCTACAAAAATGGATGAGGCTAAACCAAGAATTAACTTGCCTGAATTTCAACTGGGAAATAAGCAGAAGCAAGTGAAGCAGAAGCAGAAATCTCATATTCATGCCAATGCAGCTACATAAGAACATCTGAGAAGAATATTCATTATCCAAGCAACAGACCTTCAAGTACAGAATTATTCATGAGCGATCAGTGTGTCGGGAAATACAGCTTTTATAGACACAACCCACCTGCAAAGCTGAAGAACTCCTCATATGCAGGATGCATCATAGTGTTTGCGCTGAAGCAAGACCAGCCGAGTACCCAGGCTTCAGTCGGGAAGCCAATATCCTCTGGAGTTTGGTTCACTGGAAATCGATGCAGGTGGCTTTTCTCTTATAAAGTTAAATATGAACAGGTATATTACATGACCAAATCATAACATTTAGATAAATACATGCGGCCACCGCAGCAGTTCTGGTTTTTTGCTTAGGGATTAAATTAGTTTAAAGGTGAATGGTCTCCAATTGCATTCCATATTGCCTAATTTTTAACCTTAAATCATTTAATTTCCACATTTTCATTTTCCACGCCTATAAAGAGAGAGTAAGGCTTCTGTTTCAACCCTTTGTCTATGTGAAGTGACATTATTCAGCAGGCTGCAAATCTTGGCTCCCCAACTCCGTTGCCCAGAGGCTGCCCAGTGCAGTCACTCACTGGAGTTTGGCTCTCTCAGTGTCTTGCCATGTGTTTGCCTCTGTGCTGGGGTTGATGACAGTATCACTGTCTACTGGGTCTGGCTGGGATGGAGTTAGTCTAGAAAAACTTCTAGAAGAAATATGTGATAGAAAATATTTATAAAAGCTACACTGGAAATACACACTAAAATATCTTTTAACCTTGTACTCCCTACTTCAGTAAAGACAGAACTTCCCAAAAGAACAGAAACTCAAGCCCTAGGAAGCAGTATAAATCTTAACAAAAGCCCTCAATGAATGAGACACGAAGTGGAACTAATCCAAGGTGAGACTTCAACAAACTTAATCGTTATGGCCACACATTGAAAGATACACAATTCTGAGTCTCTTATAGTTTCACTGAAAACACGTGTGTCTCCTAAAGAGACACTAACCAGCCTATTTGGAGAGGCAATCCCACACTGAGTTGCAAGTCCACCTTCTCTGCTCTTACTCATGTCACACAGCTGCTTTCTATGTGGGTGGTTCTGCTGTCTCGTGGAGATATGCGTGGAAGACCACTGTCACTCATGGCACTTCCTCAGAGCCGTGCAGATACCCGATTTTGGTAAGCAGAAGCCCACACAGCCTTGAGACATGGGTCCTACTGATTGAGGAGCTAGCTTTCTGTCATATGACTTCTGAATGTTATGAACTGGATAAGTATAATACTTCAAAGAATATAATTTTTAGCCAAATCATACCTGCTTTGCTCCCAAATAAGCAGCATCTCACTGTGGTAATGAGAGGTATACAATGAATAAGGTACTCTTTTTATAAAATGGCAAAAGCAGTATTTATGTTTGTATCTAGAAGTATACTTATTGTCTAGGTACAGATGAGATATGGAACACTCCCTCCCTTCTTCCAAGAAAACAAAATATCTGAACTCCGTGTCACCCTCCACTGCCACCAGCAGACCAAGTGACAACCCAGGTATAGCATTTTCTGCATCCCTGCTAGGAATTCCAGCTACTGGAGGACAACACTTCTGGTACAATGTTTACACAGGTGCACATCCACTTCAGGGAAAGTTATTATTTACTTGATTTTTGTGTGATTTAAAACTATTTAAATCCAATAATCTGTCTTCCCCTCTCCTTTTCTTCCTGTGGCCAGACTAATACCATGCATGACTTCGCCACAGGACTGTCTGTGCAAGAGACAGTTTCTTGATTTCTGATTCTGTCACTCCTCTTCCTCTCCTGTACCATCACTGGGGAGAATAACGCCCAGTGATAGACAGACACACGCTCAAAATACAGACGTGAGGTGATAACTGGCATCCACTGAAGTAACTGGCAAAAAACCCCATGGTCTTCGGAGTACTGGAAAATCATACTTTGTATGGATGCAAACCTGGTAACTGGGTTATACCACAGGAGTAAGTAGCAAAGGGCAGGCGGGAATTTGAGCAACAGTCTTCTGGTTTTGGATATTGATTCATTAAGTCTTCCCTCCAGCAAAAGCTTAAAGGTAAACCCGTGCTTAAGGCTTTTTTGAGCCGTTGCCTTAACAAACGTTCAAAGCAGACGTCACATAGGAGTTGGAGATAAACTAAACTAAACCCAACATGAATCTAAGCAAAGGCTGTTGATGGCTGAAGCAGGGAGATGTGATTCACCTCGCGTGTAGGCAGGGCCAGCTCCTGTGCTGGAAATCCTTTGACGAATTCAAAGAGTTGGCTCAAAACCTTTCTCCTTAACGCACTGTGTCACAGACCCCGTACGGACCACCAGAAAGAACCAAAAAAGTTGAACCAGGGCTTCAGGGGATGGGCACAGCTACTAACCAGCTCTCCTGCCCATGGATTCACAGCATGGAGCCACATCGGTTTGGCTGCTCTCGCCCTTCCAAGCTGCCCTTCTCCACATCCATTATGCGTCACATTAATGATGCCGCCTGGTTACTTACCATCATTTCCACCAGCCGGGCCATGCGATACTGTTAACGCCACAGAGGATTCTGTCCTGCTGTAATGTGTTACGTCTGAGCTGAACATGAGGAATTGATTTTGAGAAGCCAGTTTCGTGTTACCCACTGCTCCAAGTTCTCTCGGCTGTGGACCAGTAGATATGCACCAGTAGAACGAAGAGAAGGAACTGACCCACTTCTACACTACAGCAATACTTATAAATGAACGCATGTTCTCTGAAAGCGTATTCTACTCCATTTTTTCCAAAAGCAAAAAGATCAAAGTTTTGTCATGTACTCGCTCTTTCCTGGCCAACTAAACTGAAGAAAACAAAAACAACAAAAAAACCCAACCAAACCAAAAAAATCCCAAGAAAATCCTCATGCGATGAAACTAGAACAGAAATGTAATGTTTTAGCCATGGTGCACAACAGGACAGGCAACGATACAGTACTTTAATCTGTATTGTCTATATAAAACATTTATTTTTAAGCTCTATAATGGTATTATAGAAATACATAGAATATTTTATAGAGTGTATTTTAGTGTACTCACTGTGAAAATAACACATTTATTAAGACAGGTATTCTTATGTCCAAACGTTTTAAATATATGCACTTCTTTGCCTTGTGGTATTATGTTACTTTGAAAAACAAAATATCAGTTTTATTCTTTGCTCCTCACCAGAATCTTCTCATTCAGATTTCCCTGGGTCATCTAGGGTGCTCACTGCTGTGAGATATTTTATAAAAACCACGAAAAGTACTTAGGTTTGTAGATTTCCTATATTTGTTTGCATTCATGTCTAGTGCACATAGCTTGCCGTTCAATTCTCCAAGTGCCTTCTTCGTATGTACAGTGACATATAGTACATTCATCAGTTTTCACCTCCCGGCCTGCTGGAATGACAATGGTTTCTGCAAAGCAGTTCGGGCCTAAAAAAAGGAAAGAGTTTATTATGTGATGCCCGGAGCAGACTGTAATCCAGCACAGTTCAGTTTCAGCCTCGAGGACGGAAAACCCAACGCAAAGCGAGTAACGCTGGGCACGTTAAACCAACGTGAGCATCGCCCACAAGGCAGCAAAGCAGCAAAGCGAGCGAGCTCTGATGGGGCTGGACATTTTCGGTATGGGCTGTCCTGCCCTCCACAGGGGAGGATGCAATAAAGCCTTTCTGTGAAACACGCAACCGTGACGGAGACCTGGGCACAAACTGACGACGCAGATGAATACAGATTTAAGCTAGAGAAAAAGACCACCATTGATAATGCAACAGTGCAACTCTAAGCTACCAGAGAGCTGATTATAAATGTTATTACTTTTTCTCCATTGGAAACATACATTGTGTTTTGTGTAGTAATCAAAGCCCCAGCTTAGTTTATTTTCCATTTCATGTGAAAATAAGTCCTTTCCCAGTAGAACGGAATAGCTCCAGACTCTTCTGAATGAAGACGCTTTTCATGTATAAAATGAAATATTCCATCTTACGTAAGTCAGCAAGTCTACAAACGCCCCTTTTCATAGTACGCAGAAATAACTCAATTTCCAAGCATGAAGCAGGAGAACGACCCACCAGCACAATGTTCACAAGGCAAATCTGGTTCTTTCAAAAGGTGACATCCTCACATCTCTCTGCTGCCGAAGGCTGCAAAGTGCTGTATTACCTACAGTTCTGTTAGAAAAAAGAAGTCTATTTCTGCCTTGAAAATCCACATGTGCTTGTAAAGTGGCACTAAAACCTACCGATCATCTCCTTTCTATACGCTGTCATGTCCCCAGAGGAACCCGGCCCTCCCATTCACTCAGCACACACAAGAGCTGCTCAGGCAGAGCCCGGCCACTCAACAGCACCTCGGTGCCACCATCCACCAGGGAGGGATGCGCAGTAGGGACCAGCATACGTTGATTGGATACGGCTGAAACTCTTGAAAGAATATGGGGGTGCAAAACGCTTATCAACTGCCAACCTGTTTGCCACACAAGTAAATAAATCACAGATGGGGTTCAGTCTTCCATTGGCAGGGGTCTACTGTAAGACCTGAGGCAAACAGTACAGCTTCTTCCTCTAAGGCAAAGTATTTATTTTTTTTAAGTGCTTCCTCTGAAAACCAAAGGTAGGTGCACGCTGCACATCTTAAAACACAAACCAAATAGTTCACGAATCAATTTTAATAGTAATCTCTTCGGATCGGGTTATGTGTTTGTGTACTGACGCTGCAGCCTGAGAATTAGTTGCCAAATTGATGATAACAAAGGCCTTTCCTCAAGGAAGAGGAAAGAAGGGACCTGGAAGACTTGCAGAAATTTGCTTCACCAAATTGTACCCATTAATCCTCTGAATATTTAGGCCAGTGTTTAGTTTTAGGACTGACTGTTGACAAAGATCTCTAACACATGGCTTCTTCCCTAGTTTTGGGTGGCTTCTGGACCATTCAAGGCTTTGGATGCAGAATGGATACCAAAATACAGCGTATCTCATGTAAAGTGATCTGCTTTACTAAATTCATGTTACTGTGGTACGTTTGTGTTTGCAGCCCCCTGTCTGTCCATGCAAAGTACCACCGGGTTGGACAACCCAGGAAGGAGGACTTCGGGGTGGAAGACGTGCTCCTGGGTCCCACCGCACACTGGGAGGTGCCTTAGCTTTCAGCTGAGATAAAGCAGCATTATTAACTATGCTGTCCCCGGTGGAACTTTCAAAGATTTCAACTCTAATCTCTATAATTCTAATTACGGTTCAGTTAAATCCAGTATTGTTCTTGCACCTAATAAACTTTAATCCCAAGGTGGGTTCACCTGCACATTAGGTAAAGATACTTGCGTGTTTTGCATGCTGGCCTGTAACAGCCCCGTGATTTACAAAGCTATGTGATACAAGGAGTTAAAATATTAAAAGCAGAATCTACTTTCCATGGAGAATTTGTATGAAACCGACAAGACCACTTGAAATTTAAACACTATGTAAAAGGCACAAGAGGAAAAGTGATGTCAATCCCCCGTGCAGGATTTATTTCATTCTGGGAAAGTAAATGTTATGGGGTATGCTTGGTTATAAAAATCAACCAGGGAATGAAATAAAAACAGTGCAACACACGTAATGTAATTCACTAGGATTCAGAATGTAAATGCCTCCATTCACAATTAGCAACACCTTAATGCCAAGTGTGACTAGTCCTTCTTACATCAGAAAGATATTAAATGTAAAGACAACAAGTTAGCCCTAAATTGTTAAACTGTTTAATATGGGGGAAAGCCATTGCGCTGGGAAATTTACAGAAGGGCAGTAACCATCTCCTCGAGCAAGGCACCCTACAAAAATAAATGACAAAGTATATTATTGAGCAAGCTAGATTATTTTTTTAGTATCAGGCAACTTTTCTACAGAAAATTGCCTATTTTCTGGTTCTGCATTTGCACCCATCATTACTGTAACTGCAAATCCTATATAGTACTTAGACCGGCAATAGTCAGCTGGCATCCTTGCCTCATCTTTTTCCTTGCAATACTGCGTGCAGCCAATATTGTCGTTAATGTTACAAAAAAGGTCATCAACGAAAAGGCTGAACTGACTATATTACAGCAACACCATGCACATAAATGCCAGTACAATATAGTGTCTAAACACGGGGAAATAATTCCACAGCTCTCCTTTTATCATTTCTCCAAATCCTCAGACTTCTTCTAGGGAAAAAACCAAAACCACCCCGAGCTTCCCCCCAAACCTCATCCAATTTTGAAGCCATATGAGCTAGTCCTGGCTCTTGGTGCCCTGTGGCTCCCTTCCTACCAAGCAGGTGACGCTCCTCCCTTTCCTTTTCCTCAGTGGAGCGGTCACACAAACCAGACGTACAGGGCTGGACCGGCCAGAGGAGACCAGCCTGCAGCGATGGGGGACACGTGGGGCGGCTGCAGTGGGACCCTCGGTGCGGGGCTGTTGCAGCAGGATCTGCGCCTCCGGCAGCCCTTCCCCGGCCCCTGCCAGTCGGACGGACGGCGCTGATGAAGCAGCTCGTGATCTGATTCTCCGTCTGCCTAAAAGCACAGTGGGGAAACTGAGGAATTGAGGATTTTAAGCTGACAGTGGGGCAAGGAGGCAGAGCGGGCACACAAAGACTGATGTGAGACTCAAGAGTGCCATTTTCTCCCTCTCCCTTAGCAGAGGGAGGCAGATGCACGCATCTCCTCCACATTCAGAGCAGAGAAGCTGCCCTGAAGGCATGGCATTTGCTGAAACTACTGCTTTCCTTAAAACTGGGCAGTTTATATTGATTTAGCAAGATTTGCAGCTTCCCATCACAAAGGGCGAGACATTTTGTGAGTTTTAAAAAAGTTTGCACGATTGCCTGCCTTAGTGTATGAAAAGCATTCCCAAGCAAACTGGGGCTGTTCCAACTCCAAAGCGGTGGTGGGCTTTCCGACTAGACGTTGCTGCTGCAGGAGCGGTGAACATTGACCACCTCCTCCTTGGTCTACAAAGCAGGCTGGCTGCTTTCTGTGCTCCTGCTTGGTAACGCCACTACTCTGCCCAATTTTAGCACCCGCTGCTCGTTCAGCGCAGCAGCGGCTTGTTTGATCCATGGTATAAACCTCCTGGGCCCCATCGCCAACCGTATACGCTTATATAGCTCTAAGGAAGTCAGTGGTGCTGCACATCTTCACAGGAGATGAAGATCTTGCCATATCACTCTTAAATCTGGCAGAAAATTCAATATGACATATTGTACCAATTCCGAGCGCAGCTTGAAATCTACCACGACATCATTTGTTTTCCTAAAGTATATACTGGCGCTGTCAGACTCCGTTTGAGCCATACCATGCCGGTGTCAGCAGAGATTTCTTTCCTAGGGCTAAGGCACAGTTGCTGCCATCTCAGCGAAACTGTCTTGAAACAGTGAGTTCAGTGCAAATCCTCAGTTCTCACACTGAGCACCAGATTGGGATGCAGCTCTCGGCTTCCCCGCATCCGAAACGGTGAATACTCGCTTCCAAAAGCAACATTTATACTGGGATCTAAGGAAATAGGAAGGCTTATTTGGCGGTTAATTCACTGAGAGTTTATAACAGGGTTCTTGCCTCTTAAATGCTTAAAAACTAGAAAAGTTTAAAAATATTATTGGGGTAAACGCTGCTATTGTAGTTTTTTTTCAAAGTCCTTATGGTGGTCCTGTGAAAAGCTTCCAATGACTTATATTTTACGCTTCAGTGTTGACAAATGCAACCATCTAATTAAAATGCAAATTTTGTTATCTGGGAAGACAACAGCCGATACCAATTATCAGCAGAGAATGCCCAAGCCGCTCACCTACAGAAGCAATAGCACCTGTAACCTTGACAACCTCGCAAGAGGCTCTCTGAAGCTTCTCCTCCTCCTCTCCTTCCACAAAACCCCAGCTGTACTCTAGAGAGTCGTGCCTGTTTCCTCTGCAGCCTGTCCCTCCTTTGGCATGGGCACGTGTTCCCATCCGTTAAAAACCAGAAGATACCGCAATTTGGTAAATCGTCTTTTAATCAACTGTTTTCATCATGTGCTAAACCAAATTATGGACAAAGGAATCCGTTCGACTGCAAGTTAATGTGTTTGCCTGGAGAATAAGTCACGGCAAATTTTCGCCAATTAGAACTACAGTGACAACCTCTGTAATCTAACACTTTGATGTAAGACTGCTTTGGGCTCTGGTTTATACTAACCTCCCTAATAGCTGCCCTTTTAATAGCTCCTTGCAGCAGTCAAACAGGTCACTTGTAAGGTACCTGACAGCAGACCCATCTACCCTGACAGTTATATGGCATTCATCACTGTGGTATTAGAGCACTTTGTAAATGACATAACCTCAACATTTAGCTTAGTCCCTAATTTTTTTTTATTTTATTTTTTTTCCACATTTCATGGAGAGACTTCCAATGGTTACACCATCAAAAGACAGATCCTACGCTTTGTTCTGGAAGTCTCGAGAACCATGAAGCTGTGCTGGGGGAGATCAGGGGATCACCTGCACCCACAGCAGCCAAGAGGAGATGCATGGAGAAGTGTATGGGATCAGAGCAAGCACAGTTCTTAAAACATGCCCATGCCCCCAGCTTCCAGCACTTTCTGAATCAGAGACTTCATAACGGCTCCTGTGTGTTGAGTTGATGGAGTTAATAGATTTCTTTATAATTAACCTCTCCAACATCCTGCTGAACCCATATAAATAGCACTTGGTGGCATGAAGGTCCGCAGCTCTTGCAAACAGGGTAAAACAGTTTTCTGTTGGTGTCTGATGCCTTCCACCCACTACCTAAACTTGGTGCCCCCAAATCCTCATAGTGGAAGAGGCAATAACAACCACCCCCCCTTTGCCATGCCATTCATGAGCTTACAGACCTGCATCATGCTTCCCTTCCCTCCCATCACCTCACCTGCAGCCTGAGGCGCCCAGTTCTGCACCCCCACTATCCCTGCTGACCACCCCAGACCTCTCCCAGTTCTGCTACCTCCTTTTTGGGCTGTGAGGACCAGACCTGTGCTCCACGCTCAAGCTGTAGAAACACCATGGACTCGTACAGTGGCACAGTGATATTCCCTGTTTTGTTTCCCGTTTCTCTCCTACTTCCTGACATTTGTCTTTCTACTGTGACCACTGATGAAAAAGTTGAGCTGACATTTTCATGACACTATGAATTTTACACCAGACAGAAATCTTAGAGAAACAAACGTTCCATTGCACTCAAGTCAAATTCTGGTGCAGCCTTTCTGCTTTACAGAAACGTTTCACTTTCCAGCAATGCTCCTTGACAGTCTTCCATGTACAGCGAGAGTGTTCCTGTTGTTCAGTAATTTCAGGAACATGCCAGGGAAAGCGAAGCCTTCCCTCCCATCTTTCAGATCTTCTTTCTGACGTTTTGAGGCTTCCTCCAGGATCTATTGCAGATGCCAGAGAGACTAACGAACCACCGAGCCGAAAGAAGAGATGTAGACAAGCTCCCTGCCTGCATTTCAAGCTGTCTGCCGCTGCAGACGACCCGTGATGCCACAACGCAAAACCACAGACTCTTCTGCACCCCAGCTGGAAGTTCTGCCTGAGAGCTAGGACAGCCAAACGGTGGGTAAAGGGGTGGCTATGGCTGCCTCCCAGTGCACTCCAACAAAGTCCCTCACGCACCTGCTGAGATATTTGAGATGGGTTTTGAAATGTGATGGCACCGCATGGCACAGCAAAATAAGGCTGCTCTGCCACGCCGCACCGCAGCAGCAAGATTTTGAGAGGCAGGCATTACCTCCCTCATCCCTCTCAAATCTAATCACTTCCTCCAGAGATGGTATCTGTACCTACTTTGTGCCCTTCCGATCTCTAATATCTTCTGAAGGCTCTGTATCTCCCTGACTTGATTTTGTTTCCCTCTCATGCGGATATATATATAATACCCCTATCTCCTGCGAAACGTCAGCTCGAAAGATAAAGCACAAAAAGCAGCTGGCAAAAGCAGTCTGTGACCAGGAGTATAGCAGACTCTCATTCTCGCACAAAAATAAGTTCATCACCCTTGCTGCTGTCACTGCGCTGACTGCTCCCAATCCGGTACAACCTTTTACTCGCCTCAGTACCTTTGGACGCTACTGAACCAAGTCCAAAAGAGAGTTTTCAATTACAGAGTAAGGATTCAGGTAGACCCAATTTTAAGAGCAATTTGGGACCCTGAAGAACCATGTACTATTTCTGTGGTTTATCAATGCTTTAAGATACTGGCAGCCAGAGAACCATGGCAAATATCCTAACAGACTTCCAGTTAATGTGTGTATATATATATATATATGACAGGGAGAGGAAAAATAAAGCTATTCATCCATTTTGCAATTTTACCTGGGTGCTATGGGAAATAACAAAAAGGCAGCGTGTGCAATGTGCTACCTTTCACGAAAGCAGCGTTTTGTTCATGCTAGATAGAGCCTTGGCGTTTTTAAGAATAATAAAACCCCTCTCTCTGTTAGAGTCATGTTTTGTTAGATGCACAGGGAACTGACAGATTGGAAGAAAACCTGCCAAGGGCAAAACAATTAAAAATAACATTTCGCCACCTAATTTAGAAGGATGGGCATAGCAGCACCTGCTGTGAGTGGACAGACAGAAGGAAGCTCAATGAAGTTCTCCTGTAACTAAATGGGGTGATCACGTCCTCAGTGGCACTGCTGTGACAAAGTGGGTATCAAAGCTCAGGCACTTGCTGTAGTCTAAGTGTGCCCGAGTGTGTGCACATGTGTGTGTGCAGGTGCTTTTAAGCTGGAAGATAAAACGAGCTATAATCTTACTTAGAGTTGGGTTTTAATATTCTGCTTAAGATTCACAAGCCCTGTTTATGATTAAGTTCTGTTGTTTTACTTTTTCATTGATCAGATGCGACAGCACTATTGATTAATATTTTGTTCTGGCTCCAGCCCTAGAAATTGGAGGAGTGTCCAAAAATCCCACAGAACACAAAACAAAGCCACCACAGCCACAGGACTGATCCTTTCCACCACTGCTTTGTCTCAATTCTGATTCTCCATCGCCCTGCACTTTGCAGTGACGTTAGCATCCCTGGAATGACGATGCCAGTGCTACCAAAACCAGGGATGCACAGTTACTTTTGCACAGATAGAAACTGCTTGCAGGAAGGGAACAGTCCACAATCCTGCCACCACCGCTGTCCCCTTGGATTTTCACATGCATTCAGAAAGCAGGATTTCAGATATCTGCTTTGTGTACTGAACAAAAAGAAGCATCGAACACTAAACAATCCAATACCGCATGAGCCAAACAGAACGCCCTGGAGTAGAAAAGGGTCCAATTAAGTAAGAGGCTCAATTGCCATTATGCTGGTGTCAGCTGGGATAGAGTTAACTTTCTTCATAGCAGCTAGTGTGGGGCTATGTTTTGGGTTTGTGCTGAAAACAGTGTTGATAATACAGGGATGTTTTAGTTACTGCTGAGCAGTGCTTAGAAAGCATCAAGGCCTTTTCTGCTCCTCACACCACCCCACCAGTGAGTAGGCTGGGGGTGCACAAGAAGTTGGGAGGGGACACAGCTGGGACAGCTGACCCCAACTGACCAAAGGGATATTCCATACTGTATGGAATGTCATGCTCAGCAATATAAAGCTGGGGGAAGAAGAAGGAAGGGACGGACATTACGTGATGGTGTTTGTCTTCCCAAGTAACCATTACGCGTGATGGAGCCCTGCTTTCCTGGAGATGGCTGAACACCTGCCTGCCCATGGGAAGCAGTGAATGAATCCCTTGTTCTGCTTTGCTTGTGTGTGCAGCTTTTGCTTTCCTTATTAAACTGCCTTTATCTCCACCCACGAGTTTTCTCACTTTTACTCTTCCAATTCTCTCCCCCATCCCACTGAGGGAGTGAGTGAGCAGCTGCGTGGTGCTTAGTTGCTGGCTGGGGTTAAACCACGGCAGCCATAAAAGTAAACTATATCAACAACTTCCCTTATCAGAGAAAATATAGAAAGACTTGAATACTCTACTTGAAATGATTTTCAAAAGTCCTACGACTTGTAAAGGAATATTGTGTTCCACCCAGAAACGGCACCAATTAGGCATCAGCTGAACATTGTGTGTATCTTACAGAAAATTATATAAACACTTAGAGGCCAGCAAGTCATGCATCGATTTTGCGCTCAGCTTTCTTGCAGTTCAGCCACCACCCAGACGATTAGGAAATTAAAGGCACGGGGCTGGAACGCATCAGGAAAACTCACATCAGATGCCCCAGAGAACAGAAACCCTCGGGGGGGCTGGCGCTGCTCACCTGCAGCCCAGCTCACCGCTGGCGCTGCCTGCCAGGACCAGCTTTTCACCGATGTTACGCTGGCACAAAGCCGCCCGCCTGCGCTCCCCCCAGCTCTCTGCTCCCCCCAGGCCAGACGATGAACCCAGCCTGGGCTAAAGCCGGCCTGGAAGAGAGGAGGGTGGTTTAGGTCTGGAACGTACCCTGGAGCGCAGCATCCTGCAGAGATGCTGATGCTGGCGGTGAAGCGGAGCCGGGCAGCTGCGCGGGAGCGGGGCTACGCAGCAAAGGCATCGGCTACTTGCTTGGAAACTATTTCTGAAGCCCAGAGAGGGCGGTCATGTCTAAGAAAACAAGCCAACGCATTACTAAATTTTCCCTCTGTTTACAGGAACTGCAGCAGCACGGCCAGGCACCGCAGAGACAGACGGACCGACAACAGAGGTGGGACGTTGTGTGGGCTGCAGCAGGGTGAGCCACTGCCTGCCCCAGCAGTCGCAGCGTGGGGGCTTAAAAGCTCTACTGCTGAGGTTAACGGGGCTAATCCTTCCCTTTCTTAAGCTCTTTATTCATCCCAGTGACCCTGCGAAGCTCAGTGGGGTTACTGGGGGCCTGGCGAACGCCCTGCTCAGCACTAAGTCATCTTCTTCGCGCTGGGAAACATCAGCTTACTCTTCAGCCTAAGCAAGCCGTATGAAATGCCTTTGTTGAAAGATCCTCAACAAGTTATCCTAAAAACTATTATGCAAATTTAAATAGACTCTGCACTTCCAAAAGCATGCGCTACAGGCCGGTAATTTAACGCATCGGAGACCTGCTGCAAACACTGGAACTAAAAGCACATTTTAATTAGCCAAAACAGTGCAGCGCTGGTGGGCTGTAGCGTCTACCAGGCAGGTTAGTTAGGTCGCTGAGAAGTGTACAGTAACTCAGGCAGTAACGCACAGGATTGTATGCGTCCTGAAACACATACTAAATGCAGGATGCTAATGAAGTAAGAGCTTTTGAGAATTATTATGGAAAAATCCCTAAAGACTTCAACTAAATTGAAAGCTAAAGTGGTACCAAAGCACAGTATAATGCTGCTTTGGCAATGAAGTGGAATCTAAATCAGTGTATTTTTCCAGTCACTACAAAACACTGGGTAGCGAGAATACGGTACGCAAGGATGGCCAGTGGCTACTTACTGCTGCAAGGAATTATTCAATCAAACCAACAAAACGTTATTAGTCAAGGATCAGCTGTTTTTTTCACCCCATTTTAGAATAAATACATTGAATACTGTTAAATCAGGGGTTATCTTTCTTACTGAGAACGATTTATATCAACATACTGAACGTAGGGTCATTCAATTCCAGAAAGAATGTCTCAGCAGACAGTGACAATTCTCCCACTTGAATAGTTCCCTTGCAAAATTAGGGGGTTTATAAGGGCTTGGTTTGGTTTTTTTTGTTGTTATTTTGGGTTTTGTCATCATAACTGATAATTTGGGGGTTTATGTTTTAGTTATGACCTTAGGGGCTTGCCTGCACGGATTGATTCCTAGCCCCTTATCCAAATTCACTGGACTTGGTTTGCTCTGGCTGCAGTTGTACAGATGCACCTAACACGTCTGTCGCTGGGTAATCTGCTGCTGAAGTGATACACACTAACCTAGAAAAAGGCATCTCCACCGAAGGAGCCACGGTTTGGGGTCTCAGACACCCGTGTAACCCTCTCACACAGACAAGCTGTGAGCAACGTTGTCAGCTGCAGAAAAAGGGAACAGAAGTTGAGACTCTTAAATGGAACAGAGTTTGTGCAATAACAGAAATAAGTGGTCCGTCACATCTGAACTGTTCACCTTCATACCTGGAGACTTTGGTCCTGTGGCAGTTTCTGGACTGTATCTGTGATGTTGTGCTCATTTTATCCATTTCCTTTGAGTTACATGACAAAAGGTAAGAACCCAGATGAGACCAATCCCACTGCAACTGTTATTTAAAACATAAACAAACAGTTCCTTAAAGGAATTTCTTTAATATATATTGAAGACTGACCACCTTCTCTCCCCCTTCTACCTTTCTTATTTAGAATGTTTCCAAAAATCTGCCTCCTAAAAATAGGTAACACCCTTTATTACAGGGATAGAAGTGAAAGTGATCTATGCTGAAAAATGAATAATTGTCAGTATGTCATACATCACTTTAAAATATAATGAATTCTAACAACATCCTGTGCCATTGTTAGCTTCACTGACTGAAATAAAAAGCTGTACTTCTTAAAAACAGGTGTAGCGCATGGGAATTAGAACGGAAACCGAAGAACCTGTTTACTCACCAGTCCTAACGAATTACTACTATCTTTAGGTGTGGAAATCTACAAAATATACCATTGTAATTGCTGATTGTTTTAACATGATACTAATGTTATGTGCATATAGCTGTAAAGAACAGAGATGTTAAGTTTTCCTGAGAAAAAATTCTTTATCAGCTTTAAGATGCACCTATGTTACTCTGCAACTGAGAAAAATCACAGTCTTTTCATGAGCAAAAGAGAGGTTATGCTTTGCCCTCCATGCTGCTGAATCAATAATTCTACCTTTTCTTCCCCTTTAATGATTTTCCCTTGGTGGTTATGAAACACAGCACCGAGACAGCTTGCTTTGGAAAGACTGTATTTTGTACCCGTTCAGGAAGCCAAAGAGAAAATACCAGTGAAAATGTTGCTGTGAGAGCATGCCCTTCCTGCCCCCGGCACCCTCAGCAGCTCTGCTCCCACGGCCGGCCAGGATGCCACACGGGGACAATCCGGCGTCGGTCCCTACTCCAGCGCACTCCTCCCGGACATCCACAGCCCTGGGGATAAGTCACTCGGCACCCCAGCTTTGCCACCTAAACCTGGGGGATCTGGTCCCACGGGACCAGGGAGGGAAAGGAAGAGGCACCTCCAGGGGCCAAGTCATCGCACCTCCTTCAGATAGGTCCTGCCACAATGGCTCCTGAGTCTGCTCTGCGGGTTGTCCCTTTCACCTGCAAGCAGATGCCCTCCTTCACGTTTCAGCCCAATTTCTGACATGGGCTCGTCCTGCTTGCTTACTTGATCGAGGTCTTGCGCAGAATAAAGACTGAGATGCTAAAACAGCATAGCAATTTAGATCACAGAAATACTCAGGATAAGAAGGGGTGCACCAGATTATCATTACTATTCTGTTGATCAGAAACCGTCAACAAGTCAGAGCTGCAAATTTAAGAGCCCATTCCTGAGGAGACCTCACATACTCAACTTAGGACCAGACAGCTGTTTAGAAATGCAACCAGGTACTAAGTAAATCCAAATATATTAAGTTGCATCATGGAGATCCATCACTGTCTATCAGAAGTTCATTCCCTCTCATTTCTGTTTGTATCACCCTTACACAAGCCATGAATCAACAACTGGCTAACAGAGACGCTTTGGGGTAGGAAGACTGGGAAACCAGAAGACAGAAGGGTGATCCGTTGCGAAGGCAAAAGAGCAGGAAACCACTGGTGTTGGAAGAAATCAAATTAGTGGGATTGCAAGCAAGTAGGAAAAAGGCAGGAAAGCAGGCACAGTGACTGGCAAAATGATTTTAAGGGATCATCACTTTGTGGAGATGGAAAGATGGGTGATTTGAAGTGAGAGACATGAATTATGAAAGCTACGGGAACCGGTTTTGTTAAATGCAAAGATTGTCTCTCTGAGTTATACAAATCCTTTCATCTCAGAGAAATGCAGCAGCACAGAAATTGTATGTCACTCACAGGGGCAGACATAAAAGGATATGCACTACCCAAAAGAAATCTTCCACACAATATTGCTCAACTTCTTCATTTCTGCTCTCTGAATCCAGCACTTATTTTACCATGTGCTGCACAGTTAAGACCACCATTTAATACTGCAGCTCTCTTCCCCTGTGATGCTATTAGCGCACTCTCCTTCTTGCCGTTACACAGGCGTGTGAAACTGGGAAGAGCACAGCAAAGGAGTCAATCCCCTCAGAGCAGCCAGATCCCTGTGTACGTAGATGTACGTCAGCCGGGTCTGGGTCTAGCCAAAGAAACGTAAGGTGATGATGATAAGCTGAATGTTTCCTTCAGCATTCCCACTGCAACTTTTTAAGAGGTATCAATGGATCTAGTTTGCATATTTAGGCGCCAGCCGTAATGTCAGAGGGCGGGCTGTTTTGGCTAGGAAGATGCAACACGTCATCCAAGTCAGACAGCAGGGTACAGACACACCTTCCAAAGAAATCAGGGTGCATTCAGAGCCCGCCGTTTTTAGCAAACGCAAGCTCACAATCTAAGCAGCCAAAATTCATATAATGGGGGTTGCAAAGATGTCTGCTCCTCTAAGACGGAAGAGACAGGATATTCCCAGTCAGCAGCTGAACTATTTAAATGCCCTACCACTAAGCCAGAAGCACGTGAGGATGCAGGCGCTGCCTCCTGTTCACAGGAGGAGCCATCAAAATTCAGCAAAGATGCTCTGGGAAAAGTAAGAAATCAGATCAGGCTTTTCACTAAATTAACAGTCCAGAAAACTCTGTACCGGCGAAAAACAAATTGGTTTCCAGGCAAAGGTCCCCAAGATGGCCAAGCAGGCACTAGGAGCCTGGGCTGCTTCCTAGATCTGCTTTCTCCTTTCTTTCCCAACACATCAGACCTCTGGAGCAGTTTCTGAGGCATGAAAGCTAGTCTTTGTATTTACAGTAATAGAATTATTGTAAACCTATTCTTAAATATTTCCACATATAATATGTTTCTTCTTGTAAAATTATCTCCAAAGGCAAGTATTATGGAAATAAAAATTCTGGGGGAAAAACAGCTGGTGCTTTTATGTTTATCTGAAAGCTATGTTTGTTTTCTCCTAGGCAAAACCAGAGCCTTAGGAAATTGTAAATGATTCCCAAGACACTTTGAACTGATTTTCATAAAACTCAGATTAGCGCACTAGAAAAAGAGTAGTAAATAAAATGAAAGCGGCAAAGCCAGAAATTACATTTTACTTTTCTAATGAAGTTTTTACTCCAAAATGTTCTACAGCAAACAATTAAGCACTAATTTATGATTATAATGTTAGCTACTCCATTTGTCTTTGGGGTATTCTTCTACTCTACGGTGATAAAAATGATCACTGCTCACCTGCTGCATACTCAGCATAAGCAAAAGGAAGAGCTGGGAAGGTGGTGTGGAATATGAGCTACTAGTTTACATAAACCCCCTAGAAGACAAAACTAAATTAAAAGGAGGAGCTCTTAATTACAGAGTGGATCAAAGTGTTGTAAAACATGTGGGACTCAGAGACATGGAAAGGGGATGTTTCCCACAGAAGAACTGATGTCCAGCGAAGGGGGAATATCAGCCCAAGAGGAAGGAACCACCAGCTCCTCTGACTCGTTCCCTTTTGCAAGGTGTGGTTTATTCCTGTCTTGCTCAGAGGCTTAACTTGCAATTACTCCCTTTGCAATTGGTACCAGCAGCTTTAGTAGCACAATATGTACTTGTAAAGTCTACAACCATGAATGGATTAGTAATTACTTTTCTCATTCTTTACTCCAAGTTTGTGTGTAATTTATGCACGTGCCATTGAAATCCATGTATTAACGTGCATAAACAGATGAGCTCTGTAAGGACTCTTTGTGGAATGAAAGCTTTGGACGGGTTTTCAAGAGAGGGTGGAGAAGTGGTCAGGGGAGGAGGAGTTTTAAGGGGCCTCATTTCCACTAGAGAATGCTTGAAGACTGGAGGACAGAAGATCCAGTTCACAAACAGCAAACAGCTTAAGAGTTATACGCTATCTCCGCGGATTTCCTTCCCTTTTTATTTGTACCTTTTCTTGCTTGTTGCATTGTAAGCTCTGCAGGGCTGAGGCTGTTTCTTGCAAATTTTTTTCTGCATAGGACCTTGCAAGTTAGAGTCCAAATCCTAATTTGCAAATTAAATACAATAACTATGATCAACTTTTTTCTTACTATAGCACCATTTAGGGCTTTGCCTGACACTCCAAATACTACGTGTTACTCATTTGACGTCACTACCAAATTATGAAGTAACAAGTCTCATTGAACAGTGAGGAAAAGTTAGTTAAAACATAAATTCTCTCACAGGTGTGTTAGAGATGAAGGAAACAAAGAATGACCACAGTCAGAAGAGCTTTTGGGGGCTCTGACATTAGTAACACAAACATTCCCACACATGGTATCACTCAGAAATTAACAAGGTGGTTCTGCAGTGATGGAGTTGCATATGCATCTGTATCCACCCAACGCTGTGTAGCGCTGTGGGAGCTGGCAAATACTTCTTCTCCACAGGCTCCATGATGCTATAAACCTTGCACATGTCCCTCCTCCGTCTTCTTTCCAAAAGGAAGAGCGGCAACCGTTTCAGTCTCTTCTCCTCAGCCAGCCCCATGCCCTCCTGCGTGTTAGCCGCTCGTCTCCGCACCTCCGCTACGGCCGCTACAGCCTTCCTCAGCTGGAGAGACCAGGACTGCACCCAGTGCTCACACGTGGGTGCATCGGTGGGGGGAAAAATGGCACCCTCTATCTTATTCTCATTATCCTTCTTGATTACGGACAGTATTTCTGGTTATGGGCAGCATTTCGTTGGCTTTGCTGCCTGCCACCGCACATCGAGCTGGTGGTTTCAGAGACCTCTCAGTGACCACTCCTGAGCCGCAACTGCCGCTTCCCAGTCTAGCACAGAGGCACTGTTTAGATTATTCACCCTGTGGGCATCACCGTGCACCGAACCTTGCCTGTCCTCTTTCTAACCGCTCCATTTTGTGAGCTACTTTTGGAGATGTTTGCCACTGGCACAGCATCTGACTATCCAAAAGAGCTTTGTATCTTCTAAAACTGTGGAAATTAACAGCACGCTCCCTGTCCCAGTTCACTGATGAAGATGTTGATTCCTCCAGGAATCAACACAAGAGCGCCTTGGCCCCCATGCTTCTTGCATTTTGCTTTATTGGACTTCCTTTCCATGGATGTATCTATTTTTCAAATCCATGGAAACTCTTGACAGCCAGGGGAAACCGTGGCAATGACTTCCAGAGTCGCACTCCGCCGCGTACGAAAAAGCACCCCCGTCCCTTTGCTTGCTTTGAGCCTTCACCTAATAATTTCACTGAGCTAGACTAGTTCTTTTAATGTGAGAGACAGCAGAGGTGTTATTCAGAGGATGAACAGCTGAAGTTCTCGATAATAAGGATTTTCTCCTTTATGATGCCTTCCAGCCAAGGATTTCAAACCATATCTTGGGACTTACATGCTGTAAGATTAGCCAGAGGTCTATGAATTTATATTTTGAGGATCTGTTCACTTTCTTAAGCACAAGAATAGCAATGATTTTTAACACATTTTCCCCCTTATATTTTGAAAAAGGGAAAATCACCTAAATCCTTTAGATGAAAGTGACAGTTTTTCTTAAAATTGCAGTACAGAGACACTAACCAATTTCTAACAACCATTAAATATACTCTTGCTATCTAAAGTGAATGTGGAAATAATGTTTCCGGTATTATTATTTTACAGGCTAAGAGGGATCATTTTATTTCTAAATTGCAATCACAAAAAAAACCCCCATATTAATTTTTAAGGGAGGTCTTGACCATAATGCTGTGACTACTTAAATGCTTTAAAATAGACTAAAGCACTTTGCAATGGGAACTTTTATATAGAATTTGTATCATACCGGGCAAATTACATCAAGGAATAAAATACATCAAGGAGTCTCTTCCCTCTAAGCATGAGTGTCAGTTGATTTCTACTGTATTAGGAACATTGCTTCAGGTAAAAACATCCCAGCAGCAGGGCAAAATAATCCAGTTTCAAAGATAAGATTCTCTGAGGGAACCATATGCAGACAGAAGCAACGGCTCCTCAAAATGCCAGCAATAAAAAAATACAGTTAAATGCATCTTCATCTTTGGCGAGTGCTGCAAACACCAGAACCGTCAAAGGATACTGGGATTAAGTCAAAATACCCTAATCGTGGTTTGATAATCAGATTGATAAATTTAGATTTCACATTTTAAGCCTTCTTGGCATGTTGTGTCTTTTTCCCTGGGCACAAAGTCTCAGCAAATAAAACAACTCGACACCTGCAATTACAAGACTCTCATTTTAGCTAATTGTGGCATATTTATTCATATTAAATAAAACTGTGTTGACAAGTAATGATTGAATGCAGATACTGACAAGTCAGAAAAGGGCAAACTCTTAACACAGGCTAAAATATCAGATATAATGGAAGGCAGCACGAAAAACTTTGCTTTTTATCTCTTTGGCACTTCCTCTCCTTAGCCTCCACTTCTTTTCAAAGTGGAGCTTTTAAAAGCCGCACTCAGTTGCTGTATTTTTCCCAATAACTAATCTATCGCAAGTTCTTCCTGCACACGACATTGCTTTTAAAACACCACTTCTAACACAGGTTTCTGGTTAAAAGCCAGATTCCACTTCCAGGCTGTTAAAAAGTGAGAAAAAAAGTCTAAAGGAAGAGGGCTAGCCTGCCTAGCTGTATTTGACCACATTCGACTCCCATTACAGACAGACTTCCTCTGGCTTGGGTTCTTATTTGTTTGCTTTCTATTAAAAGAAAGATTGTAAGAAAAGCTTCCAGCCCCGCCACATTTATTTTTTCCCCTTAAGATGCTCCTCTCCCCTGCGTTCAGTTTTCAAACGTGAGCTCCGTGAAAAGATTGCAGGAAGACTGCTGCAGGGCATTCAACCACGTAGGAGAATAGAGCGCCTTGGCCATACGGCAATAGAGGAGGAATAGGGATGGTAGAAGAAATTGTGGAAAAATAAGTGGGTGAGGAGATTAAACAAACAAGCAAGCAAGGTTCCCATGCAGGAATGTGCACATTCAGGAAACCAGGCCCAAGGCATTAGAAAGACTTCAAAAGAGCTCATGTAATAATAACTCTAGAGCACCCTTTCTTCCACCAGTTGTCAGGGAATGAGGACCTCACCTCTAAACGAGTTTTCTCAAATCTACCCATTGCCAAGTCTATGTGCGTTGTGGTCCCCAGCGTTGCCCTCTGCACATTATTTTTCTTACTACCCAAGTTCCTCACCTTCCACATACACACCTGTTCTTACCTGGAACGGCTTTATACTACAAAATGACAAAGGGCCGTCGCAAAGGTCACTTTGACAGGAGTAATTTCATGCAAGTTTAACCACAAGGGGCTGACAGGTTGGAAAACCATCACGTCATGTCCAGTCTGAATTGTCTGGTGCTCTAAACTTCCAGAGATGCCTCAAAGGGCATGTTATTTGCTCTGTAGGATTTGGCTTAGCTGCCAAACAGTACTTACTTAAC
The DNA here is from genome assembly GCA_008711295.1 of Anarhynchus alexandrinus. Taxonomy (NCBI): domain Eukaryota; kingdom Metazoa; phylum Chordata; class Aves; order Charadriiformes; family Charadriidae; genus Anarhynchus; species Anarhynchus alexandrinus. The sequence continues at coordinate 648,442 of VUYV01000091.1, read as the reverse complement.
AGTATCAACGATGGAACCTCTTGCTTTGGGAACCATTTCAGGCTGCTGTGGCTTACGGGACTGCTGTGCAGTAGGCTGTGTCCCAAGGACCCCATTCCCTTCTCCTCCAGAACAGCCTTACACCTGGGGTGTGCCATGGACCCCACCACCATGCACAGGGGCATCTGTCCCCCGCCATGAACCCCGGACACCAGGCTTCTCCTGACAAGACCACGTGGCACAAGAAGCCTGTCCTCCTGCTGACCATGGCACAGTACAAGCAATGCTGATGGATTCAGAAGACCAAACAAGACGTCAGACTTCAGGTGCATCTACACATTCAGTCAAACAGGACACAGGACAAATGGAGGGAAGGTTTTTTTCAACGAGGGTGGGAAGAAGGGGAGAACAGGGTGCTCTGAATAACCTGGCTTCCCAAACTCACACCATCAAAGCTTTTTTTACTTCACTAATACAACTATGATAATTCAAAAACTGATCAATTGCAAATAGGAATATATACTGCTGCTTGATATAGTCATTTCTATACGTATTTGAAACTTGCATTTACAATGAACATATTGACTCAATAAAATTCTACCTAGGCTTCGCATCGCTGAGAATATACTGGAATCACATTCAAATATGCCACTCAGAAGAGACAACATCACGCCCACCCCCCCAGTCTTCTGGTCAATTAAAAGATTATTCTTAGACAATACACATACCTTCTATAGTTCTTCCTTGTGTTAAGGTGGCACACACACAGACATACACGCTCAAGTTATTACAAAATTTAAAATTGCTTAACTGTGCAATACGAAATGAAAACACAAGTACCTATACACACATATATATGGACAGAGGACCAGCATGAAAAGCAAGAACTGTTGCTTAATTGGAAATTATATGGAACAATAACATTTAATGCTCTGTCAGAGACCCTAATCATGCAGGGTCTCTGTACTACTGTATAATAAAACTTGTTCTGCCATAATTCACTGTCAATCAAAGGACAGATGAGGGAAGAGAATGGGTTTACCATTCACATCATTTAAAACATAAGGAAGTTCTAAAATCTCATTTTTTCAGGGTCACAAGGAAACTCTGTGGCAAAGCAGAGGTTCATATGAACATGTTTAGCAGTGTTCGCAGCATGTGAAAAATGAGCCAGATTCATGGCTGTTATACATCACCACTGACTTTCAAGTCTAAGCGTGAATAACTTGCATTAATAAAACCCTGCTAAGAATGTGGACCAATGTTATTTTGCCGCATAGTTGCTAACTATATGATTATGAACACGGGCAAGAATTTAAATATTTTCTTTTTGAAGGTAAGCTTAAACTTTCAGCATATAACCAGCACCTTTGCAAACGGAAAAGAAGTAAAGCTAACCATGTCCAGCCTGAGGGAGACGGTACCATGATGCCTAACCAGTACAGGGGTGCGCATTTCTGACCAGTCACAGACCCACAGCCTGGCACAGCAGGACATGTCCGATGCAGAGACACTTGTTCTGTGTTATGAGATAGTTTGGGGAGAACAATTGGATCAAGCTTAGGGTGACAGAGCACTGGAACAGGCTGCCCAGGGAGGTTGTGGAGTCCCCTTCCCTGGAGATTTTCAAGACCCGCCTGTATGCAGTCCTGAGTAATGTGCTCTAGGCAATCCTGCTTTGGCAGGGGAGTTGGACTAGATGATCTCTAGAGGTCCCTTCCAACTCTGAAAGTTCTGTGATTCCATGAAGCTTTGAAATGGTCAAGGGTGAGACACACGGTGGCCAGGTCTGTGGTGAGAAGCACTTCTGGAACATCTTCTGAAATGGACTCAAACCTGAGCCTGCACCAGACCCAGCTGAAAGCTCTTCCAGGACCCATTTGCACCGAGGGCATCCCCCAGTCCCTCCCAGCGATCAGTGCCTCTGAAAGGGAAAGGCCAGACTGGAGCTCACGGTAGGCACCTTGCAAGGCACAGCTAGAGGAATCTGAACTAAAAAATGGAAACCTGCAGGGACCCCAGAGAGCTCCCCCAGGGCAAAGGGGCAGCTGATGACACTGAGACTACGCACAGACCAGCTTCTGCATCTCACCTATCTATCTGCATGGCCCACAAGAACAGCATGGGACAAGCACTGGGTACCAGGAGCCTGCAAAGCCGTCCCAGTCTCAGGGCTTTCAGTCTTTCAGATACTTTGGACCATCCACAGAAACAAGAGCGGCTCGCAGGCTGACTGACCTCCGCTCTGCCCACAGCAGCCGCAGACAGGATTTGCAAAGAATTCTTCCAGTGTCTGCAGCTGACAATTTTAATCATGTATGTATCTGGGATACATACATGTATCACATATGTATCTGGGATGTCTCACTAGTAACTATATATTTAAAGACAGTACACCTCTGAGCCCCTGCTTTAATTACTAGAATGATTTTCTGCAAAAACATAGACTTCTTTTTTTTTTTAGTAAAGAACCTGCCCAAAAAATCACTCCCCTCTCCCCATCAGAGCTTTACACTGCCTGCAGAAATTACATTAATTAGCACTAGCTTCTACAGAGATGGACGGCAGTTTAGGGGAAAAGTAGTAATTGCTCAGGACCTCATCTCTGGACATGCTGGACGAGACTTGCCTTTGTTTCTCAGTTCCTGCTCTCTCGGTTGGTGATGCAAATAAGCACAGCTGCCAAATCGTTCTAGTAGCTGACTAGAAACAAACAAAAAAAAAGTCTTTTGAAAATATGTTTGTTTGAAGGATTAAAAGAGAAAGATTGTTTGAAGGATTAGAAGACCAACAACAGCAAGTCAGAAATAGTGTCACATCCCTTAAGCTGCGTGAGTCCAGGTACAGGCCAGGGACTTTTAAAACTTGAGGAAAGTTTGTCCCAGCTAGAGGTGTAATTAAACATGGTTGGAGAGCACACTCAAAAAGCGCTTCAAGGACCGCTCTTGGCCATATGAGTTTTGTCCGTCTTGCTCAAAACATGGAACTTGTCCAAGCGCTTTCAGGAAAACACAGCCGGTGATCAGTCTGCTCCTCACACCCAGCTGGTACTACCAGGTCTCCTCCTCAACATGCCAGCTTCTGACTTCCCAAATCGCCGCTCTGTACTGGATCCTGCTCTCACAATAGAAATACACATGGTGAAGTTCCTTGCATTGGAAAAAAAACTTGTACTGAAAACCAGCGCCCCTCAGCCTCACGCTCTTCTACTGATACCTGTCCTGCTACCACTGCACAGGCTGATGAGAAACCAGAGAAAGGAAGAATCTGCCTGTGTCTAGGGCAAAAGACTCTTTTTATTGAAGAGATTTTCAGAGAGCAACAGATGCTTGTAACGAAAACATACAAAAGATATCTGATGTGAGAACGTAGTCCATCAGTCAGATGCCCCATTCTCTCATTTACTGGAGAACAGATCACCCTACATGGATGTCTTACCTTTGCAAAATCAGGTATCACTGGTTAGTTCATTATGGGGCAAGCCTGAATTCAATATTAGGAGCAAATTCCAAAACAAGTTAAAAAAAGACAGCAGTAAAAGACAGCACTTGGTTCCAAACCACCGCAATCATCGGGAACTATGACCAACCCACAGTCACAGTGGCAACAGTATTTAAAATATAGTAACAGGAGTACAGAAATCAACCACAAACCATTCCTGCAATATGATGACAACCCTACCTTTTCTCCTGACGAGTAGCACTAACTGTGTGTGATAGCCACACGCTTATTCCATGTCCCCACCTCTTAGTCATGGAGGAGAGAGGAACTGTTACCATCTTGAGCTGGAAAATCTAAATCAGGCAAGTTTCAGTTGTACAGCAGAATTTTCTTTCTATGCAGGATTGACTTGCCACAAGGGTACCTTTTCAATATGATGACCAAGATGAAAGTTGAATGCTGTAGTGTCAATTTTGTTTGTACTTCACTTACTAACAGTCCACAGAGTGTTGGAAAGTTTGTGTGCCATTAAAAAAAAGAAAAAAGACCTGCTTGAAATGCACCACATATTTGTTCAGCAGCTATACTCTCAAGGAATTTTTCCAAACGTACAGGACAGTACAAGGCACGCTACAGAAGATTCACGTTTCAGCTGGTGTCACTACAGGACATGTCTTCATGGATATTCTTCTATAAGTTGCCCAGATCTGCATGCAAAGTGCAATTCCAGCTCCTGGTAAAACCTTGAATTAAGGTGAAACAGTAGTGAATAAGGATGCTGGTATCTCCTTGGGAATTTACACAGATACACCACCGCTTTTTTGCTGTCAAAGCACTTGTCCAAGCCTGCTGAGGGACATGTTGTGACTGAAAAATCCCAAAAGACAGATGCAAATTGGGCAGATACTTAGTATCTGAAAAGATCATTTGGATATTGAGGCATTCTTCTTGCAGTTCTTAAGCGCTTTGGAAAAAATCCAATAAATGCTGCTCAAGCAGGTCCTGTTAGTCTTTTGATGCATCGGTTAACTCTGCTAGATGTTGCTGGTGATACATTGACTACACAGAGGAGAAAAGCAAACATTCAATAACTTCACTAAGAGTCACCTTGAAAGTCATTTTCCTTCACTTCAACGTTATGACTGGGTGTCCCAATAGAAAATATGTTTTCAGAGCTCCGCAGAAAGAGCTCTGCAAAGATCTCAAGAAATTAATTTGGACCTATTTATAATATTCAAAAGAGAAAGAGCTGGACATAAGAGGGTCTCTGACACACTTGCCTTGGACCCTTTTCTTACTGTGCTAGTAACACTAGATGGGACCCTACAAAAATCAAAATGGGCAATTTTCTTTAGAAGAAGAGTATATAGCACAAGCCCTACTGAAAACCTTCCAAGGCCATCTATTTAAATTATTGACAAATTGAACATGATCCAAAGAATTGATGGTGTTAACAAAACATCTATAAAGTTTGCAGAATGCATTAAACAATCAGCTCTACATGAAAGTGCAAGAAGTCTTTGAACTTACACCATGCTTTATGTTGAAAGGAGATTTCCAAAAATGTTCTAACATAAAACACAGGACTGAGCAAAAACATTCATTTGGAGCAAATAGCTGCAAGTTACAACAACAAAGGAAAAAAGGTATCACTTCGTCAACATTTACTGAGGGCTCATGAACCTGTTGGCCAATGAAAACTAGCCCAACCTATCCAACAACAAAGAGGCCCTGCAGAACAAGTGCCTCCATGTCTTTGGCTAATTATTCTTCCAGCCAACCAAAAACCACTGCAATAAAATCCCACATCTCAAATCACCTCTACACCACAAACAAATGACTTTGCTTGTGCTTCATCCTGCACACAACGGACCCAAGTCAGTCCTCATAGTGCTACATGCGTACACGCATGGCATTCTGCTCGGGCTATGCAATGATGTTACGTGTCCCGTATACCAGAAATTTAGAACATGCAACACAAATTAACCAAAGTTATTGAGTTGTTAATATCTGGGCTCAAAATCTGCAAAGCACTGACAAATCAAAATGCTTTTTTGGAGGGATACTCGATTAGTGCACTCACAAGCAAAGAAAACTGGGAAATCTAAACATTTGGACAAATGTTCATTGGGGAATATACTCCTTCTCCTGTGTGTGAATGCACACAGTGGTTTNGCTCTTCCGATCTTTTTTTGGAGGGATACTCGATTAGTGCACTCACAAGCAAAGAAAACTGGGAAATCTAAACATTTGGACAAATGTTCATTGGGGAATATACTCCTTCTCCTGTGTGTGAATGCACACAGTGGTTTCTCTGTTCTCTTGCAGAAAATTCAGGAATTCATATGCCACCTCCACATCCCTAAAAGAACAATGACTGTTATCAATTAACACCACTAAAAAATCTCCTTTGCCAAAACAAAACCTGATTCACTCTCTACTCATGTGGCATACGGGAGAAGGAAAGCATCAGTTGGAGACGGCTCCTGCAATGCAAACATCTCCTGCCAGGACCAACAAGCTATGGATGGATAGCCAATACTAAAAGGCAGACTGGAAATTCAGTGGATCCCAAAGCAGCCCAGAGCTCTTGAAACGAGCTTGCATTCTTTCTTGTCAAATCACTCATAGAATTGTTTAGTACCCCTCTGGTATTTCAAAGTTATTATTCATGGATACTTATAATAAACCTTTTTTTTTATAAATTTAAATAAAAATGTCTCTAGTATATATATTGATGGGTGCCATCATTAAGAATGTCTTTACCACTCCTAAGCTACCACCCAAAGGTGGTCATCAAGGCCAAACCAGAATCTACAAACAGGCACTTTCAAAGAAAATCCAAAACAAACCCTAAAAGTTTGTCACCTTGTTTTTTTTTAACAACAGTTGGAATTTCAGATTGCAGCTTAAAGACTAAAACAGACTGGCGGAGGACACCTACCCGTTTAGAAGCATGTATTGGAATACATTTACCATGTATTATGGCAGCCTTTCAGTGGCATTTTCTGCTCAGGAAAGCTGGGAGATAGATCAATTAAAGCAATTACAGAGTACGTACCAGGGGACATTACTAAGCTGCGATCCTGCCATTAGCTCATTATAAGTAGAGGATTTTATACAGAACTTATACCCTGTCCTTGTCAATGAGGTACCGAAATTACACCAAAACTCACTGCAGCGACAGGGTTTCTAAATTAAGAATATGTATGCATGCGCGCACACATATATATGCGCACATAGATATGTACACACATATATATAACAATATGCTGTATTATATATTGTTATATAATGTATATTACACCATATTTCTACATTGCAGAAAACATAAGGAGAAAGATAGCATTCTGCTTAATATTCTAAATCAGAGATAACATACATGTATACGATTAAAATATTAAAATACAGTAGGAAATACAAAACTGACAATGAAAACAATTTTCTTTTACATGCCTGCCAGGATCCGGGTTTGGTGTACTATGCTTCTTTAGAACCAATTTTAATTTCTTCTAACACTGAAGCAGTGTACAAGTTGCGGGGACAGACACGTGCTCCAGCTGTCCACTAACCAGCCTGAGGAGAGGAACACCAAACTCCACGGGAACGGCGCTCAGGCACAGTTCACTTTTAAGTCTTTATTCCAAGAGAGCTCAGCTCTGTCAGCGTTCACCTGTCCACGGTGCAACCTGAATACTTCATCCCAGGAGTAAACAGCCTTGGTTCATCTGGTGTGAAAACTCAGAGCAAAGGAAAGCAGAAAAAGACTGACAAAGTCTTTGTTCTGCAAGATGAAATTTAAAGTTATAGGCTCCATCATGACTCGTTAGGGGTTTTTGATTGGTTTGTTTTTTTAGAAAACACTATGCCACCCAGAAAACACCAAACAAGAGCTCAGCATCCCTTACAAAATAAAATAAATGAGCGCACAAGCGCAGACTTCTTTTTCCACGTAGCCAGCACAGCCCTCTCACCCACACCCTGTTGGGTACCTGTGTTTCGAGCAAAAACAACTGCACGCAAGAGAACAATGGAAGGACAATTTAAATGAACTCGTTCTTGGTTCTTTAGCCCCTTCTCTTGAACCTTTGCCTAAAAGAGAAACTGCAGCTGGTTTAAGGAGCAGCAAGTCCACCTGGCGCGAGACAGTATCTCACAGGTCTGACTGAGGCTGGGGACTTCCTTGGGCTGTCGTGCCAGGCAGCCAGGAGCAGCGTTGGAGTCTGAACCCTGCAATGAACAGAGCTGCTTGCTCCTCAAAACTGAAAAAAGGGGATGGACTACTTCAGAGTATTATTACTAAACTACTTCAGAGTATTATTACTATTGGGGACATGCTTATGGGCAATTATTACAGAGGAGATGGCATCTGTAATATCACCGGTCCAAAATCACTGTCATCCCCAAAAGACTTTTAGGATAGTCTGTGGTCATTGTACACTAGTTATAAAATATCCATTTTAATTCCCTTCTCCCCTTTTAAGGAAGTCATCAGGAACTGNACTTAAAAGAAATAAAAAAGAACTGTGAAAAAAAAAATAAAAAAAAAAAAAAAAAAGAGTAGTGCAATTGTAACGGCATCCTGTCTAGGAAAACACCAGTTTGTGGTTCCTCACCTCTGAAAGACTGAAAACTATTCACTGATGTTTAAACTACCTTAACCATGACCTTCATGCAGGATTTGAACGTAATAATGCCATTCTAAGAAAACTGCAAGGAAAGAAATAATTACTCACGGGCTTCCAATTTTAATTAATGCTTCCTGTTGTAACAAGAAGTGGGTATGTTTAAAGGTTGTTTGGCCAATGGAATTTCATACAGCATGCTTATTTCTTACAGTAGCTTTTACCAAGTTGTAAAACTGAAATCATTTAAACCCTTAAATATCGACATGATATGTTTACTACCAAGTCTTAAAAATAATTGGGTCATTATCATTAAAAGCTCCTTAACTGACTGCAACTTGAAAGTGCTCGCAATGGCGGAGATACGATGTATAAAATGAACGTTTTTAATCCCATTTTAATGCTATGTGATCTAAACAACCAAGACATCAAAGACTGCACACTTTCTAAAAGAGGATATTTCAGTTTAATGACAACCGGTTTTCCACTGCACTTTCCTCTTTGTCCCATGCCCTTCAATCTTCCCATTTATTTTAAATTACATTAGACCCGCAGCAAAGACAGACGTGCAAACCTAAACCTATGGCCGGGTGCACGATTTCCGCAGCAGCAGCCCCCTCCCCCCCGGTTCAGAGCAGCCAGCACCACCTCGCTCAGAGGTCACTTTATTTCCTTGTCAAACAGTCATTAGCTTCAAAGCAGAGGCAAAGGAGTCAACGCATCCTCTAATTACCAGTAATCCAAAGATGACTTCTAGACAAAACCAATGACACCTCTGGCGTGCCAACTCTCCTCTGCTGATTTTGTCCTGATATCCACCTGATAAGGTTGTCACTGACTGGTCTGAAGGCACACCTGACTACCACACTGCCACATACCAATATATCCTTTAAACTGCAAGGTGGTTTATAGATGATTCGTTTCTACCCCACACCGCGTGACAGCAGCTTGCCGGTGCTGTAGCCGCTGCTCTGCAAGTGCTGCCGGCTGGCTCGGCTTCCCCCGGCACCGCAGTGGCTCATGCCTTCATGTCATGGTGTAACCCCAGCCGGCAACTAAGCACCACGCAGCCGCTCGCTCACTCCCCTCCCTGGTGGGGTGGGGGAGAGAATCAGAACAGTAAATAAGAGAAAACTCGTGGGTTGAGATAAAGGCAGTTTAATAGGCAAAGCAAAAGCCGTGCATGCAGGCAAAGCAGAACAAGGAATTCATTCACTGCTTCCCATGGGCAGGCAGGTGTTCAGCCATTTCCAGGAAAGCAGGGCTCCATCACGCGTAACGGTTACTTGGGAAGACAAACGCCATCACTCCGAATGTCCCCCCCTTCCTCATTCTCAGCTTTATATGCTGAGCATGACATCATATGGTCTGGAATATCCCTTTGGTCAGTTGGAGTCAGCTGTCCTGGCTGTGTCCCCTCCAAACTTCTAGTGCACCCTCAGCCTACTCGCTAGCAGGGTGGTGTGAGGAGCAGAAAAGGCCTTGACTGCTTAGCACAGAATCACAGAATGGTCAGGGTTGGAAGGGACCTCTGGAGATCATCTAGTCCAACCCCCCCGCCAGAGCAGGGTCACCTACAGCAGGTTGCACAGGACAGCATCCAGGCGGGTTTTGAATGTCTCCAGAGTGGGAGACTCCACAACCTCACTGGGCAGCCTGTTCCAGTGCTCTGCCACCCTCAAAGTAAAGAAATTCTACCTCATGTTACGATGGAACTTCTTATACTCAAGTTTGATAGAACCTCTTGTTCTATCACTGGGCACCACTGAAAAAAGACTGTTCCCATCCCCCTGGCACCCTCCCTTTAAGTATTTATAAGCATTAATAAGATCCCCCCTCAGTCTTCTTTTCTCTAGACTAAAAAGACTCAAGTCCCTCAGTCTTTCCTCATAAGACAGATGTTCCAACCCCCTAATCATCTTTGTAGCCCTTTGCTGGACCCTCTCCAGCAGTTCCCTGTTCTTCTTGAACTGGGGAGCCCAGAACTAGACACAATACTCCAGATGTGGCCTCACCAGGGCAGAGTAGAGGGGAAGGATGACCTCCCTCGACCTGCTGGCCACACTCTTCTTCATGCACCCCAGGATGCCATTGGCCTTCTTGGCCACCAGGACACATTGCTGGCTCATGGTCATCCTGTTGCCCACCAGGAATCCCAGGTCCCTTTCCACAGAGCTGCTCTCCAGGAGGTCAGCAGCAACCAAAAACATCAGTGTGCTATCAACATCACTTTCATCCCAAATCCAAAACACAGCACCATACCAGCTGCTAGTAAAAGAGTTAGCTCTATTCCAACTGAAACCATGACACTACAGCTTGAGCCATACATGCAAACACCCTCTGCAGTCCTGTTAGATTTCTCTCGGGAGTTGGTTTCTCCACTGCCAGTTGTCTCACGCTACACCAGCTGCTGGGACTAAGGTTCAGCCTGTTTTGCTACAGCTGGGACACCTGGAAGCTAGAAGAGGAGGTAGCAGCAATCCACGTGCGAAGAGCTGACAGGAAAGGGGTTCCTGCCCCAAAACCCACCACATCTTCATGGGTGAACAGGAGCTTCAAAAG
>VUYV01000091.1:602190-629650 GCA_008711295.1 Anarhynchus alexandrinus | reverse complement strand
CAGAACAGAAGTGAAATCATTTCATCTTATCTTAAGTTCCTCTGCTGCTCACAATTAGTTCCAAGGTAATGAAAAATCTATTATGACTAAAGGCAGTGACAAATTAAAGAAAAAACAAAACAAAACAAAACAAGAAATCCCCTATGGATTTTCAGCTAATAGAACTATTTCTTGAATACTCCAGTGCTCTACTGACTACAGATCTCTACCATCAACTTCCCTTTTTTTTTTTAATAAAGATTTAGCTGTGCCAAGCCCCCCCTTTGTTTCATACATTTTAGATAGAATTCTCCTGCCAAAGCAACAGAACCGTGCTGTGATGAAAGCCACTGTCAGACGCATATAAAATCTCAATAAGCTCATCAATAAAATGGCTCCTTAGCTCCTATCCTAGGAGGAAAGTTTTAAGACGCTGATGGATGACTTTGTTGAGGATGATTAAAACAATGAAATAAATCTGGCGCTTGCAGGAGTGCAGGACGGGTTCGGGGAAGACAGAGCCACACGCACCGTGCAGTCTGCTCCTATCTGCCTTGCAGGGTTATAGCCAGGCACGCAGATGCGGGGTCCGTGCAGAATATACGGCCACCACAGCTCTGCTTTCCGTGCCTCACAACCCCTAATTCTTCACTTGCAAACATTTGGACTTGACCCTGCACCCGGGTATATTCTTCTCCCCCAAACACAGATAACAAGAACATACATCAGATTGCAGAGCGCCTCGTGCCTACCTCACTATGGGCACACAACCTTCTTCTTCAGCGTGCCAGAGTCTAATTCTCCCTCTCCCATCTTCCTTGACTCCTTCTCCACCCTTTCTTCCTCTTCATTCTCCCCTCTCATTTTTTCCTCATTCCCGTACCTTCCATCTCATTTCCTTAAATCACTTAAGCACTATTTGAATTAAGATGTTGGCAGAATTAAAGATCAGCGTAGATGATGGGAGAAATATCTGCAATTATAATTGCTTCAAGCAATTGTAATTGCTTACCAGACCAGTGTACCAAATAAAATTTATCAGGAAAGGAAAAAATGTTACTTCGTTCTGTATAGCCAAGGTATCCCAGACTTTTTCTGAGTTACCTTCCAAACAAAGGAATGATAAGCTTTTTGTTGAAACGTTTCACATTTCAATGATTATGCTAGAAAAAGCACCCACATTTTCATTGCAGCACCAGAAGAGATGGGTTTACTCTGTCTGCAAATCTGCATGTTTCCAAATACAGACATAACAAGGGCTAGCACACTCTGTGTTACTCACTTAGACAGAGGTGGGGAGAAAAACAAAATAAGCAAGCTTTTCCTTTGAGTTTTCCCTCCCTTATAACAGTTTTTTCAAAACCTCTATATATCAGCACGTTTCTGGGATACAATAATATTTTGTTTTCTTTTATTATTCTAGTGCATATAATCTTTATCGTAGTTTGGCACGGCTTTGCTCTGTGCCTCCGCTAACAGGTATAGTTCCTACTAGTGGGAAAACGGCCAGTGACAGAATCCAAGCTGCCAACCTGATAGCTACAGACCTATCCCAGTCCCGTCAGCGGTCTCAAAGCTCATAGAGAAAATACATAGACTGCATGCCTGTTTCTGGTTAAACAAAGAAAATTGGATTTTTATCAGTTTGACTGCCACCTTTTACATAGCACTGTTTTGTCAAGAGCCACTAATGAAAGAGCTTAGCAGCAGATAAAGGACATACAGCTTTGACTGAATTCATAGATTTGTCTAACACATTTTCCAGCAAGAATTATATTACATCCTTTTCAGAGTTGAAATAGGATTATAAAGCATGGAAATGGCTGTCTTAAAATATATATCTATATTATTGCATATGACTGAGCAGCTTCATTAATAATGACGTCTCTGAAGATTTCGGTTTTGCACATAGACTTGGTGAAAGTTTAAATATACTGACTGTCTGTAATCCATATTAATTTTGGCTGGCATTTTGAATGGATGCCCTAGGAAAGAATGGAGGGTTTTAGCAGTTTGTATGCTAATATATAACCCAAGAGTTAATGTGTTAATTACATTTTTCATCCATGTTCTGTGTGTGCATGACTATGCTCCATCAACGTTCTTCTCCAACACTACTTCTACATGTTACAGAGGCAGCATGTGGTGGAACTGCTTTGGAGATGGTTGGGCTGACTACATACTGTGCTCGTGAACCTCTGTATAAAGATTTAAAATAGACAACGCTAGTTGTATGATGCCACAGCTTGAAGACCTGGAGGCCCTTCTGAAAAGTCCACCTAACATTTCAGTGATACCAGAAGAATGAAAGAAACTTCTGAAAAATTGAAAAGCGGTTCTGAATCAACACACAGCTTTTAACTGTCCTCTGAGACGATTAAAAGAATGAGTTAAAAAAAACAGGATGAAAATGAGATTCCAAATAGCAGAGCAGTAGAGGAAGCTCTCCCCATAAAGCTGGAGATGCAAACTCGAGTCCTTTCCCACAGCCACATCTAAGGCTACCCCGGGCAACGCAGCTGCCAGCAGATACCTTTCTGTTCAGCTGAGGACTCAGAGCTGAATTAATAATGTGCTAACCACATCATTTCTTTGTGCACATGAACTGCGGGAAACTTGTGTGCCTCAAGCGCACTCGCCAGATGGGATAATTAGGCTCAGACAGATCACTGACCTTCCTAATAAAAATACCCCAGAAACGGAGGGTGACTGAATAAATCTGTGTCATGTTATCAACTCCCAAACAACCCATGGAAACCCATCTATACTGACTCATCCAGCAGGTTGGTATTCCTGTGGGTGCACCTCGTGAGGGCTGAAATCATTAGGGTTTGGGTATTCTTTAGCAATTCTTGAATTTTCTTTATGGAAAAAAGGCACTGAGAGTTCACTGCTGGGAACTACTCAGCCGTCTTTCTACAAAAATGATGAAAGCACATATATATATGCATTTATGCTAAGCTAGTCTCTCTTTAATTATCACTGAGGCTGGTTTGTCACACTAAAACAATTTTGGGGAAGTCAAGGCTTTGAGACAGCACAAAACGCAAATGCCATTTCACCTTCCATAAATGGAAGGCATGACACCCATTTAAATAACACTATTTTATCTGGAATTATAAAGGTAAATATAATCAAACAATCTTATGTTCGAAAATAAGTTCATTATTTCAGAGTTACAAAGGGCACATGAGACACCGTGCTCTCCCTGAAACCAGGGAGGTTTCCTTCCTCGATGTGTACCACAACGTTCAAACCCATACTGATGAATAATCACGCTCACACGAGGCTACTCAGTTATTTTCCAGGCATTGTCATGTCGTATAATTCTTTTCCATGCCAATATGCCCTAAACCAGAAAGGATTAGACACAGTGCCAATTATTGCTAAGCGCAATCTGCTATGAACAAAGCACACGCCGCAACCCCAAAGACAACAAGTTCACAGGCAGAAGATAACAGCAACTCCTCAAGAGCCCCATTGCTCCCACGGAGCTTAGGGCTGGCTCAGTGAGCCGCAGCGACTGGCAGCATCTTTTCCTGTACCCCCATGGCCTGGCATTCTCAGGCAGCCAAAAATACAGTTTATCCACAAACTTTCTATGAGCACAGCCTACAAACAAGTTACGTGCCCCAACACAGACATGCAGCTCCGCTTGGCCATGCACTGGATGTTCCTGCATGAACGGATCTAGCTTGCTATTTGAGACTTACATTTCTATACTTTACTTCCACAAGGAAAAATTTGGCATCAAAAGCTAGTCCTTATTTTCACAAAACACACGTATTCTAAAAATTAAAATAACTAAATACTCAAATTCAACTCGCAGCAAGATATGCCTTTTACCTACAGTTCTTCTTTGGCTGGGATATTCAAAGGTGGTTGAAGGGACCTATGCCAAAGGCAGAGGCAGGGCTCTGGTGAGGAATTTTTATGTCTCCGGCTCCACACAAGATCCACTCATTGACATGGACACCACCTCCTACATATGCAGCTGCCGGTGGGCAAAATACAGTGAATCACAACAGAATCGTAACAGTATATGTGCATCTAACTTCTGCTCCCAACCCCCAGCTGAAAATGATTTTAACACATATTCAATTGGAACTCTGCTAATGAACTAATCCACACATTTAAAAAGGAATACAGATTTTTAATTATAATGCAGGCAGGTAAGCAGGGAGGGAAAACAAAAGATAATAGATCAAATCACCTTGTCATTTATCTGGAGGTACATCAGCAGTCACTCCATCAAAACAAGAGGGGTTACAAGAATGTATGAAATGACTCAACCCAACTATTTAAGATCACTATTTTAGTCATTTCATGCAAGTCCCACCCGTGTCACAACCACCCACAGCCTGAATTTACAGACAATCCACTACATGGAAAGAAGAGATTTGACCTTAAAATTACTTTAACACTGACCTCTAGTGACAATAGGTGGGAATGTACCTTTTTATGGGGCTGCCCAGTTGGGAACGCATCTTCGGGCCTCTCTAATTATGGAGCTTGCTCTTGCATCTCCAATCCATAGCTAACCCCACCGCAAGGAGCATGCAGCCAAGGAGGGACCTCCAACTCGTGTGTATTAGTTACAGTCATGGGTGAATCATGGGTGACGCACCACAGTCTGCAGAAATTTTATGATTAAATCCAAACCTCTGTTTTCACTTATTAAAAAAAAGGAAAAAGCAAAAAGGAAATACAAACATTAGATTTTGAGCCTCATAACTGTAACAAATGTATTACAGCATAAGCCAGGCACAACTAATGACATGACAACTGCTGACATATTCAGGCAGCCAACCGAAATGTCATCTTTCATCTCAGGGACTGTAATACGAAGGCAACCTCTTCTCCTCTAATGCTCTGTAGCAAAAGTAGCCTTGCAGCTCTTGGTACAGTATTCCAGCAGCTTTCTCTGCAAAATGAGAATGCGATGGTCTGTGCGCCCATAGGAGCAGGCATCTCGCCCATGCATCCATTGCAACGTAGTCCAGATGGACGGATGAGCACATTACAGCAAGTTGTCAACCACTTTGTCTCAAGCAAGCAGTGAGCAGGCTATAGCTGCCACTCCAGCACACAGCCCACCTTACTTTGGCATGTAGAATCATAGAATAGTTTGGGTTGGAAGGGACCTTTAAAGGTCTTCTAGTCCAACCTCCCTGCAATGAGCAGGGACATCTCCAACTAGATCAGGTTGCTCAGAGCCCTGTCCAACCTGACCTTAATGTTTCCAGGGATGGGGCATCAACAACTTCTCTATGCAACCTGTTCCACTGTTTCACCACCCTCATTGTAAAAAATTTCTTCCTTATATCTAGTCTAAATTTACCCTCTTCTAGTTTACAACCATTACCCTTTGTCCTATCACTACAGATCCTACTAAAAAGTTTGTCACCAGTGTCTGGGAGGTGAAGTAAGAAGGTGATGGCCACAGCCCACTGCAGGGAAGTGTTTTGAGAGGGAGTTTCAAAAGTGGGAAGTGCTTTCACTAAGCATGGTGTCTGATATGTCTGTGGCATATATATATACACACACGTATAAAGAACATGCTTAGTCAGGAGGCTAGAAATCTGCCAGCTGGACCTCAAAGGGTGAGAACCACCTTTGGAGCTGATTCCAGCTTGAGGTAAATACGAGTGGGTCTTATGTCATCTGAATCTATAAAGTTCCCTTTTGCATCATCCAGATGTTGTAATCCGTGTATGTCATTTACACTAACATGACGGGAGATTTTCACATTATGTCAACTATCCATCCTGAATATTTGTCTCTGGTAGCAGTTCTCAAATCCAGAGTCATAGAATCATAGAATCATAGAATTGCTGAGGTTGGAAGGGATCTTTAAGATCGTCAAGTCCAACCATTAACCTACCCTGACAAAACCACTTCTAAACCATGTCCCTAAGTAACACATCTACCCTTTTTTTTTTAAACACCTCCAGGGATGGCGAATCCACCACCTCCCTGGGCAGCTTGTTCCACTGTTTAATAACCCTTTCAGTGAAAAAATGTTTCCTAATATCCAATCTGAACCTCCCCTGGCATAACTTGAACCCATTTCCTCTCGTCCTATCACTTGTCACCAGGGAGTCCAGAAAACTTCTCCTGCTCTCCCCAAAACTTTCTTCAAGGACTCTATAGGTTTCCAGACCACTCCTCCACTTAGCTGATACCACAGGGATTTTCACAGAAGCATCTTCTGGTGCACAGCCGTAGGCAGGTGACTGCACAGAGAGCAGTACGCCCAGGGGGAGAGCACCAGGGCCCCGAGAGAGCACGCACCACAACAGACCTCAGAGCCAAAGCCTCATCAGTCATACCTAGGCACAAACACAAACCCATGTATTTCAAGATAATTGACTTGACTCTCCAGTCACTTTGACTGGAAAGAATCAGCTGTCAGAACAAACTTAACTAAGAAGACTGAAGATTAAACACTCGACTGACGTGAAATTAGGAAGTCCTCTCATACTGGCAAATACATCACCTGCTCGTAATGAAAACTGCGCAACGGATAAAACTTCTCTGCTGAATGAACTGCCAGCAAGAAAAATCAAGGCAGGCATTATTTTTCAGCATAAGAGGCACATAAATGGTGCGCTCGACAAACGCCCGCTTGCCAGCAAGCCAGGCAGCCTTGGGCAACACACCTGCACCTCCCCCCCAAGTGCTCGGACCCCAGGATTCTTCCATGTTTTAGCTGCTTACCTAATCACAGCAAAACACAACAACCACCGGAGAAGGAAAACATACCTTATTTAAACACACTGAAATCAAAACCCAACCTGCAGATTTAATGTTTAGGCTACAAACTAGGCAATGAGACTTCCTCCTGTATTCCAGCTCTATGTGTGTATGAGTGCTTAGGGATGTACACTTATAACTAGATTTAAATATCTATGGAAAAAGAGAGAGGAAGAGATATACACTAAATAATGGATGCAGAACTGCCCCTACGTTGTCATAATCATTACCTGGCTTGGACCTCAGCGTCAGCATGAACTGGTCTTAAAAACAATCATTCGCTCACGTTAGTGGCTGCCAAACCTCCATCTAATCCGTTCATTAGCAATATATCAGGTTAGCAGGCTGCCATGGCAGGAAAATAATTAGCTTTCCATTGTGGGGTGGCACATTCTCTATCGCACTGACATAACAAATAACTCCATAAACTGCTATAATTTATTTGCTTCTGAGCCTTTTTTTCCCCCCTCAATTAGCCCTTTAGTAGATTGCATTAAACACACACAAACTATAACTACAGAGTCCTTTGACCAACCTCAGAAGTCTTAGTATGGATAGTTATTACACAAGCAATTTATGGGTGACTTACCTTTAGGTCATTTAAATAAAGCTTGATGCAACAGTTGAAAGCAGACCATGCCAAAAGACATCCCCATTAGGTCTCACCTCCATCATCTGCACGTACTGAGTAACGTGCTATCGTGTCCCAGCACACACCACAGCGATTGTGCAATGGTTGTATGGGAAAAGGATTGCTGCTCTTTTAAAGATCTCTTAATTAGGTCTGTTTTCTTGCCTTAACAAGAAGGTACACCTACTTCCAGGATGGGTTTGGCTGGGCTAAAGTCAAGATAACCTAACCATTTTTACTGCAAAGTGCTTTAAAAAGAGGCAGTTCAAAAAGGAAATTTTAAGATGTGGACAGTAGGAAACAATAATGTTACATTTCTGCTTATGTGAAAATGAACTCCTATAAGCAGGTTTCTTCTAGACTCTACAGCATGTCACCCCAAGCAGCTTCACCATAGCTAGGTTAAGGTATTTTATTCATAGAATCATATTCTTTCTATCAAAGATGTGATCTTTATTTTAGTCCTAGGAAACTGTGTATCAGCGCTATCTTCTGCAGTGTGTTCATGAGTTAATTACGTGGTGCGTTAAAGACCTTATGTACAATGCCTTTTGCTTTTTCTTGCTTCTCCCTTGACTTTGTATTGAGCACAGGGGAGATTTTCATTGGTACTATCCCTCTCCCCCAGTACCACATTTTATCACGTGCTATCACTACTAGAGACCTCATCTATTCTCACATGGGAATATTCAGCGTTCTTGCTGCTCTTTCTCTGTACTTCTGCAACGTCTTCTTGCTGAGTGCTCAGCAAACATGGAAGACTACAAAAATCAGGTGGGAGGAACCAGTCTTTATATAATAGCATAATTCTAATAAATGCAAGCCTTTCTTAACGAAGTCTGACAGATGTTTACATACAGCATTTCACACTGATATTTAACCCAAACTACCTGGCAGAAATCTTAATGAGAGGTCATCAAAATATCCAAGCAGTTTCTTTCACTACCTGACATACAGTTTGGCTGAATTTCATTTACCATTGTGCTGCCTTGTTACTTGGCTTCATGAGGTACCACTAACAGTCATTATTCCTTCTCTGTTCTATCTTTAATAGGACTTAGTAACTGCGTATGTCCATCAAAATTGCCCAGCTTAACCAGTGATTTCCATTTTGAACTCAAAATGTTCGAGGGGGTTTGAGATCATACTATCAGAAAGAAACAGGAACTATTTTGGAGCATAAGAAGTAATACCTTTACTTTTTCTGGGAAAAGCAATTAACACCACACTCTTGTGGAACTACCTTTGAGAAAGGAGATAACATTTCGAGCAAGTATTTCAAACACAAGAGGCCCAGAAGCAATTGCTTGGATATAGATCTTCTTTATTCAATGCTATTCAGCAAATAGTATTTTGAGTCCTGTTACAATGCATTGTTTGTTCCTTTCTTCTTGCCACTGCTCCATCTGATCAATTCCATTGGAAAAAGAAAAAAAAATTAAATCACACGTTGGGTGAGCATGTGGTGAAGACACACTTATCTTTTCTGCGGGTGACAAACAGCGTGTGACTTGCTGCTTGCAAGTACTACAAAGAAAGGTAGTCAGTAACCAGCGTGCAACAGCAGTGTGTGAGAAGAACTGATACAGGAGAAAAACACTCATCATCTACAAGACTGTAAGGTAAGTTGGATTGATGCGTGCAACTTTTTAATATGCTCCCCCCATCCAAGGGCTACTGGCCCAGAAACAAGCAAACAGAGCTGAAGACTCAGCAAAAGAATGCTGCATTTAGAAGAAAGTGATGTTTTACAGTAGGAAGTCACTCCTCTAATGAAAATTTAACTAACACCAGTGTAGACAGCAAAAAAACCCCCAAAACATTAGAGGGTTTTCCTAAATGAAGACAGCACTCAAACTTTTTGGTTGCCTATCAGCTTTGGAATGTTAATCATTATGGTAACTGTGCTGGTGAAGGTAAGGAATTACTTAAAAACTGTTATTTTCTTTTTTTTTTTTTAATCACTGCTGTACAGCTGAACATGCTCAAGGAAGCAAAACTGCATGGATAATTACCCCCATGGAAGCAATCCAAAGCTTCACAAAGTAAAAGCTGCTTCCAACTTAAAGATCAAGGTTTTAAATTAGGAAAGCACTTGAGTCTCCAGCTGATAAAGACGTTTGACCTGCTGGGCAAAGGTAATCGACAGGGACTTAACTCAGGACTCTCACAGCATACAGCATAGGGGAATACCCCAGTGCAGTAGTTTGAAACAGTAAGGTGCTATTTAGGGCAACAAGAAAAACAAGCACTGCAATTTTACAAATATTAATAAAGGCTTTTAGCCTGTCCCCTGAGAACCCATTGCTCCTCTTCCTTCAGAACCCTTTTCCAAACACAGGCAGAGGCATACAAGTCAGCCCCTGGTCATACAGCTGTCAGGAAAGGAAATGGGTTTTCCTGTTCTTGATCAGATCTGTACTTCGTTTACAAATACAGTGCAAACAGGACTGGAAGAAAACTTCTGAGATTGCTGTCATGTTCATGTAAGACCTAAGCCATATCCCAAAGAATGAGGAGTTTCAAGGAATTAAGGCAGACCTCACGCTAGCAATCCTGCACGGCACGGAAAAGCCACAGCGGTTGCAAAGCACAACTCATAGAAGAGCAAAGTGTTAAGAAACGAAGTTTAACAAAATCAGCCAATTCCCTGCTTCCATCAATCAGTAAGTCACCCGGATCAATTCACATCTTCCTTAACACCTAAACCTTAACTTCCTGTGAAGAATAAGCAGAGAAAATTACACTGCACTTAGAAGTAAAAAGAGATTCTGAATATATCATTTATCATCAGAGGGATGCACTGCCAATATACTAACATGTCACAACACTGTAGCATAAGCCTCCGCCTCCCCTCAAAGCCAAGCAAACTCTTGGATGGACCACTTAAGATAATGAAATAGCGATGAAAAACCCCAAAAGAATATAAAGCAAAACACGTAAGGTATAAATCTTTCTTCATTTCTCCTTCTAATCACGCTGCAGAATACTAATCAGCCATGTAGTCTTATGACCATATCGCTGCAGCACCTAACTAGTAAATAGTTTCTATTTACAAACAGGATTACCTGCAAAGAATACAACCGAGAGCTCACATGGGCAGTGACAGTGGCTCAGCTAACATCGGGTAATGCATTGACTTATGGTAACTCCATCTGGAGCAAGACAGGGTTTCAGAATCTGAGAGATCATAATGTAATCAAACAGTATAGCGTTCTACTGATGGGAAATATTATTCCAAGGATATAGCACATAGCAAGATGCACATCAGTATTTCAGACCTTGGAATCGTACATGCCCCTCCCCCAAAAAAATCTTTGCCACAATTTTAATTAGTGACACACACAAAATTAAAATAGACATCCAATAGCAGAACGGGGGAGCAAAATTAAACCTGGGAATACTTTCTCTAATGAACAGCATAAAGAACAAGACTGGACATTGGGAAAACTTCAACTCCCTTAATGTTAGTTTTCTGAACCTTCTTCGAACAACAAAGAACGACTGCGGAGGGCAGTATGCGGAGGAGGAAGGGGGCACAATGTGAGCTCCAGGATTTTATTGTTTTTTAACATCCTACCTACGCCCATATATGTGTGTAAATAAAACTGCAATACAAACTCAGAAAAGTCTTATATGAAGAACTTAAAAACCAAAACACACAAACATAACCCCAAAGCAACTAAGACTTCATTTTGAGGAGTGTGGGTTAGCCGTTTCACTAGAAAACAAGCAAATCCCCAAATGCATCTCTATGTAAAAGACAAGCGGTCAGGGAAGACAAATCAAGCAATAGCACACTGTTTACTCCAGTACCCTGGTGGATATTAGCACAAAGGCACTTTCCTGTCTGAACCAGAACCATCATCAGGGACTACACAGGATGGCAGATACGTGAAGCCGCTGTGGCAAGCAGCGTAAGGTACATCAGACCCCTATCTCTCTCTCTTTATTTTTATTTTTTTTTAAATGCATGAAAGTTGCCAGAAAAGTTATTCTTCACCCCTCATCCAGGGATTTCAGTGTTTCTTTTTTCCTATAAGCACAGAGAGCATTTCATCTTTCTGCTCCTGCAGCTGAAGCAAAACATCTTTTTAAGAACGCAGGAGCCGTGACACACTGAAGTTCTGACTCCACCACGAGGAGACAACAGCTTGTTTCCCACACTCACCTGGGACCGTCACTGCTAGACAACTGTTTGGGGCACATCATCATTGGCTTTTGCTTCAACCCAGAGTAAAATGACAGCCCCTGCAAACGGTTGCCATGAAAGTGACTGATATAGCAGAATTTAGCTGTGATATACGAGTTAAGCCTGCAGTATCAGGTAACAGGAGAAAAACTGACTGCCGAAGAAACGCTTCTCAGGCTCACTGTAGCAGCCTGTAATGAGAAAATATTGCAAAATGAGCTCGGGGAAGCTTATAGGATACACTACTTTTATATTTTCATGGAATCATAGAATGGTTTAGGTTGGAAAGGACCTTGAAGATCATCGAGTTCCAATCCCCCTGCCATAGGCAGGGACACCACCCACTAGACCAGGTTGCCCAAGGCCATGTCCAGCCTGGCCTTGAACACCTCCAGGGATGGGGCCTCAACAACCTCCCTGGGCAACCTGTTCCAGTGCCTCACCACCCTCAAAGTGAAAAACTTCTTCCTAATGTTCAATCTAAACCTGCCCTCTTCCAGTTTGAAGCCATTCCCCCTTGTCCTATCACTACATGCCCTAGTAAAAAGTCCTTCCCCAGCTCTCCTGTAGGCCCCCTTTAGGTACTGGAAGGCCGCAATAAGATCTCCCCGGAGCCTTCTCTTCTCCAGGCTGAACAGCCCCAACTCTTTCAGCCTCTCCTCATAGGAGAGGTGCTCCAGCCCTCGGGTCATCCTCGTGGCCCTCCTCTGGACACGCTCCAGCAGGTCCATGTCCTTCTTATGTTGGGGACTCCAGAGCTGGACGCAGTACTCCAGGTGGGGTCTCACGAGAGCGGAGTAGAGGGGCAGAATCAGCGCCTTTGACCTGCTGGCCACACTTCTTTTGATGCAGCCCAGGATATGGCTGGCCTTCTGGGCTGCGATCACACATTGCTGGCTCATGTTGAGCTTATTCCTATTTTAATAGGAACTTCTACATCCTCCTACTTAAGTATGAACTACTACTACATTAAATACCGAACACTAGTATAACTTCTGATTGTCCTCATGTGTCTGAGCAAAACGACAGGATGCTATACATTCAAGAACACTTACTGCTGCCTTTTGACAGCAGAACTCCCAACTGAAAGCATTTTGGCTTCTTGGTGAAAAAAATTTAAAAAATATATACACACAATACGTACATACAATAAATACACACACACTATATAAATAGATTTGTTCTGGTAATGGATTTAGGCTCAGTATAACTGGATACTTTTGCCACGTCTTCAGACAGATCCTTCTCATCCCTTGACAGCTTTCTATCATTAGGAAAAAAAAATCACACACCCTGGGAGTCAACACAACTTGTACACTAAATAAATACCCTTGGAAATAACAACATGTACCGCTACTTAGCCAGCTCAGCATGAAAATACCAAGTCAACACTGGATCCCATACGCGTGTGCATGCACGCACATGTACGTGAGCTGGAAACGACAAGGCCTATGTGGTTTTGGCACAAGTTTTTGCTCAGCCCAGTTTGCAGTGGCAGTCCATGTGCATTTAAACGGGTTCTGATCTAAGTGGAAAAAATGGCACAAGAAGAAAATTCTGTGATTTCTGCAAAATAAGCACACGTAGCTTGTGTAGCCACCAACTTTCCCAGCATAGAGAGAGAAAACGAGAGAGGTCAGCAGAGAGATGAAATGGGGTTACAGGAATCCCTTGAATTAAGACAACACAGACTCAACTTCCTCTCAACTCCATCAACAGAAGAAACCAAAACCAAAAACTACTGCAACTAGTTTACCAACTTCACCTACCAGATTTGGAAGCCACTTTAAATGCCCAATGCAGCCAAAAAGAAGCAAGTCTGATACATCTTTGTCTTCAATAAACAGCTGCCAAAATATCTGCTACAGTTTTTCAACCTACCTGCACCTTCACTAGGCAATTTTAATCCCATACAGCTGTTCATGCAACTTTAATGGTGCTTTTCCCCCTGAAACATTAATATTTCCTGGTTAACAGTCCCATATTATAAATCATTTTGTGAAATACAGCCTATGAAAGCGGGAAGTTTGTGCAGAAGTTTTTGCTAAGCGACTCATGCACACAGAAACATGGAACAAATACTATCCTGCATACACAGGCATTCAAATGCCTGAAGTAAACACATCAGAATGGAACAAATGCCATCGGCGCATACAGTGTGGGCAGAACCGGGATTAGTTTGAAATTATTTCTTGTTCATTAGGTTACTATTTTTTTAAAGTAAATTCCTTTTTTTTTTTTTAAATAAATGAAAAACTGTTTCAATCTTATAAACTACAATTTACGATCATTTTATGATCCCTATATTTTACATCTAGAAGAGACCACCATGACCACCTGAGTTGATCCCTTCCTTAACATTGACTGAAGAACCACTCTCAGGCTTTAAAACTTCTGGGTCTTCTTTGCTATAAATAAATTAGCTGCCAAATCATGACTGAATAAGGTATTTAAAATGAAAATAGAAAGAGGCAGAGAGGACAATCAAAGGCACTGTTTATTTAAATTTCACAGCAACTAAATTCCTGATGTCTGCAACAGTCCTGCCTTGACCTCTACCTGGACAGCACTATGATTCATTGCTGAGATCGAGGCATATACGGTCGAGGGCATATCATATTTTATTTAAACACACTGCAGAAGGACATTAAATTTTACAGGTCAGATTCTCCATGGTGCTTGAGCAAAGCTGGGGCTGCAGGGAAGAGCAACGAGCCAGCTCATGTGAGAGCTGCCAAGGTGCAGCTTCCCTTTATCTGCCCAGAGTAAACACCCTCAGCCTTGTTATGGGCCAGACAGGTCCCTCAGCCCAACGCACCCTCTCTCCACCTGGATTTCAGAGGGTCGACAGCTCACAGGGGCTACGGCACCACCTCCACCAGCACCATTTTTTAATAGATTTGAGTCCTGCGGTGAGACAAAGTCCCCCTGTGCAAACAGTTGCAAAAGGGACCGGCAGTTCTGTCAGCCTTTATCATGTTTTTGCCCTGCCTTGAGAGCTCCTTCACACAGACAGAGATCCCCATCTGCCATTCAGAGGCACTCTCAAGTCACCCCATGCCTAAATATTGTAACTGTACATGAAGGTACTAAAGCAAGCTGCAGTGAGTCAACCTCACAGTACGGGTATACAAAACCACAACCATTTACCCTCTCTGCCCATACCGTGTTAGACCTGCACCTTACTAGTGCAACCATTACAGCCACATGATGCATATATTTCAACCATAACTATGAACCCAAATATGAAATGAGGTCTTGACTCATCCCACCTAAGGCACCTGAGAGGACTGCATCCAGTGTAAAGGCTCCCTATTGCATGGCCAGTGAGACGTCGCGGTTTGGGCCAGACTGGCCACTGGGAGAGTAACAGATGCTCTCTTGACAGAAGAGGCAGAAGAGAGAGTTATGGCCTTATGAGGCCATATGAGTTTAGAGAGAGTTTAGTTTTTATGAGGCCTTATGAGTTTAGAAGGAACTAAACTACTTTAATGAAATATTAATAATAAAAACAAACAAACAAAAAGAAATATATACAAAATCAGATCAAGCTCCTGGAATGATGATCACCTCACCAGCAGCCACAGGGAAGCCCCAGACTAGACTCAGTGATGGATGGCAACTGGATTCCAGATCTGGATTCAGGAATGCATGGATCGGGATCAAAGGCAGCTGAACAGACAGCATCCTCCTTGGATGCCAGCCATTAAAGAAAGAGGGCTGACCCTTTGATCCCTCAGCTTTTATACTGAGCGTGAGGCAGATGGGATGGAATACCCTGTTGGTCAGTTTTGAGTCACCTGTCCTGTCCCCTCCTCCCCACAGGTGGGACCCCTCTACACTTTTCTGCTTCCGACCCTCCAACGGGGCAAATAACCAAGTTATCTGCCCTTGGGTGTTACAACAATAAATATAAGTAAGAGCCTCTCTGCAAACCATTCCTTGGCATCAGCTATAAACATAGGCCTTATCACTCTGAGAGCAAACAGTGTCTGCACAATATGCTGTTAATTTCAGTAGTTAGAAGAGGCCTAGCTAAAAAGTAAAACTCTTGAACAGAAAATTGGTTCTGTTTTACCCCAAACCAGGACATGAGAACAGGTAAGACATCTCCTGTGGATGTTACAGCCCTGAGAACACCGGCGACTCCCCGGGCATCAGCGCTGTGCAGCAACGAGCCTTTGCCGACAGGAGAAGTTCAGCTCTCCCTGCTGCAGACACAGAACCAACACTGACGCCCAGGCAGATAAATGCCAGGAAGGCACCAGGATCAGCTTCTTCTTATCTGGGGCAATCTTTCAGCCATATAATGAAATAAAAAAATCTCTTGGGGACCTTAGAACAACATGTTTTTTGGTCTAGCAACTGTGCCTCCCCCTCCAGGCTCCATGTGGGCTGTGGGTTTAATCTCATCCTCCTGGAAAGACACCGGCAGGAGAAGGGCCACCCCTAACTCCATCAACTGCTCCGCGGCTGCACGCTTCAAGCAAAGCGGCATTCAGCTGTGTACGCCTATTAGGGCTCCAAGACTGGAAACAGAAGTGGAACAGACAACCAAGGTAATTTAATCTCGCAAAATAATTCACTTTCTGTACTACCCCCCACCCCTTCCCACCGCCCTCCGTGAATCAGTGACAAGCGCCCAGCCTTTTCCTAATGGGAAGGGAATTGTATGCCTATTATCTTTACCCTTCACTCCGTACGAACTCTAGAAGTGCCTGCACCCGATTCTGAGCTTATTGATATCGCTGTGAACAGGGACGGCTTCCACAGAAGTAACTGCGTTGCCAGTACTGTAAAGCAGGATGGAGACCTGAATTGGGCACCTGTTACTTAATGCAGCTCTCTGAAGTCAGACTTAATGTTCTGGATGCTTTTTCTTGTTGCTGCTGCTGTTGGTTACCGAAAGCATGAAGCTCAACATGTCAATCCACACAAGAAGAAAGCCTCTCCTGCATTCCCCTCTGTCCCCACCCTGCTTCCTTGCAGGGCACATATATAAGATAAACACAAAACACCTCCCTTAGCCATAGTGACTTGAGACATAAAAAGCAGGAAAATTCCCCTCACCCCAAGACTTGCTCAGTGAGGTGTCACCTTTTACCCCTTCTATAGACTACTCTTCAGAGCAGGTGCTTCTTTAAAGTACTCCCTGTCCCTTCCCACTAAGAAGAAAATAACATCTTCAGCCATGGAAGTATCTAGTCTCCTTCTTGAAAGTTGGGACGTGATACAGAAGATTATTAAATGCTACACATAAGACTGTTCTTTGCTCTGCAAGTTTTCCATTCGCTGCTTCTTACATTCAAAGTCTGTACCTACACATGCGGGCAGTTGTGTGAGCCTGATGGGCAGTTACCTATCCACCCCTTGTCTGAAGGGTTGCCACCACTTTTGTGGAATCAGGTTGGGGAAGTCCACTATACCCCCTCCTTCCCACAAGGGATAACGCACAGTGTCTCACACCTGCCAAGAGCCTGAATTCATTCATTTCTAATAATGGCAGGTTTTCACTAGATCTCCTCCACAATTCATCAGGCATTTGTATGTGGTCTCACCAGTGATGGATGCAGCTGCTCAGCCCCTGACTCTGTTGGTTGACCGCCAGCAATCCGCAGGCCAGGCAAGTTGGGAAAGTTTTATATGTTATGAAGTGCCAGGAAAGGGAGGGAAATCTGAGTTGGAGTCTGTGCATCTTTAACACGCAAATGTTAGTAAATGTAGAGAACCCCAACTTCACTTCACACCCCTTCTTACCCTATTGGGGGCAGAATGTAGACCATGACAGCAGTCACCCCACTTATACACTTTCCATGGCTCCACCTTTCCCACCACTCAGGTTATGCCGCTGAGCTCCCTGTATATCACCCAAGCTCTTTTGGGTCACTAACATGATGTTGTTGATGTCCTCGCTGCAACGATCAACCCTGAAGCGCAACACGATGATTGTTTCCCCGACTCACATTCACAGCGTGTTTGTTCCAGTAGGCTTGAAAATGAGGGGATGAGGCAGGATAGGTTTTCCTGCTCAGTAGGTTTTTGCTCCAATCTAATTAAAAACATTCAGCAATTCAGCGAAGTTCCTTGCAAAGTGCGTGTCCCGTGCTTTAAAATAAGCTCTGAAAGCAAACGGCCTGATTTTATTTTTTTTTTTAATGCACTCCCCAGATGGAGAGGATTCCTCAGAAATTTCTTTGTGATACTGTACGGAAACTGCTGAACCAGAAAAGTTGAGCTTCTTCTGAACTATCTTGTTTTTGTTGTTATTGTTAATGGCTTTTTTCCCCTGTCTAAAAGCTAACAAGGAAAGCCACTCTTGGTTCTCTGACATGCCGAGAAGTGACAGTACAGCTCAGTGGAAACAGTCAGCTCTGGTCACCTTGGTCTGAAACTGGGTCAGGGATGCCAGCTTGTGGGTAGACCCAAGGAATATGCAATTAATACTGGGGATTCAGATGCTGAGGAACAAGACCACCCTTTTCTTGCAGGCAGAACTCAGGTAACCCAGCTTTAGCTCTCAGAGAGGGCAGCCTCCTCACAACTAAGCCATGTTTATGTATGATTTTTTTTAAACATGCCCCATTTCTGGGAATCATTTTAAGGGACCTCCACAAACAGCCAAGCCGAGCCCCGCACTGCCGTACCACCCTAACCCAAAGGCAAGCCACCGTTGAGAGGTGGCCACCACAGCGCATTATGTTGATGCTTATGGGAGAACATGCGCCAATGGAATGTCGATCCAGCTCCAAACAGTGTTAACACCTCTAGAGAAATTCAGTGGGAAAGACCACGTTGACTTCATGTGTTATGCTTGTAACTCCATCCCCGAACACTGAAAACAGACCTTTTGCCTGCCAAGAGTCACCCCAACCTGGGGACCTGCCGCAGAGCGTGGTGCACACAAAAAGCCTGTGGGCGTGTCAGAAGGCTCTTGCCATCAAACAAGCGGTGAAGGATCCTCTGGACCGGCTAGCTATCATACCACCAGCTCCCAAATTCAGCCTTTTTCGGGAACTGTCCCCAAACGCCTCAAAAAATGCCTGTCCTCATCTCTGTAAGCAGAGTGCCCTTAAGCTGTACAGCGGCGAACAAATTCCTTAAGGGTTGTAACAACCAATTAAGGGATGCGAAGCAATTACTTTTATACCCATACAAATGAAACTCCTCCAATGCAATTAACTATCCCTTATCATCTACTGTTGAATTTGTGGAAAGCATATGCTGTACACACTCTCCCCCCCTAGCTTTTCCACAATTTTAATCAGTTTGTTTTAGCTAATGTAATGGAACCCACCTATTCTAGAGAAATAATATATGGCTGCAAATTATCTGAATATTTTTAAATGTCTTTTTTCATTTTAAATATAATTTCATTTGAGATGTTGCAGCTTTCATTTCTATTAATAAATTATCATTTCTTCTTTATAAGTGATGAGCTAGTGTGTCATGTAATTTTTTTCCTCTAAATAGACCAAGACTTTGATCTAATGCAAGCCCTTGCTGGGAGTAGAGAGACTTTCTGTCTAATTTAGTTACGAAAAATATTCAATTAAACTTGGGAGTTTAATTCATTTAGTTATGAAAATTAAATGAGCTCAATAAGGTACATTTGATTTGCCTCAGGAAAAAAAAAAAAAAAAAAGAAGAGAAGAGAAGAATCTCTGAAAGGGGAACAAATAAAAAGGGAGAACAAAAGTAACTTCTCCTGCTCCCACTGAAAGGTGAAGAGCCCGAGTTCTGTTTCGTGTGCCAATATAAAACATATCCACAAGTTCATACAAAATTTATGTATCTGGTATTAACACCCTAATTGTCTCCTGGGTAACAAAAATCCATGTAGGTCATAGTTGAGTCTATCCCAGTGAGGGGAAGATCTGGCTCCTCACACTGGGAAGACACCACCCACAGAAAACTCTTCTCCATCTCCGTTTGGGGAAAAGGGAAAACATTGGAATTCTTTCTCAAAACCAGAACAGAGCAACGAGGATCTCTCCGACCGAAGCCCCCTTCTGGTTCTGCAGCTGTCACTCACCGTTTTTGCAGATAGGACAGCACTGATCGGGCTCATACACCGGATCCACGCACTCCGTCTGGGGACACGCTGAGACAGTGCACAGCACTTCACCATTGGCTTCACAGCGACACTTCTCACACGGAGAAACCTGAAACACACATCCAGTCATTTTTTAACTCTTTTACTTAATACCCTCCTGAAGTGTGGTACACCTCCCTTCCCATCTGCATTGTCCTTTCCCTCACTTCTTTTTCCTCCCCACTTTAAAACAATGCTTTTTGTGGTCTGAATTATGGAGCTGGGCTCCTGTAAAACTACAGAATCACAGCAGAAAAAAGCCACAGGTTCTGCTCTGAACCTGTGCCCCCAACGGGAAAGTCAAACGGATCTTGGGAACAAGAACACTTTAGAGTTTTAATGCAAAAAAAATCCCTACCACATTTCTAATGAACTTCAAGCAAATTAAGTTTGTAATTTAGATGAAATCTGGTTTAATTCTTTTAGAGGTTCAAAAATTAATTTAGCAAAAAAAACCCCTGTATTTAAAGAAGAAAAATGTTGCTAAATGAAATATGAAACTTCTTTTAATGGAAATCCTTATTGCAATTTTTCCAGGTTTGAAAGCTTTTTGCTAGCAGGGAGTTGCATTTTATTGAAAACCATCATTTTCAAAGAGAAGTGAGGAAAAAAAACATCCTTTGAATTCAGGTATTTCCCATAGGTTAATTGTATTTGGACCATTCTTGCAATACTTGTAACTTTCTGAAAAGAAATTGCAATTCAAAGAAAGGTGAGGCAAAATACGGGTCATCCTTTTTACATACTAAAACATTACCGGTTTTGAAGAACTCTACAGAATAGGAGTACCACAAGGTAATTACTTGAATGACCTACTTCAAAGAAATTAATTCCAAACAAAACAGCATCAAGGCTCTATTAAGGAAAAAAATGGACTTTCAAATGTCTGCATTTGCCACATGTATAATTCCAGCTGTCCTCTTCAGTGTTCCTGACCAGGTGCTGCACATCGCATCGCTGACGTCCTCATACCACACCAGGAGCCGGAGGTACAGGGAAGCAAGGGTGCTAAAGGACAATAAATGGTAAACTGTAAATCTCATTGCTGTACTCCAAAAAACCACACTGGCATCCATGCTCAGAACGCAGGACGAAAATGCAGCTGTATGTTACTACCAGTGATCCTCTAAATCCACAATCTGTGCAGAATCTAGGTTTACTTAAGGATGAGGTCGTTTTTCTATGGACCCTTTTCCATTCCAGATTCCAGTTGATGCCAGACAACCACCCGTTGCATTTCTCCAATAAAATCACAGTAACCTCAAATCTAAAAGAAATTATTCTTTGCGAAGAATCATCTAGACATCTAACTTGCAGATCATCCGGTTTCTTCTCCCCATTTCTCAGGCAGCCCATCACATTTTTCCTCAAATCCATTCTCTGCTTGCTCGCCTCCTTCACATCCTTCTCACTTCCAAAGTTCAAACATGCTGATGCTTGCACAGCATCATCTCCAACTAAATGCTCATCCATGCTTTGCCACTTCTCTTCCCACCCGCCAGGGCTGTTATTTGCTTATGCACTCACATATCCTTTCACGCCATCCCCTCTCCTTAGAAAGCCTAAATAGGGTCTCTCGCTGTGTTGCTTTCTGCTTTTATTACTATTATTTATTTCAGGCTTCCTTTGCCAGCTACTCACTCCCAGTTTTCTCTTCGCTTTACACTCTACCCAGGATAACACCACACCATACATTTATAAAATGCTACGAGGAGGCTGACAGCCCAGTACTGCAGATGTTTATTGCAGGCTTTGGGACAAGAACTTTGTCCTGTAATTGTTTATAAACCGCCACGTTCGCTTGCAGAGCTGGAGTATCAGCAGATGGGAGGTTTCTGATGCAGTGTTCAGAGTGGAGAGGCTCAGGTATTCCAGGCAATCACTCGAACTGCGTGTGAAATTTGGAGTGTCAGCAAACCTGAGCTCCCAACTATCTGCAAGCCAATAAGAAGAATCCTTCCCTCTGGAGTTATACACAGAAACAATACTAAGTTACGAAAACACGTTTTTAGGGGAAGAATTCATTCATTTCTTTTTTTTTTTTTTTAATTAATCCTATTTGATGAATGCTCCTAGAACTCCACCCCAAGGATCAGGCTTGACAAAGCGAAGCTATAGCTTTCAGTTGGTTTCAACATTTTTTGCCATCACTTGAAAAAGATGCAAATTTGCCAATGATCACAGTTCAATGAAACCAGTAACTACAACAACAGATATTCCCTCTCCCAGGATTCCACTTAGTAGCTGTGCTATTCAATATTAGAAGCGATGTAAAAAGTAAAGTATCTGATGACAATCAAGAAACAAGACAGCACACAGATGTTATTCCTAAAATCTCTCATCTGTAAAATCTAAACATATTCTAATTAAGTAGGTTGTTTACTAGAATTCCAAATTTGACAGAAGCCTAAAATTCCTAGAACAAGAAGCCATTTAATGAAGCATTGAAAACACTATTGAGTGAGAAACAAAATTGATGAAATCTTTACCTAATAATGATGAGTCAGAATAATGCATTTCCATCATATACAGCACATACACTTGAAGATGACATCTTTCATGAATGGAGTACACTGTTAATGTGATACTGCAGTAAAGAATACCCTTCCTGTGTAATAAATCATGGGATTTCAGGGGAATAACTATAGTACACCTTTAAGAAGCATTGCCAGCTGTACAACCCACCAATATGAGTAAAGGCAGCAGAGTTAAGGAAGGTCTCCATGTGGTTATTACTACAAAACTCTTTTCAGCCATGTAAGTGAACCACAGTGGCTGCTAAAATGGTATTAATGTCAACATATATCTGTTCATCTTTGGACTAAATGGTAGCGTATTGCTTTTTATAGATCATCAGGATGTATCAGGAACTGGGGAAAACCCCCAGTTCTTTCCGCAACTTAATGGCAACTTAATACTTGGAGTCATAATCACCACTAGAGAGAGAGACAAAGACAGTGCGGATATATAACAACAGCTAAATAAGTCAGAGGGAAGAGACACATTGGGTCCTTCATTTCCTCTCCTCGACTCCTATAACATAAGTGCATTCCCCGCAGCGCAGTTCCTAGCGGCAGCCAACGCAACGAGCATCCCACTCGCTCATCTGGGAAACGCTCAGCCCAGCAGCACTCACGCTTCACACATCTGACATAACCAGGCTGGACTGGAAATAATACATCCTATCAACCTCCCTCGGAAGACTGATGATACCACGTCTCTGTGGCCTACAGATGAAGCTATTAACTCTACAGCGGCAGTAGTTCTGCCTATGCAAAAACTGTGGGAAGACAACGGGAGGCACAGAAGTCTTAAGTATTCACCAGGCAGCAGTAAAACCTGCAGAAATTAAGAGTACAGATGGCAAAAAAAATAACTTCTTTAGAATTGTTTGAAGATAAGTTTATGAGCAGATGCATAAATGGAGTTGCAGATGTTGTAAAACAGCAAACACACCATTGTGTAAACAGGTAGATTTCCCACTAGTGGGGCACGAAGAAAACTGTAGCGTAGCAGGGGTAGTAGGTTCATCCAGAAACTTACTGTAAATTGTCATAATTAAGAAGTGACAAATCATTTGCACTCATTGAAGTTCTGGTCCAAAGTAACTTGAGCTTTCTCTTCCCCCCTTCCATATGCTGAAGTTTAATTAAAAAACAAAACAAATCAAAACCAAACCAACAAAAAAAACTGAATTAAAAAAACGTAATCTACATTTGGTTCCTTGAGCCTTGAAAACATCGAAGTTTAAAAAAAAAAAAAATCAATCATAATCCCAAACTGATTTGTTATTGTGCTGGAATTTTTGTTAATATTTCCTTGCCACTTTCACAACTCAGGAGAACGTGAATGGGGTTAGGCTGACAACAATAAAAATATCAGCCTTTTTTTTTAATTCTCTATGCCTTCAAAATACCACAGATGTTTCAAAATCCATTTGGGCTTGTTGACTTTCAGATTTCCAAGTTATTCACAAACAAACAGAGATTTTGGCAGCAGAGAAATTCTAGACAAAACACAAAAAGCAACACCTTTCAAAAAATGTAGGTCTTTCCCAAACCATGCCACGCTTCTGAAGAGAATTTATGGTCCTTGCAAGGCTGTGACTTAGAAGTCAGCCTGCATTTTCAAATCTTACTGTAAGATTGAAAAACATCTCATGGAGCACACGCTCAGCAATCTGCAGCTCCAGTGCAGAATTTTATCCTCGTTGCGTCTCACCAACTAAGGCTTCTGCTCCCATTTCCACTGGTATGGATGCTGCAATCCCTCTGCCATCCTGCCTCGCGACACCCACAGGAGAGTAGTGGTGCTGATGGAAACAGCTTTATGAGCCCTCATCCATCCCCTACACCCGCGCTGTGTGTTTTGTGTTGACATTCATGTCCAGTTTGCAAACAGAGAAACGCGTGCGCGCGCGCACACACACACACACACACACACACAAGCAAAGCCTGCGGGAAGGGCTGTGAATCAGAGAAGAAATCCATCAAACCTCCCATTCGCCTGCACGTTCAGCTTCCGAGTCAGCACTGCCTCCCCTCAGGGTAATTTTTTGCCACGCCAAGCCATATATGAATTTTATATAAGCAAACTCCCAAACCTGCATGCATATTTACACCTCTATGCATAAATGTTTGTGAAAGTAACGTCACTTGAAAGTTAGGAGGTCACCTTTTTCTTCCTTCAGTGACCTCTCGTACTCTTTGCCACAAATAGTAGGTGCAGACACAGAGAAATCAGATTGCTATCCATTTATACCTCCTTCCCCGACCTTAATCAAGAGACAACATATCAGTAACCTCTCCAAGACCATCAACGTGTAAAATGGCCTTTGAAACTGTGTGCAATTACTTGCATTTGCAATTGCCGCGCACGAGCAGCAGCGTCCTGACGACATCTGCCCCTTACCTCGCCAGACCTCTCCACTCATCGCGGCGGCGTGGGCAAACAGCTGCATTTACACTTTTGTGCTCACAATATTGGAACCAACACTGAAGCCCAACAAAGAACCAATGTCCTCACACGTCCAAATAAACAGGCTGCAGTTCCACTGCCTAACTGTGTGGGTAACTTTCCTCACGCATCCCAAGCAGGTTTCCAAATATGGCTAACAAAAAGCAGGAAAGGAACCAATGTTTCATTACAGGAAGGTATCAGCATGAGGGCTAAAGGTTGAAGGGGGTTAAAAAGAAAGCTGAAAGCCAAAGACTTTTTCAGAACATTTCTGTAAATGTCACCGTTCAGCATTCCCTTTTTACCAAGGCTGCCAGCCATGTTCCAACGTAACAGGGAGCCCTGCAGTTTTATCCTCTCACTACACGTTTAACACAGTAAGGTATTTTAGGCTTGCTTTACAGCCATTAATACAACACCACTATGCAAAGACAAAGAAACACAACTCGTCAGGAGAGCGTATGGGACAAGCCTTTCAAACTTTGATAGGGAGACCTACAGAGAACACGTGCAGAAGCATCACTGTTTTGGTCACCCCTCAGAATTGACTTCTCTGGAAAAGGAAGGATCCCTCAATCCCCGTGCATAAAGGTCACACTAAGCAGCTGCTGTTAAAAGTACTTTCTCCCTTTTAAAATAGAAAATCACCACCCTGAAGCTTTATGCAACCCTTGAGGGTGAGATGGAAAAAGGGATGATGATATGATGCTTTCTGCCATGCTTCGAAAAATCACTGATGACCTACACATTACTGCCTAAAGAGAACAAGAGGAAAGACTGATTTATTCCAGAAAGCGTAATTCTGCTCCTTTATTTATTTGTTTATTTTTCCAGAAGTTGAAAAATGTGGAAAGACATCGTGAATTGAAGTTAAGTTTCCAAGAACACAGAAATACCACAGAGAGCAGAGGTGGCAACTTATTTACAGGCTACACAAATACATTTTCTTTTTCTCCATCCTGGGGGGGCTCGAGCTGCCAGAACCCTGGACTGGATTTCGTCCTCCCCTCAACGCATTCAGCTCAAAAACCTCTGGTGTGTTCAGAAACAGGTTTTGAACCAGCCCTGTGCCTAACAGTCATTTGCAAGCAAATTCTTAAAGCCTGCTCGCGGATCTCAGCCACCGTAAAACACTAAAGGGAAAAAGGCAAGGTAAGCAACCAGGGAATTGGTCCCGACTCTAAAACTTTACAGTGCACTGTAATAAGTTGCATTTTCAATGATAATGACCTCGCACAGCGGTGCTAAAAAGGCCCTGTTCTAAAAGGATTTCCCTAAACATAAAGCTTTTCAAGTCCGTTGTGTAGGTATCACTGTAACTCAGACTGCAAGCCAGGCTCTTATTAAAGAGAAGGCCCATAGTCATTCTCAGAAAGCAAACACTACGCAACCTCGGCAGCACTGTTTAAATGGTTAAAAAGGAAAAGAGAAATGACTGTTAGGAAAAAGGTATCATCACAGACTGATTACCAGGAATAGCAGTCAGCCCACAAAACCCTGCTCCATCCCTGCAAAGTAGAAGTTTCACAGTTAACAGTGAAATAAGGAAACAAATGTAATGCTGGAAATTCTCATAAAATCCACATCACCACCGAGTAGCATCCTTTCAAGTAGCACTTTTTACTGTAAATACCAAAGGAATTAATAAAGATCAGCCCCCTCATCTAAAAATGTTACAGTATCATGGAGCAAGAAAGGTCATGTTTAAGGGGAATATTTTACAGCCCTGCAGAAGTAGTGCCACCACAGAAATGAGCAGGGGAGGGGGGAGACCCAGGATGCCCTCCGAGAAAGCACCTGAAGAACATAACGCCCCGTTAAGTGGCAGAAGGACCCCCAAAACGCCTTTTGGCTTCAGCCCTTACCATGAACTCCTCTAGGGTCTGGTAGGTCTTCCCTCGAAACTCGCAGTAGTTCTTCCTCTCCTTGCACTGTGGGCAGCACTGGGTGGTGTCCACGTGGAGGCACCGTGGATGGAGCCTGGGGCACTCGGGCTGGATGCAGAGCGGGCCCTCCTCGGTGCAGAGGCAGGGGCAGGCGGAGGG
This sequence comes from Anarhynchus alexandrinus, assembly GCA_008711295.1. Lineage (NCBI taxonomy): Eukaryota > Metazoa > Chordata > Aves > Charadriiformes > Charadriidae > Anarhynchus > Anarhynchus alexandrinus. The sequence goes on along the minus strand of VUYV01000091.1, from coordinate 602,999 downwards.
ACCCGGCGCAAACTTCTCCCCGATGGCATAGACAAAGCCGCTCTCGTCCACGCAGCCTTTCCCACGGTAGTCCGGGTAGGCATACTCCTCCGGAGGCTCGGGAGTGGCGCTCGCAACAGCTTCTGGGAGAGACGCGTCTTCAGCCGCCTGAGGCTCCTGGGGAGCAGCGTCCCTTTGCTCTTGCACTGGAACACTCCCGGATTTACTGCTCGTCCCCTGGCTGTTCCAAGCCTGCTTTTGCTTAGTCCAAGACTCCTTGTTGGAGTAGTTCCTGCTTCCTTTGCTCTTCCAGTCCCTGCTGCCCTCCTCCCTCCCGCTTCTGCCGATCTCGTTCATTTTCCCCGGGCCTGTCTGGCTGTCCCTGGTCGATGTGTGATCCCTCTTTTCCTGGCTCGCCTTTATCTCCTGTTTGTCTTGAGCCTTGGCCAGTTTTTGTACAGGTATGGTGGAGCTACAGAGGGCAACCATGAGGCAGCAGGTTACGAGAAGAGAACTGGAGAGAGCTCCAATTGCCATTGCAGTAGAGCTGGGCATCACCTACTGCATCCCACAGGGGACACTGCATTCACATCGGAGGGAAGCGCTTCACAGCTCCACAGTTCCTAGGAAGAGAAGGATTAGGAACACTTCAGCTTCTGCACTTTTTCTGCCCCCCCGCCCCCCCCTTCCCCCGGCCTCCACCGATGCAACATCTCAAAACAATATGCGACCTGTCTCCGTAGTTTATGCAAAAGGCAAACAGCAGCCTGGTGCTGCATCCCTCCTCCTCCTCCTCCCCCGTTCTGCCAAGTCTTATAAATAGCAGAGCT
>VUYV01000091.1:348211-600907 GCA_008711295.1 Anarhynchus alexandrinus | reverse complement strand
CCTGCGCGCCCCTCCCCGCGGCGGTGCGGTGCGGTGCGGGCGGGGGGGGAGGCGGTGGTTGGGGGTTCACTGGCGACGGTGTGAAACTTTTGCCGGTGTCAGGGTGTCGGTGCTGGGGAGGGGGTGGTGAGCTTCGTACCCGCGCGAAGCTTCGATGCCGCGGGGATGGGCGCTCTCCCCCGCCGCGCTGCTGCCCGGGGAGGGGGTGGGGGGAGAATGCAGGTGTCCCCCCTGTGGGGACAGTCGCCCCCACCCGCGGGGCCCGGCGGCAAAGCCGCGCTACAGCCGACCGCTGGGGGCGGGCGGAGAAGCAGCGTTACAGCGGGGTAAGCGCAGCCCGCGCCGGTCCGCGTCCGCGCTGCAGCATCGCGTTGCTCTGCCTTAACTCTCCCTCCCCGGCCTCTTCTGGCAGCCGTGTATGGTTTACTAGCGGTATCTGATTTACTAGTCGAAATATTTGCTGTGATTTACTAGTTGAAATACTTACTTGTGCTTTTGAGCGGCCAACGGGCGCTTTTGTACTTAGACGTAGTTGCGTTTTTCTCCTTTATACTTTCTTGATTCAGAGAACGGGCAGAGTGATCCTTCCTTCAAGAGCCGTTTAGATGTGGTGTTGGGGGATATGGTGTAGGGGAGAACTTTGTAGAGTAGGGTAGATGGTTGGACTCGATGATCCCAAGGGTCTCTTCCAACCTAGACAATTCTACGATTCTATGATTCCTAAAGATGGTAGCTGAAACGCAGGTAGCCAGGCTGTTGGAACAGAAACGCAAAAGCGAAGCTGGAGAGTGGTCTTCAAGCGTGGTGCTTTTGTTCTACAGCTGAGCAAGGGCTTGGAACCCGAAAGGTTATTTATTTATGTATTTATTTATTTTTAAGCCGCATTAGATGACATACCAGTATAATCGCCTTCTATGAGTCTTGCTTTACAGATGTCCCAGAGCAATCCCAGCCGCACTAACCCTCCTGCTGCAATAACTCTTTAGCAGCCTGCTGTGCCCTACTCGTGGCCAGGGCTGGATTTCCCAAAGTACTTGGTACCATAACTGAAAGTTTTAGGCTTGGTAAAATTTTCAGATTTTTTTCATTAAAATGGTATAGCACTGTGGTATCGGTACTCAGGAGAGCAATGAAAATCTGCTGGATACTAATGTTTCGCTGTTAAGTACCTTCATGAGCGCCTGTTATTTGTGCAAACCCAGACACTTAAACCTCCTCCACAGGAGGATGCAGGTGCTAAACTCTTTTTGCGGCTGGGTTCTCGCTATAAACATCTATGAGTCCTGTCTAGTTTACAAAATTATTTCTATTGACACCATCTCATATCTCTCAGTCAGATATTCACCAGCTAAATAATGGCTTAATCTTCTGAAACTTGAAAATACAAGACTAAAGCTTTGAAGGATACTCAAAAATCAAATGTTTCCATAGGTTACGCTAGCAAAATGACATTCCAGATGACTATGGGGTTTCTAGACTAAATTTTACAGTCAAGCTAGACCTTTCTCATTACCTGGCTGATAATCAACAAGAAGTATTTGCCTTCAAATTATCACCTCGTTGTCTCTGAATAAAGAATTAAATCTTTGCCTTTTGTAAAACCAGTCATTTTATGCCTTATATAGGTTAAGCCCTAACATGGGGTGAGCACCCTGTACGCCACAAATTCTACAAGAACAACTTGAGCAACCGTCCTTAACTTTGCGTTTACCAGCATGTAAGCTTTGCTGTCGAGCAGCAGCTGGTTGTGGCTAGAGCAAGACGGAAGGAAAGAGGGGACTTGGGAAGGCAATGCTACTGCTGTGTTAAAGAGGAGAGAGAAGCCAATTTATGGTTCTGACATTTTCACGTGTTCCCAGGTGAAACTTTGGTACAAAATCTGAGATGTTTAGCACCCAGGACTCTCTTTGCAGGAGCTCTGCTGCTCCCAGACCTGTTTACATGGCACACGGATCAGCTGGGGCTGAAGGTTCAAGATACCGCTGTGTAGCAAGAAAGGCAAAGCCTCAGAGCATTTTCATAGCGACAAACGGCAGCTCATCTTAGCCTTCTTGGCAAAGTAAGAGGTAAACACCCTCGTTTCTTTTTCTAAAAGATTTCTCACTGGACTTCAGCCTCTATTCAGATTCGTAGATTTATTAAGTGATAATGGTACCTGACATTAGGACCCTTGTAGAACTGAGACCTGACAGGTTCCTTAGTGTCATAGTATCAAATTGCGATATATTACAGTCCATATGGTCAAAGAGCAGATACATTAAGAAGTGTTTGGTGTTTTCTTCAGTGTGAATTCTCAACTAGAAGGAGAGAGAAACACGAGAATCTATTACTTCAAGGCTGCTTTTAACAATTTCTTTAATGTGAGTTTTATACTCCTGCTATAACCTAGAAAGCCCTGGAGACTGGAGTCGTTCTGTTTATTCACAGAATAGAAAGAAGCACAGGTACAGGTTTCCCCACTCTGCTCTCCCTCTAGGCAACAGTAGCAAGGACAACTGTGTCTCTGGATGAGAGTCAAATTCTGCATCCCGTTCAAGATGCTTTCCCTTCTGCTGGGTCTTGTCTGCATGATGAGAACTTTGCATTAGCTAAATTAGGGGTGTCACGCACAGAACGATCTACACTGGTTTTAACTTAATTTTACTAGGAATTGTCTTAATTTTACTAGGAAGCGGTTGAATGTAAAACAAAGAGAAATTCAGTAGCTGAAATAAAAATGGTACTGGCAATGAATGACTTAAACTGGTGTGGTGACCCTGTCTGTTACACCAGGCTCAAGACAGTGAGAATGAACATCCCTGCTGAAGATACCTGGCTATTAGTCAGAAAAATTAATTTAAAATTTAATTAGTCAGAAAAATGTAAAAAATTTAATTAAACATCTACTCCATGAGATCAGGGGGACTGTCATTTTGAAAAACATTTTTTTTGAGAGTAGCCTTTGTGTGAATGATGGGAACCCGAATGTAGGATCTATCTTTTACCAAGTTAAAATCAGTTATCTGCCTGGTTAATAACAGTCTAAAACCAAAGCCTCACAGCTATAGAGACACTTCATCTGGGCATCTGAGAGCACTGAACACAACCATTTTTAGTGTAATATATAGATAAAGTGAGGATATGCACGTGCTCACCCCAGCGTAGGCTTGCAGCCCCCCGACACCAGGGGATCACCTGACGCACACACATCCCTTCGCATGATCTCACGCAGGGAGCGTGCCCCATCTTTCCTATTTTGATAAAAGATATATCCCCTGGGTCCCCCTGTTAGTGAGAAGACAGGGAGAGAGAAGAGGAGGAAGCTCCATGAGAGCCTGGGGAGCCGGGCAGGGCAGGGGAGGTGGGGGGCAGAAAAGGACCCTCAGCGCAGCTGGGGAGCTGGGGAGGGGGTGTTTAGAAAACCCCACACAACAGGGAGATCGGCTTCGGTGTCGGGGTGTCTGCTGAGCCCTCGGTGAGGACAGGGTATACTGAGGGGGGTCACGGTGCAGCAGGAGGTGTGCGCCGCGTGTGCCCATCTCGGCTCAGCGGCTCCGAAACTCCAGAAGTTGCGGGGGAAGAAAACATCCCCAAAGCGTGATGACTGTGGGGAAACGGAGGGTCGTTCCTGTCTATTTTGCTTCATCTCATTATTCCTCCTGAAAGGAAGAGAGTTGTTATATGAAAGGTATTTTTTATTGTGGTGCTAAAGTGGCAGTTGTTCAGGCAGGTTCAACATCACAGCCTTCAAAAGGTACCAATTTGTGCAATAGCATTAGTCCAGCCATATGAAATAAGGCCTTCAAATAGCAGTAAGTCTGAAGAAAGAAAGAGAGGGACAAAGCCAAGGTACATATTACTCTAACTAATCATGTGTATTTGAAAGGCTGGATTATAAATAAGCAGTTTAAACAACTCTTTTAAACAAAACAAAAGGAAAAAAAAGCAAGCTTCCATAACTATTTTTAAACTAGGTTAGCTTTCATCTTTTCATTTTTATTTCTTCTGTTTTCTTTATGCCACTTGTCAAAGGATGCTGAACGCGTACTGCTCCAGTTCTTTCTTTTTTCACTAGTCTGATGTCTCTTTAGTTGACTGATAAGTACTTATTGAAGAAGTATTACACAAGCTGTAGTTACAATCGTGTCTTCATTAATTGCTTTTAAATTATTCAGTTTGTCACAGATAATGATAAGTTACAACATTATTTTTTTCTGCTTTACATGCGTGAAAACAAAACTTAAAAAACCTTCTGTCATTTAGAGTTTAGGCTCATAGAATGGTTTGGGTTGGAAGGGACCTTAAAAGGTCATCTAGTCCAACCCCCCTGCAATGAGCAGGGACGTCTTCAACTAGATCAGGTTGCTCAGAGCCCCGTCCAACCTGACCTTGAGTATTTCCAGGGACGGGGCATCTACCACCTCTCTGGGCATCCTGTTCCAGTGTTTCACCACCCTCACTGTAAAAAATTTCTTCCTTATGTCTAGTCTGAATCTACCCTCTTCAGCGGAAGGACTCTCTCTACACTTCTGTAAATCACAATTTGTATGCTGGGAAATAAATAATATTTTCTTATTTTAAATTTTGCTTATTACTTGTAATAAAAAAAAAATATCTCTGTAGACCAGTGGGAGATTTAAACTTTAGAAGTCATAAGTTTATGAAACATGTTTTAAAGGAGATTTTTGGTCCTACTGGTTGATGTTCTAAGAACTCTCCCTGCAGCTTAGAATTTTTCTCATTATTAAGCAAAGTGTAAATATAATGGAAATAAAATTCTTAACATTTTTTTTAATTTAAAATAACCTTATTAAAAGTACTCATAATGAAGCTTGTTTCAAAATGTGAGAAAGATGACTGGTTTTGTACAATTCAGAAAAGCTCTTTTCCTGTGACAAGATCAATTTCTCTGTCCCGTAAGCTCTGAGGAGACTCTAACGCACGTATTCCATCTCAGTAACGGTTCCCTTCTGGGTCCGCGAAAGAGAGAGGGAAATACATCCTGCCTTTTTGTACCCAAGATGTCTACAATTCTACTGCTTTAAATCACTTTTCTATTCTTACGTCTGTTGCATCTCTAATGGAGGTTTTGCCAATATAAGCTTCAGAAAAGTGTTATTACCATCTTAACCACAATAGTTAAATAATATTTAAAATTGCATAGTGAAACCTTTGGAGAGCGAGGAGGGTTCAATTCAGGATGTGTGCCTATGGGCTCATTCTGAGGAAAAAATAATTGTCTATTCAAAGCGCAGTATTTTGTGCTTGTAATTACAGGACATGAGAATGATTATAAATGGATTTTGATGCACCTATTTTCATCACAATTTCAGTAGCGTGGGGAAATTGGATGGCTCACAATGTTATTTGATATTTCTGCCTTTTTGCTCTAAAAGAGGTAACAAAATGGTTTTCATGTACATACACTTGGACATGCACATAACAACATGTAATATTTAAATATGCAATCTTTCTTATAAACATAATCTTAATACTATACTTTGTTCTTCCCTTTTGTAAAGATGAAGGATGCACTACTAACATTTTTAATTTTTACGTTGTCATTGTGTTGGAAAATTGAACAAAATATTTCATAAGCTTGTGTGTAGCTCTGTTCAAAGAGAATCTGAACTACAGTTCAGTATTAACTTTTCCCTTTATTATTTATAATTCTATTATTGTTTTATTGATAATATTTAAGTTTCTCTAGATATATTTGTGTTTACAGTAAATTTCTTCAATAAAGGCAACATCAAGTATCACAAGGTTTATGGGAAAAAAAAAAGTTTCCGTATTGCTCCACTTTTTAAGTGACTAGATCTCATCCTTTCACTGCTCTTTAATATTACTGGTGGAAAAACAAACCAACCCCCCAAAAACAAAACCCCAGCTTTGCAGTCTCTTCAATTCTCGCAGGATTTCTTGACTTTTATTGTATTAAACATTGAACTAAACTTAATGAATAAATAGAATTGAACAAAAAATTTCTTCTGTACCCTACAGGAAGATAGGGAAGAATAAAAACTATTATTGCCAAAACTGATTTAGCCCTGTAACTCATACCAATATTTAGTTCCATTTTCTAATTTTCTTTAAAACTTCCCTAACAGGAATTTTACCGTTTACTAATTGTTTTTGTTTAAATTACCTGGAAAACAGCATAGATTGTTTTCTGACCAATGTATGTATATGTATATATATGAAATAAAAATGTTGTAAAAGACATTGTTTTTATTCAAATACTCATGTTGACTTTATTAATGTAAAAATTTTTATTGTATAGTTGGTAATTATAAACTCCTGTCTCCGGCAAAGGCAAGCCCTTATAAAATTATTTAAAATTGTCTTCTACAGTTTTTGCTTCATCAGACACGTGAAATGCTTTATATCATAACTGAAGCATTTTTTTCATTTTGTTGGAGAAGCTGATGAAATATACGTTGAAATTAAGTTTGCCAAGTCAAGAATTCAGAAGTTAAGGAACTCAGAGTACGTGTTCAGAAGCCTGCATTCCGTTCATGGCTTATAAAATTAGAGTGTAACCACCAGATATCTGATCCTGTAATATACCTGTTTGCAGACTGAGAGACCCATCACGCCTGTGAGGGGATATTCTCCAAAACTTACTGAGCGTAAGCCCCTAGATACAAAGCTTTCGGTGTTATGCTTTTCAGAATACATCTTCAAACTTTTCCTATTCTTTGCCCTCCCTTTCTCTTATTGTTACTATTCAGTTTGTAAAAAAAAACGCAGCTTTTGCAATGACACTTCACGCATAATGCGCACACCTCTTATCCTGCTGCCCTCCCTACTTTTCGAACCCACCAGCTAAGTTCAACCACACTTGACAAAGTAACTGAATCCTTAAAGCTTCAGGAAAAGCGGAAGATCGGTGCAGAAGAGCAACCTTATGTTGGCTGTCGCTGAAGATGTGCTGTGACCTCATCCCTTGTTACACAGCCACGACTCCGTGTGAGCCAGTACCCGTATAAACGCCCAGGCTACGCTAGACACGTAGAGCTTACACCTTCTTGGATGCTGGAGTTGACTGATTTAAAGACACCAGTCTATAAGGAAATTCTGCTCATCCTGGTGTTCAAATCCTTATGCTTTCCTGTCATTACTACGTTCCCTACATTCCTGTAGAAGTCCCTGTGTCCCTTAGCAGGTAACGCTGGTACGGTACCAGGAAAGCAATGGATTATTTTGTTGCTCTTTTTAAATTGAAGGCCCAGGGAGGCCTTTAAATTAATTCATATACATTTGATAATGTCATCGTTTTAAAAACTGGGCAAATTATGATTTGTAACATATTGAAAGTTTCATGAATTGCAGATTCCCAAGTGTTCTGTCTTTAGATCTAATTACTGGAGATGATTACATTCAGGACCTTTTGCAATCATAGAGACTGGCGGTACAGACTTCCCTCTAATAAAAAAAGTTACATGGCTCAGAAATCATGATTTAAGCTACGAGCTGTCAGAGCAGAGGGGAAAAAAAGTCAGAGTAAACAATCCTTGGGCTAGAAGTTGAGTCGGGAAACAGACCAAAAAAAAAGAATTATCTTTCTGTGTGTGCATACAGGACCCAGACACACCAGATGCAACTGGGTCCCCCATGTGTAGGCACTGGAGAAATGCTTGATGAATTGGCTGATATCCCTAAATTGTATATCCTCCAGTGACCAGGAAAGAAGGGAAAGGAGAGCAGGAATGAGTGGCCTGAAGCCATACAGCAGGTCAGTAACTGAGCTGAGAAGGTAACGTGAAGCTCCTAGCGCTCTCTCATCTTCCCTCTTTAATGCTCCATTTATATTGACTTTATTCCGCAGTACGGTATCGAGTGCGTAGCTCAATAGCTGCCATGCTGTGTCCCTTATATGTGTACAAAAATTTAGGCGCTCATTCGTGCAAAAGCTTGGTGCCTTGTTGGGTTGCTACCACCAGGCCTTGACGTGGTGATGTCCTTAGGGCCACTGTAGCAAGCAGGGTGCTCAAGCACCATGGCGCAAGGTCTAAAATGAAAGGAATAGAGGTGTTCTGTAATTGTGATAATGAATGGAAGCTGGTCCTGCTGGTTGAGTTTACTATTTGTTGGAAGAAGATAACAGGAAACAACACCACGATGTCCCTGGCTACCCGCGGTCCTGCTTGAGAGTTATTATAGGCAGAGCATGGTAAACAATTGACTTTTTGGATTACGTGCTTACAAGATTAATGAAGAAGCCTCACAAAAGCTCCCCTGTGACACTTGTGACTAGTAACTCAGGGACCAAATGCCATGAAGAGCTGAGTTCCCTCCCTCCCCTGCCTGAGGACATTTAACCCCTTAGTCCTGCCTTCCCGTTAAAATACCCTAACTACCAGGCTACTGGTGATTAAATTCACATTTGATACTGTTCAGCTTTATAGACACGAAACATTTTGTAGCAGAGGAGGCCAGGACTCGGTCACCACCACTGTCAAGGCAGGAAGAAGTAGGCAAACCTCATCTAACACTGGTCTACAGCTCAGCTCAGAGCTTAGAAACAGATTAGATTAGAGTCGTGTTTTCTTCTAATATTTCTGTGAAATATAACACTAACCAGAAAATATTCCCTAAACGTGACCCCAATAAATTTTCATGTGAACAGGGATTTGTGCTCTAAGGTGTCAGTCCGTACTTTGGCAAATCCTATTGAACTTGTTTTTAGAACAGAGGTCATAGACCAAGAACTGCCAAAAAAACTGGCTAAAAAAAAAAAAAGTTGCATCTTGCTCTAGGGGTAAAATGGTTGTTGGAGACATAAAAGGATATTAAACTGAGTCAGCCATAAATTGGTTTGCCTGAACCAACCACCTCTAACTTGGTAATCCTTACAGGGTGTGAAGCTCTTACCTTCAAAGGATTTCAAAATACATCCTTTCTTCCCCCATTATTAAAATTAATACGGCTTTGACACGATTACTGACTCCTAAAGCAGATTCAGGCTGCTGAACCAGTGTGGTAATTTCGTACAGAGCTATACCTCAGCTTCTGCCTAAGAACAGCAGCAGCAGTAGAGGAGAAGAAAAGGAAGATCGATGCATCTGGTATCGTCAAGGGGCAGGAAGCCTTTCCACAGTCCTAGATGGCCAAACAAGTAATTACAATAATAAGGAACCAGTTTGTTGAAGGATCTCAGCCTACTGGGCGCTGAATTACTCTGAAAAATGTGGCAATCAGTATCACAGTGGAAACAAATGAGTGTCCAGGACTTCTGAAAATGTAGTCCTTAGCATGCTCTAAAAACACTGCCCGGTTCTTTTACTTGGTTCCCAATCACAGTTCGGCCCCCATCACTGTTTTCTCCAAAATAGCTATCAGCTGAGGAGGCAATCTAAGTGTTGACATTGAAATGAGCTTTGTTTCACTAGCTGTTTGATTTCTGAAACATAGGCAATTACAATTCTTTTTTCTTTATGTCATCTTTTGTCTTCTTTTTATTACAAGCCTCCACTTAAATTTCTTTTTCCTGACATATTCAAGAACAGGTGTTTATTTGCACATTTACAATTTTCATGGACTATTGGGATGAATTCTAGAACTTTTATTCAAGAAATCAGTTTTTGTTTTACACCAGTAACTCCTATATAAAGATCATTCAAACAACTGGGAACCTAAGTTATTCCCTAGCGCTAAAGCTATCATACCATTCGCTCTTTTATGCCCGATAGTCTTTTTGGAGTTTCATTTTCCTCCTGTATCTGTTGGAAATCAATCACTTCCAATTGTGGGTTTGGTTTGTTTTTTAATTAAGGAGACTAACAATTGATATGATTTGTAGCCACAATAGTAGATGCCCTTGCCACCACTCCATCAAACACTGGCTGGGGCCTTTGGAGAGATCCTTCCGTAGCAGCTTGCAACCACCCTAAGCAGTCACATTTCTCTCTGTAAATTAAATTTCTTTAAAAAGTCTCATTTTATCCCGAGGCGGAATTTCTGTTCCAGTAAATTCTGATCTACAGAGACATCTACTTCCCATTGAAGTTGATCAGAGCTGCAGGTGACTGGTGCCTCTATAGCTCAGCCCCCTAGGCTGGGTTTCTCCCAGAGTACGAATATGTTATTAATACGAGCTAGCTATCTTCGGCTAAAAGCCTAGTGAAAAACACTTTTGTGCTTTTCACAGAAGTGAGATGGTTGATTATGGCACAGACTCCCAACTCTCCTTCTCAAAGGTTTTTGCCTGGAGTTGATTTTAAAACACTTTTTTTTTTTTTTTCTCTAGTGAAGCCTTAAGTAAGGAGTAAACATTTCAGAACTTTTCTACTTTCTCAATTAAACAGAATTGAATGAGATAAAGGGGAAAAAAAAACACCCTCCTTCTTTCTCCGATGCTTTTTTCTCAGTTGGGATTAATTTTTCTTTAGAAAAATAGAGGTTATAACTGCTTTTGGAAAAAGAAAATATCAAGCACACCTGAGGTTTTAAACAAACAGTTCCTGCTGTTAAACAAATCCATAGTGAATTGTAGATGGAAGAAAAATCCCTGAAGCAGAGGCAAAAATCCAGTAGTAGTTCACTGGGTCTGTATCTAGGCTTTTGCTTTGGTACTAATGGGATTTCTTTGATGGGTTGACTCAGGCTTTTGATAGAAGCAAGATTTAATGAGAATATGTTCACAGCTTCCTTTGCTGCCTTAGTTCATATGTTTGGTTTCCAGGTTTGGTGTTATACGTTGCTTTTTAGAGTCTGCATTGCACAGATCACAACTGTAATTTAATTTCTCTGCTCTTTTGTGCTGCCGTGCTCAAATTACACAAGGAAAAGCCACTCTGTTTTGATGTGTACCTGACAGAGATTAATTTGCCAGGAAGTTGGGTTCAAATTAGAGAATAACATCTTGCCCTTATTCTTAACAACTCAAGATCGCCAAACACACCACAAGATAAAAGAAGCTGCATGGATAGATATGTTACTCTTTTTACTTGCCAGTTGGCAGCTGGACAATCAAGAGCTCTTGAATTATTAGAAATGTTTTATTATTTGGTTGCTGAGTTATGGCAGATGGGTCCCACAATTCTTCTTCATCTTAAACAGAGGTTTCAGTAGGTGATTCAGGAAGAAAACTGCTTTAGATGATCCATTAAGTTCTTGTCTAGAGGAGAGAAATTTAGTGTTGTGCTGGTGTGAGGAGCCCTCAGTCCACAGGGTTAATTGATACAATTGCTGGAAAGGGCTGTCAAAGCCAAACAGTCAATTATATCAAGGCTGTAGGAGCTTGATGACAAGCCTCAGGTCAAATCTCTCAGCACAGATATATGCAATATTTTGTCAGCTGCATTGATGCTGCATCAGGGAGAGAAAGAAGTAGTAATACAGGCAAAGCTGGAGTGCTTTGTCCGACTTGCTGGGGCATCACAACACAGATTTTTCAAACTCAGAATAGAACTAGCATAAAGAAATAATGATTTTAGCTCTAGTCACCTAAGAAGAATTTGGAAAATAGACCTGAAAATGTCATCTCAGAATTGCATACTTTAAACATTAAAACAAAACAAACCCCTGCAAACCCCACAAAAAAAAAACAAAACAAAAAATCCTTTTCCTTCCTCTGATCTTTTCCCTCCCCCCCCCAATAAAACCTTATTGGAATGAAAAATAAAAGATGTCTCAACTCTGCCTGGAGAATTGCGCAGGCAATTCGGGAAGCGGCCTGCCTGGGAGAAAGGCAGCGACGCGAGAAGGCGGCCGAGGGCCAGCAGGCAGGTTTTGCTGGGAGGGTTGGGCTGGAACTTCATCATCCTCACATCGTGTTTGCAGAAGCCTTTGATTTTTGACAGGTATGTAAATTCATAGCAAAGTATGGTTAGAAAGTTTACTGAGCTAGCCCAATCTTCTGGTTTACTGTCTCTCTTTAGAGTTTTGTTTGAGATCTTCACGCCACGAAAGGAAGAATATGAAAGGATATGTTCAAGAGGGAGAATACATCTGAGAGAGACTTCTGCAGTGTTTCTGGATCACTGGAGTATAATAAATAAAATGATTTCCCATTCTTTTTAAGAAGTAGAAAGTTGGATTGTGGTTAAATTAAATAATTCTTATTAAATTGTATTGGTGGTGAAGGGCTGAATGACATCCCAGAATACCTAATTTGTATTCCCAAAAGCCACAGTTCAGAAACACTCTCAGTACCGCATCTTCATATTGTCCAGTCCCACATCTATGATTTATAGACCTTAACATGTCCCTCCAAATAAAGGATTATTTACATAATTGTGGAGAAAGAAATACATGCATCAAAGATCACCCAATGGGACTGACTCACTAGCAACTTGTAAGGATGGTAAAGCATAAACATCAAGATTTTCTGCATCCTATGCTATTGCCTCAACCACCGCGTAACAGTTATTCTACTGCCACCTAAATACCTCCTGGAAAAAATCCCGGTGAAGCAGCTACACTTCCATGACTACATTCAGTCTGAGTCAATCAATCAGGACTGAGAGAAACTTCTCATTAAGAAGTCTCCTTCCAGCAGAGTACAGAACTGTATTGCAAGGCTTTCATTTACAGGAGAAAAGAATCACTTCTATTTCTTGCTTTTACTTCTAGCTCAAGATAGACCTACTAGACCTTTTCTCCTCTGCTGGTCTTCTTTTGGTGTCTAGGCTTAGTTGCAATATTGGTTTTTTTTCAGCTGCTTCAACAGCTTTACTCCTGTGTGTATGTAAAGTACAGTAAGAATAGAATGAATCTTCCCATCTTCCCCCTTTTCTGCCATACACCCTTCTTCTCCACAGTATCCAAAATGTAAGTATAACCCAAGTCTGTATGTATGCGTCAGTGCGTGCATGTTCTTGGTACTGACCATAACAGGACGACTCAGCGTATTCTATTCCTTCAATCCTCTCACTGGAAAATAAAATATCTTAGTTTTGAAAAGGAAATAGAAATCTAGACATCTCTTTGAAACAAACTACATGAGGAGCACTTGGAGGAAACAAGGCTATAACAGAGGAGATAAATGAATTTTTCATATCTGTTCACTGTGGGAGAATCTTTCTTTATAGGGGCGCATCAAAGGTTGTATCTCAAACTGAAGTTTTCAGAACAAAGTTCATACAAAGAACAGCAACCATTTCTCAGGATTCAGCCAAGAGTTCTAGGCTAATACTGAGCTGTAACAACAACATGCAATTTCTCACATCAGCCTTGGTATCAGAAGAATGTAATGTGAAGTTCCTTAAGGGTTTCATGGGGTTCCAGAGATAGCAGGAAAGCCTGACATAGCGTGAAAATCTGTAGAAGAAAATCTGACTTACGTACAGGCTAAAATGATAGTGAAGAATAAAAACAGTAGGCATATAAGCAAAATAATATACTATCGAGAGTCAAGCAGGACATTTATGCCTCACAAATCTGTTGGCATTCTTTGAGGGAAGCATGAAGTGTGTAGAAGAACATGATCCAGCTTATAATATTAGTCTGGAGGGGAGAAAACTTTTAAAAGTCTTTCCCAAAAGACTTTAGCTAAGATGGATAAAGGGGAACGTATTCTCATGAACTAATCATGGACTAAAACGTAGGAAAAAAGGGCAGGAATAAAGCATTAGTTTTCACAATGGCAGGAAATAGGCATCTGTGCTGGCACCTATTCAATCTACTGTATTCATAAATGATCTAGAAAAGGGATTGGATAGGAAGAAAGTAATCTGAGGGGTAAAACCAGAAGCTGACTGAGAGCTATTGCAGAGGATGTCTTATACTGAAAAAAATCAGCAATAAAATAGGAGATGAAATTCTGCATCAGTTAAGCAAAGTAAAGCATGAGGGGGAAAAAAAAAAGAATTCCAGCTAGTCCATAATGATGAACTGTAAAGTACTTACTACAACTCAGGAAAGAGATTTTGGAGTTATAATAGATAGCTCTAAGAAAATAACGACTTGATGCTAATCAAAAAGGGAATGTTAGGCATTATTTTGAAAAGTATGGAGAACTGTCATACATGTAGTTTTGACTCCCATCATCTCCTAAGGAGTAGAGGTGGTTGAGGAAAGGAACAGAAGAATGTGACAAGCACAAACTAACAACCGACAAGGAAAGACTGCATATACCAAGACTCCTCAACCTATAAAAGAGATGACTGTATGAAAACCTGATAGTCAGAAATGACATAAAGAAGGTGAATAGGGAATGATGATTCACCCTTTTTCATAATATCAGAACTAAAAGAAAGCAAATGAAGACGTATTTTGACCATACTTTCCATATTGAACTGTGAAACTGATTGCCAAAAGATCTTGTGGATGGAAATGGGTTCAGGAAACAAACTCTCTTCAGTACAGATATATGACTATACAGTGTGCTAGTTTTACTCTCCCTTTGTCATTTACTACTGTTCCCTTTCAGAGGGAAGGTACCCAACTTTGGAGTTTTAATCTAGCACACGATAGGTGGGTTTGTGTCCTTTACTGCACGAGCAAGGAGTCATGTATCCTCCATCTCCTCTAGGAAGCCAGTGAAGTGCTATTTCAGGAATTATTCTGCGTGTTCTGAACTCCTTTCCCAACAGCACCTTGTCCCTCTGAAATTAATCTTATGTTCTGAGTGGTGGGAGGCTTCCACTTTCAATGCAACTTCTGGTACAATGCAGTACTTCACCTTCAGTTTTCTAGAAGATACCGTCTTGTCATATTTCACAAGTTTTATGATTTTAGGATTGTCTCAGAAATGCTTACAGTGTTGGGCCACGCAGTAGTGCTTATTATTGCAATTTTTCTAACCATTTTTGAAAATTGGTTTAGTGCTTATGACCAGCTTTGGCCTATCTAAATCTGGAGACAGATTATGATAGATTGCCAAGAAGAAGAATGATATGCCTTTTAGGACTGTTTTTCCTAAATATAGGAAAGAAAAAAAGAACAAGGTGGAATGGGGCAAAAGGATACAGATAGAACATGAAAGAATCAGGAGACTTTGACCATACAGAATCATTACGTATTAAAATTCCATACCTAAATGCAATCAGTATATATTAAATGTGTTACATAAGGTATAATTGACCACCCAACCAGCATGGTGGTGAAGACCGCGTAATGCTGAAAACTATTACATACATGGTAAATGTAGAAAATTCAGTAACAGAACTCACTTATCCCCAGTGGCAAGCATTTGGATACATTTCACAAGAAGAAGTGATGCAGAGACTAAATTTTTAGACATTATAATGGATTTGAATATTATGTTAGACTATTTCTTGGAACAATAAGAATTTACAAAAGCAAAATTTAATCCCAAGCAACACAGAACCTGGTTAATGTGTATCTGACAATGATCCATTCTGTCACAGTAGTTAAAAAGCCAAAACATCCACTACATAACATTTAGTTTCAAGAAAGGGAATTACATAAAAAGGTCTGAAAAAGGACTGAAAGAAGCACCGGAAAGAGTAAAATGCTTTCAGGTATCAGGAAGACTATTTCGAGACACCGTGTTGGTGGCCCAGACTAAACCAAGATTGCCTATCATGAAGAAATTATTAGAACAACAAGAAAAAGATGGCTTAGATTTAATAGCAAAGTAGAGGAGGTTAACACAATTAGTAGACTAATTCAAAGTTTGAAATTGTGTTCAAATGCAGGAAATATGAAACTGGTGGTAGAAACGTAGAACTTCAATAAAATATAAAATATATTGTATACAATACAGAATTGAAACCCACTGATTTTTAATATAATAGAAACTTAAATGGTGGGATTGTTTTGACAGAATATTGTCTTTAAAGAGCAGTTAAAAAATTATGAAAGTCATGTCAAAGCCTATTAAATAGAATGGTCCAGATGCAACCTCTGGTTCAGGATGTCTCTAAACTGCAGATTACTAAGAGCAAGAGTCAACACCATGGCAACTTTATTCCATTTTCGGCCAGTTTTTACATTTTTTCCCTAGCCATCTGTTATGGGCTACTGTAAGAGACAGAAAAACAAGACTAGAAATAGACCTCTGGCAGTTTTCTTATGTAAACCTGTCTTGTGTTTTTTGGGTTTACATGTAGCCTCTCATTTGCTGTAAAAGTTTATTTTTTAACTTTATTTGATAGTATCTTTTCTGCAATTTTCACAGATTCACTGCAACTGTCTGCCAGTTTAATTTAAGAAAAAAACAACACAACAAGCAGCCTCTACTTGATATTATTTCCTTCTCACAACTTTGTACTTTTGGATTTTACTCAGGTTTTTATTACAGAATGATAGCTCTAGACCGTTGTTGCCTAAAAGGACACCAGCAACTTATATTAAATAGTTTTAATTCCCTCTAACTATTCCCCATTGTCTAACACATTTTCTGAGATCCTAGAAAATACCATTTCTTTCCTTATTGATTTTTTCTTTACTATAAAACAAAGCATTGATTTTCTTCCTTCTGTCTTGTGTTTCTAATGGTACTTAAATTAACATGGTTCATTTGTATGCCACCTTACCAGGACTAATGCATCCTTCTTGTCAGGCCAGCATCACCAATAATAGAATGTAGGACCCTCCACTTAATCAGCAACCTGATAAATGGTGCGCCAGTTGACAAGAGCAATGGTTGGATTCAGTATTCCTCTGTGCCCTTGGGCAAGTCTCTTAATCTAGCCTACCCTTCAATTCTACGTGTATGGAATAGGGAAACTCTTTATCTATCCTATACATGTTTGAGGATGATAAAGACCCAGTAGCGAGTGTTACATGTGCTCAAATAACTCTTGCAGAGGCACAACACACGTTTCCATTATTTGGATTCCGAAGGATGAACATATCACAGTTTCACTGGCACAACCTCTCTTGTCACTGCAGTAATCAATACATTCTTGAAGCTGTAATATTCATCCTCTCTCGCCAAAAAGTCTTCTACTTTACAGGTGCTATTCAGCACCACTGAATAAAATTTGTTTTTACAGAATAGGCAGGATGCTTAAACTCTCTTGAAAAGAATTTGCTACCACTTATTTTGCTTCCTATGAGTTTCTTTCAGCTTCTTTGCTCTGTAATAGCTGCTAAACAGACCAACATTACCATTATGCCTATGAATTATTAGATATACTCATGTTGTGCCTGTTTGCCTAACATTTCTGTGAGTCCCTGATGCAAAGTAATGCTTAACTGGCATTTATTCATTTGCTCCTTTTTCTTTACTCCTTGGAGCATCTTGAGGTTTTTGAAGGATTTTTTGTTTTGTTGTGTTGTTTTGTGTTTGTTTTTTTTTTTTTACTTTAATTTCAGTTTTGGCATGTATTATTTTTTCCTTCCTTAGTGTTAGGTGAGGCAGATGCATGCAGATGCAGAGCAGGCCAAAAGAACACAAATGTGAAGGGGTTTTGAAACAGTTATAAAGACTGCCCATTGCTCAGGGATTTGGCAATAAAGTAAGGACCTTTTATATCTCAGGACATGGTTCCACAAACTGACAACTCAGAACTGAGTGCTGGAAGAAGCATTCCCAATAATCAAAGTGCTGTTTCTGTCAGTATGAGCGCCGGCAAAAGAAAACATCTGCAGAGCTGGATTTGCCTCCAGCCAGTGCTTAGATCCTGAAAGAGGACCTAGTGCTATAGGATTCGTTCATTCGGTACAACTCAAAACCACGTGGTAAGTGCGTGAAGAAATAGAACCCATTGACCGTGGCGTTAGAGATCGCTTCTTTAAAAAGACTTGTTTCCTTGCTGGAGTAAGACAGGTGTAGAACTACACGGTCTAGTAATAACAGCACTTGGAAATACATCAGCAAACAGGACCTCTATCAAGCACCACTGGCCCGAAACGGTTCCTGAGCAAAATGCCAGAACCACATTTTACAGATCAGACTCTAATAAGTAACTTACTTGACATTGTTTGTTCTTAAAGTTAAATGTTTCTAGAGTAGCATTTTCCTTATGCTGATGTTGTACAATACTGATATGGAGTATTTAGGAGTGAGAAAAGAATGCCATTCCTATGGACGAGATATGAAGAGAATAAAGTGCTCTGAGTGATAGGAGAAAGCTTATTAATGTTTTTCTTTCATTAAATTCTGTATCAATTTGGGAAGGAAAATGTTTAAGTGAGATTGAATCCGGTGAAGAAAACCAAATTTAGAAGAAATCCATGTTAGAAGTAGACTAATCCATTCATGCAAAGTTGCAATACAAAGCATGTTGTACATCCAGGTAGAAGCTCATTTGTACTCTTCAAAGACAATTTTGCTTGTAAAATTGAGCATCAGAAGAAATCAGCACCACACAATAGAAAAATACAATGTAAGTGAATCATTCATACTTGTCAGAATTTGCTGATTCTGTGGAATGTCTCCTGAGCCTGAAATGCGTTCTTAAAAGACTGAAAAGAAGTCTTAAATACTGCACTCAAATTGACAGTTAGCACATTATCTTTTTTTTTTCTTGAGCAATAAAAAAAGTTTAGAGCTCACTAGTTACAAGTACTTATTAAATGGCTAATGAAAAAAGGCAGACCTAAAAGTGAAAGAATCTACAAGTAGACAGGCTACAGCTTAAAAAAAAAGTTACCTCTCTTTCCTGGGTACTACATCATTGACCATCTAAGTCACATGAAACCCCTTAGCAGCTATGACAATTGCACACAAAGACAATTAACACGCAGGCAAGTGTTCCAGAGAGACGTGCGATCTTCAGGGGTACCTGCCATGCACAAGGGAGTGGGCAGCATGTCATTAAATTCTTCTCAGGATGAGAACCATTCGGTTGGAAAACTATTTATTCATTGAATTGCGTAAGGCTGATATTGAACTGTGAAACTTTTGCAGACCTCTTAATTTTTCAAGACTAGATTCAAACCCAAGAAAAAACCCTATTGATAAACTGTTGTGAAACGGGTTGGTGATTCCTCTTATGGCAATTAGAATACCATAGTGTATAAACCACCATTCACATAAACCATTGCTGACACTAACTGGCATCCTTAATTATAGTGCTGGTAAAGACAGTGGGGATTCAACTGGCACCAAAAGCTGAACAACCTTCTCATTTTGTGTGTCAGCTTCACCCAGCCAGAAGTACAGGGGTGAGCAGTGTAGTGGCTTGTTGATCTGTTATGCAGATTAAAAGGATTTTTCCATATTAGTCTGAAATGTTGCACCAAGACTAAATCCCTATCAATATTTAATTAAAGGCAAGCCATATATGACAGCTTTGTTAATGGGCCATGAAGCACCTCTTACAAGTGGCTCTGGCTGCTCTGCATAAGCTTTAGGTTTTCAAATGTTTGTAGCTGGATAGAACGCAGCTGTGTTGATGGAAATATCTCAGCTAAAAACCAGTGAAACTGCTTGAAAGATATACCACCTTGTGGTCTGCAACGAATGAAGAAATGATATAGGATGCTACAGAATCTTTAACCCTTTGCAGCAGCAAATAGACCACATCTCAGGATAGTAGTGTATAACCTTGATAGATAGTTGGGGGGTGGTGTAATATTAAAATGACAGAGGAAAAAAATGCAGATGAGTAAAGAAAGTGATGTTCCATGTGTCAGCAAGCTTACCTAAGGAAGGCTCAGTCCTGGGAGTCCTCTGATCTCTCCCAAGCAAAAAGAGTTTTCCCCCTTCATACTATAGGTAAACAACACACAATCACAACTTCAGCCTGGTTAAAGTTGAAAGCAGTCAATTTGTTCAAAATGAATGAAGTCCACTCGGAACAAACTTCATAAGGGAAAGTGAGAGAATGATGTAGCACAGAGAAAAGATCAGATTAAAGTGGTAGGGCTTTGTGATAAAAGCGAGGAAGCTAGCAGCTGGGAAGCCAGCCTGTGAAGAAGGCAAGGATCAACACTTTTTCATCTGAAGCAAAAAAAGAAGTTATGTAACACACTGCAGCAGGTTTGATTTTCTCCTCCTCCTGGCCAGAAAATCCCTATGGGGAAAAAAAGAATATCATAGCGAGCTTCATCCTGCTGTCCACAGGTAGGCAGAACAACAGGGCTGTGAAATTGAGATCAGGTCATTAAAATAGGGCATAAATACTTGCACGTTTCAGTCTGCCCTGTAACTTAGACAGCTCTGGGAATGTTTGAACTCCAGTCATCTCCCTGGGGTTGTCCCATGTAATACAGACTCGCCCTAAAACTCTCTATAATCTTTGATACCCGTCTGTTAGGTCCTACACTTATCGTTTCCACGTTTAAACTTGCATGAAGTACTCAAAAGGCAATTTCATGGCTGCTTTCTGCTGTGCCTGGTCAGAGGAGTTCCCCTGTTGCTATTGCCTGGGACTTTTGAACATCTTCATATCTTTCTTCACTTTGATTTTGTGTAAAGGGACCAGAGCAAAGCTGCAGATTAGCATGGGAGCTCTAACAGAACGGCGTCTCCTTGAATTAGGTACAGTGCATGTATTTGCATTAATGTTCGGTATAAAAGGCGCAGCACATCTTGCTGTGTGAATGTGTTTGTGAAATCAAATAACTTCCATCTGACTGACAAACTCTATCCCAAAGAAAGTGCTCTGAATAATCTGTTACATAAAAGGAAACAAAAGTGCAGCATATAAAAAGCAATGTATTTAAAGCTCATTCATTTAAGAGACATCGGAACAAGAGCAGAAATCTAATACTTTAGTTTCACATCCAGTCAAAGGCATTTGTGCTTTAACGGCAGTAAACAGTTTCAGAGGTACTTTTGAAATGTTGGTCTTGGTTTGTAGTCCTCAGAACTACAGCTGTCTTTTACTGCCTAACTACTGCTGGGAACTTGACTTCATTCATTTACATTTTCAAGTGTCCACCCTTTAAGGTCACTGGGTAGAGACTGTGAAGATGCCGTGCATGAAACAACAAGTTATAGCCATTCATTTAACCAGCAAGGCTCAAAGCAGGCTAGCAAAGTACTATTTTCCTCCAATACTGGGGCCACAAATCTGCGTAATATTGGGATTTATCAGTTATTGAGCTTTAGTTTAATGACAATGGATTTTACAAGACAGTNATTCTATGATTCTATGATTCTATGACAATGGATTTTACAATAGAGCGCTTCCCATTTCCGATAGCCTTAGAAATTCTTGGTGAAATGCTTATTTTTCTTGACATTTGTGATACGAGTCTGCAGTCGGGGAGTTCAGAAGAAAAGCTGAAATGAAATAATTACTGAATTTAACCTAAATAGACAAGAATTTTATTCTCTTTTATTATTTGCAAACTTTCAATCTCAGTACAGCGTGCAACAGCAGAGCTACTGATATTTAGTGGATGGCCTGATCTGTACCTATTGCAGCAAAGGGCAGAGCTCCCCTTCACTTTTGCAGTGTACAGAGATACTAAATAATACTCTTCTCTTCACTTACCTTGCTAAAATTTCCACCTATCAAGGTGTAAATCCTTAGAGTTTCAATTGTTTATGTATATTTGTTGCATTCTCAAGTCTGAAAATGTCACAGTTTCAGCCACTGGTGGGCGAGAGGAGGAAAAGAAAGTATTTCCTTATGCTAAAAAAATAAATTCTGGCCTTTTTTGAGCAGCATTACAGACAAATGGTGGCTTGAAGCCCAACTCTCATAAAGGCGAACATATTTGTTTTTCTGCTAAAGACCATTTTTTTTGACTTGAGAATTAAGAGATTGTGAGAACTGCTCGCTAACGATGCACAACAGATCAATACAGCCCCTTCTGCAGCACATTTGGAAAGCATACGGCTATGACTTCCAAAGAGATGATGACAGTGTTTAGTACCCAAATCCGAGCGCTGTCTTCCCGCATGAAATATCCGACTCCTTCAGCTTTCTTTGAAGGTATGCTTCCTGTGCTAGACACATACGTGTGAGTGACTTGCCTCTGTTTTGTGCTGCTCCTCGTCCTCATTACGGCTGACACAGCCCAAAACGAAGAGCTGGATTTTCCGAAGCCATATGTTCATTTCCTGAAAACTCAGTGAAATGGGAGGACTCGGGGATCGTGTGTGTGAACCAAAACAACGTTCTTCTCCTCCCCGTGCCCAAACAAAGCCCCAAACAGCCCAACACTTCAGGCCATACGCAGCTTATGAGTTGGCACCAGAGTCTTACTTGGCAAGATTTCTGTGGATGCTACTTAAAATAAAATTGAAAAAAAAAGAGCACAGCCTCAGCAGGCAAAGTCTTACACACAGCCTGGCTGAACAATCTGCCGAAAAGGAATATATACCCTGAAGAAATTCTTATACGTGTATTCACTTTCAGCATTTTTCAGTTCATCTTCCCCTCTGAAATAGAAATTAACCCTGCGTAATCTTGTTCTCTTCAGAAAAGTTAATTTGAGTTTACTTTTATAGCCCCCTCCCCTCCCAGATTTGCCACACAAAACCTGCAGAAAGAGGGTAAAGGAGGCCTTACTTTGTGGGAAACATCGTTCTCCTGGTGTCTAGCCAAAGCTTTGTTAAACTGAAGCATTGACAACTTATTTTCCTTGTCAGCGGGGCTCTGGAGTCACTGAGGGAGAAGCTGTTTTCCCCTCTTTTTGCTCTGCCGGGAAGAGCGCAGAGAGGAAACCGTACTTCCCTCGTCGGGGCTGCTCCGTGGTGTGGTTCACACAGGTTTTGGTACAGAGCACGTCTCCCTCTTCCCGCACTTGCGGGGCGGCAAATCTCTCCTCTGCGGCCAGGTTATCAAATTTGCTCTTGCAGGAATCCCCGTTTGACATCATATTTTTATTCCATCTGTGGGAGGCTACAAAACCACGCTGGCTCGCCGGTGTCTCTGCAGCAGCCCCCGAGGAGCTGAAGGGTGCCAAGAATTTCCTCGCCTGTCTTGGGGACGAGGGCTAGAGGAGCAGAGAAAAGCACTGCTTAGCTCCTGAGTCCCAGCACAGCAAAAAGCATGCATAATGAAATCAGGAGACACCATTTTCTGCACACAGGAAAATCCCTGTATTCGGTTTTTGTAAACAAATTTACCTTTTCCTTCTCATAAATGTAAACTTGATCAAATCTGTATGGTTTTTAGTCTAGAGAGAGGCCCTGCCCTCTAGTAAATGCAGCTCATTTGCCCAGGGTAAATTAGCTACACGATAATTTGTATTCTCTAAATGCTGAAATGCTTTGGCCCCCACTTCCTCTTAACTGGAATATTCTCTCAGGTTTGGAAGACCAAATGCTATATTTTGCTCTTTTTTGTGCTTTCAAATTTAATATGCTCATGCTATTTGAACTGAAAACACTGTGTCATTCCTGAATTTCCATATTAAAAGTCTGCACATATAATGGAGTTATATACATATATAAATATTATACATACATGCATTAGATAAATATATCCCATTTTTAAGATTAATCGTTAAAGATCCTTTTATTTCTTCAGCTGTCCAGAATGCTCTTTCTCTAATGAGTTCATTTGTGTAAAAAAAAAGTTTTAAATAATACAAATGAATAAATATGTTCCAATTCCAAACAAACACAAGACTGTGAACATTATTTTATTCAATACTAGCCGTACTGTAGCTCTATTTATGTATGTGGACTGGCATCTGTGTAATCTGTTTCAGAAAACATTGTGATCGTACCTATACCCCAACAATTACTACTAGAACAGTTAGACAGGTGACATTTTTGGTTAAATAAGTAAGCACACTCCAGTTCTGCTTGTCCCCTGGTACAGTGCACTGAGGCAAATCTCTTTCAGGACTTCCCAGTTGTGATTTTGCCAAAATCCAAAAGTTTTTCGGAATTTCCTGGAACTCTTCTGATTCTTCAGCATGTGCTCTCAGACTTTACTGGAATTGACAAATAAAACATTTCTGTCTTGGCAGCTGTGAGCTCAGAGTACACACGTATTTCTCCACTCTGTTCAGCAGCGTTTGACGCATGTCTTATACCTCGAGCGCAGTGTTCATTTAGCTGTCCCTGCCTGACATCTCCCCTTCCCTGCCACAGGTTCTCACAGCTGCTCTTGTGGTCCCCAAGCAATAAAGAAGTTACAGCTCCGCATCCAAGGGAGGAAGTTTCTCCTGGTGGAACTTCCTACCCTTGAAGCACAACGAGATGATATTTTTAGCAATGGCTTCGCACCAGCCATCCCACTGTAGCATGCCTCACTGCAAAGATGTGTAACATGGGGCTGAGGGCTTAGGAAGGCCGAAGCTGAGACTTAAAAATGCTGATCGTTTCACCAGTCCTGCCTGGTGACATCAGGACAGCGCTCGCTGGATCAAGGGTTGCAAGCATTCAAAAGACGGAGAGGAAGTGGACGTTTATATGGGTTTGGTACATAATTCTCTGGGGCCATCTGGGGCAGGGAACACAGAGCTGTCTGTTGTATTTTTCTTATTTCTTCCTTTTGTGGTTGCAATCTCATGAAGAAATGGTTGATTCTGAGTAGCAATCATGTAATAGAAAAAAATACTGGTGTTAATTGAAGCCACCGATCTGCTAGCTTACTTGTAGGAAACTGGTGAAAGTTCATCATATGTTATATGTCATTACCTATGGCAGTAGTCAGTAGTAATTACATAGTCTCATGACTAATGACAGAAGGCATACAAAGAGGATACAAATACAGGATAATTCAAACACAATAAACTAATAATTTTCAAGGGCTGTGATATTATCAAGACCTTTAAGTGAAGGAGAAAAAATCATTCTAATTGGTAACTCCAATATATACTGCTTTATTTATATCAGACATTAGTTTAGAGTCTGAGGAGCCAAAGAGGAACACCCAAAGAGGAACACAGCACTGTGGACTGAAACAAAGAGGTGATGAGTTGCTGCAGGCTGCGCTGGCATGACGCTGGCAGGGCTGGATAACTCTGATCTTTATGCACAAGCCTCAGCTGTTGGGATATCCAGCTCGGACGCTCTGAGCTGCACGAGCTCTTGCTCCGTTATCCCATGGCTGTGTGTCCTTCTTCACTGACACTCACCATGTCCCATCCCTTCTCTTGTCATTTCTCCTGACCTGGAAGTGAGCTGCATTGCATCACACCAACCCTATAGCACAGAGTGACCCCTTCATTTGGCCCTAGCCTGCAAAGGAACGAGGGAAGGAAAGAAATTTATTCAACCCATCCTGATGATGCTGCGGACCAGGGAAGCAAGCCAAGGTTTAAAGCAACAGCTGTCATGGCCGACCTGCCAGCCCAGAGCATCCATCTGTGACTGACCAGCTGCCACGTACCCTGAGAACACGAACACAAAAACACGCTTCCCTCCTTTTTGCTACGCTGTCTCTTTCTCTTTTGTGTCTGTTTCCTCAAGTGCAAGAAAATCACCTCCGTTCTTACAGCAATCAGCTTGAAAAGTCAACAACACAACTTTCTTTCCAGCTTTATTTGACAGCCGAGGAGACTGCCGGGCAGCCTCTTTGGGGCAAAGGGGCTCGCGTAGGCTTCAGTAGTTTGTCTTGAGTAACCCCCCACCCCCAGTTTCAGAATTCATTGCAATTTGATTTTGCCTTTGTCTTTCTTGGGTGTTGTACTTTAAATATTTCCAAAATGGGATGTGTGTTTTCTAGCACCTTCTGATGGAAGAAGTAAATTTAAAAAAGTATACTCAAAGGCTGAGCCCTGTTGATTAATATTGCAGAAAAACAGGATTTCACAGTGACAACAGACTTCAGCTCTCCGCACCTTGTCATTTCTTTGAAATTAATTCCCGATTAGTTTCTAGAGTATCCAGGAATAATCAATTATGGAAGGTGCAGCCTCAACTTGCAGAAATACAGTAACTAGTTATATGAAAAACAAAACACACCACTTACCAGAAGCAACTTTAGCAGCAATTAACTCCTTCTTCCCCCTTTGCAGTTTGGCTTTCAGTAAGTAAATGTCTCCTTGCCATATCATTTCTCTCTTGCCGTATCTGACGATGTCTCCTGACATGTCTTCATCAACAGGTAATTGCTGCACAGCTACTCGGAAAAGGAGAGTTGTTCTACAAAGTTTGCTGCATTTGTATAAAGGAATTGCAAAAACATAGTGTGACCTATCTACGGGTAGGAAAGGTATGAACTCAAGCACAGAAAGAGAGGTCCACGGGGGGTTACTGGTAAAAGGCAGAGCAGAGACTTTTGGACTGATTTCTTACCTCTAAGCTACTAAGCAGTGCATTCCACTGGCCTCTATCAGTTCTCCAGGAGGACAGTAGTCTGTCCTCCAAATCTCAGGTGGTGCCTTCAGGCAAAATGGTCTCCAGCCCCTTGGGAAAAGGCTAGTCCAGCTCTCATGGTTTTAACTTTCTTTAGCAGCCGAGTAGGGAAGACTGTCCCTGAATGTTGGGACAAAAAGACAGTGGTATTGCACGTTATCACACGGAGGCACCAGCTTCAAGGCATTTCTCCCTTAATGATAGAAGACTGAGTCTGGAGTGCAGGAGATGCTGCTGGCTGTACCTTTCCTGCCAAAAATGGGATGCCTGTTCTGTGCATCTTGTATATTCACTTTCCCTATCCAGCTGTCATGGGAGGAATTCTGGGTAGAAACCTCAGGCAAATGAAGGGGTTTTTGTTTGGTTGGTTTGGTTTTGTTTGTTTGTTTGCTTTTTTTTTTAAGGTCAGCATTTCCCTTTCCAGTAGCAGAGAAAACAGTGATTTCCTTCTCTTTGGAGAGTCAGTTTATCTGGAGTTTTAGGTGAACAGTTCAAGTAATTAAAGCAGCTCTGTGGTTGTTCTTCCCTTGTTGACTAACATCACACAGCAACAAGCCCCGCTCAGAGGGATTGGCTCAAGATCAATAGCACATCACTTTATTTCATGGCTTTCCTTTCTTTTTTTTTTTTTTAATAAGCAAAGATAGTATAAAAAATGTGGGAAGGACTGATAGCAGTCTAAGCTACAGGGATTAATACATCTACGCCATTGAAACAATTACTGAAAACTTTCTTTTTTTTTTTTTGCTGACAGGTGAATATTTGGTGCTCGTGTGCTCCTCTGGAGAGTGCTTTCTTCTGGAAAACATGCTATGCCATTGGAAGGGACTTGCCAGATGCCCTGCTCCTCTCCAAACAGGGCCAGCCCCTCTCCTGCTGTCGGTCCCCGGGGTGCCGTGCCCAGGAGGTAGTCCCATGGCACGCAGGAAGGGTGGCAGCCCCACAAAACCAGACGCTGGCAGACACGAGCATCATCCCCCACCTGCAGAGGTGCTGCCCTATACAGTCTCATCCTCATTTGTCCTCCATTGAGCTCCTTCTCAGTCAAGCAGCACCAGGTGTTTAAGAAGTTAAAGGCCAGCAGTTTTATTAATACGGAAAAATGCCGTGGGACATTCAAAAGAATTCTTGCCTATGGGAATGTTTTATGTCAGAGTCCAGAGAATGGATTCCTTAGAAATGCAGACTTCTTGTAGTAGCACTGACATAGCCTTTATGCTTTGCAATCATGGTTAGATGGAAGTAGAGATCCAGACACTCAGGATGCATTTCTGAAACTTTTATTTGGCTCTAATATCATTCCAGACTTTGCTGGTTCCAATAGTTTCATGCTGCCTGTAGCAAACTGATAAAATAGCCATCAAATGACAGCATTTAAGTACATGACTAAACTTCGTTTGCCAGATAGGAGACCAAACCCACCCTAGTCTGGTTTTAAGGTCAAAGGCTCTAACAAAGCAGAGGTGGTCTGGTGCCCAAGTAGGGCATCTCCCATACTGACATCTACAACAGCCCTACTGACAGGACCTCACCTGGAGTTAGGCTGCCTGGATTTTGGTTCAGGCAGATTTGGCTAATCCTGATTATTATGCATCATAGAAGGATTAATTAATTATTTGATGGTCATTTTTACAACCAGGACAAAATTTACAGTATATTAATTACATTATTAATGAAGTTAATGACAAAAGATTTAGGTGAATTTGGTGTTAATTACTTATGTTACATCTCTTTTCCTGTTCATTGCTAATAAGCTATTTCTAGAGGAGCATGGTGACTCAGAAAGACCCTGCTTCTGGTATATCTTAATTTTTATTCTTTCATAATCCTGCACTTTCTCCTCTGATAAACTTTACCCAAGACAGTTTGCACTCTGTACTACAGATATATTTCCTTCCTAGCCAGGCTATTTTTCAAACTCTAATGTTTATGCATTTGGAGAGACAGTGAATTAAAATAAAAAATAAAAATAAAAAGAACAATTTTGATAAAGCCTTAATAGAAAGCTGAGAGAATGCAAAATAAATGAGGGCCATTAGAAATGAGTTATTAGCCTAGCAGCTGAAAAGCCAGTCAGCTAGGATGTGGGGGACATGATTTCAAATACCTTCTTATTTCGTTTTCCCAGTCACTGTTCATGTTAAAGCAGTAATAGAAATGGCACTTGGGCTTGATTAATAAGACATCCGAGAGAGCGAGAGCTCACATTCAGCTCCCTGTTTTTAAAGTATAAATTGCTTTTTCTTTTTGTTCCACACCTTGAATAATAAAAAAAAATCTTTAACAATAACATTTCCTGTAAATTGGAATAGTTATTCTTAATGCAATGGAAATATCAAAATAAGTAGCTCACAGCTCTATCTTTTCTAAACTCTGTGTGTGAGCATTTGCATACTTCATTGTACATGTTTTTAACACTTATGACAATATTTTGGCCCAATATCAATGGCAGTTCCACCTATGTAGAAGGGCCGTAACCCATTTTTTCATTTTGGTAGTTTTGATAGAAACATAATAATTTTAAAGGTCTGCGAAAATTTGGGATAAAAGACACTATATATTGAAACATATTATATTTCAAGTAATTGCATCGTAAGCATTTGTTGAAAATCTGAGAATTCAGCATACCATCAAGGTAGAATATGTGAGGCAAAAATACAGCCATAATCATCTAGATAATAAAATAAATGTGTTCTGACAAGAGGAATGCCCCGTGGCATTTTATTTGTTAGAAATACCAGCTAAAGGATGACCCAGCTAAAGCCATTTGCATACCTTCTGAATGCAAGTGATCCAAATATCGTAAAGTGGTAATAGAAATATGCCTGGAAATATACTTAGCATTTTTTACAGGATTTAATCAAGGGACAAGCATTTAACAGAGAAGCTTTCTTCATAAATATACTGCATAATACTCACATACAAATATTATGATATTTACTCAAATATTATGTTCTCCATATATTATCTTCAAGGCCTTCAGTAGCTACTGTTATTCCAAAACATACTGTTTTTCTCTGTGGGAATGCACTAATAGGATTTTCTTCTTCTTGCCTGAAAGTCATGATCATAGCATTGGTAATTTCGGGAAACTGTGAATACACTTTAGGCACTAAAATTAGATGTGTGTTTATGTAAGTGTTTGGCATGTACAAATAACCAAAACATACTATTTTATCACAGACTTCACTGGAAATTACTATCTGAGGACACTGTCAAGCTGAATGTATATGCATTTTCTGCCAATGCTTTTGACAGAAATTCAGACCTGTACTCTTCTGCCAACGATTTCTAACAACGACTTGTAGAAGTAGTTCATAGCCGTAGAAGTAGTTCATAGCCGTAGAAGCACACATGAACC
Source organism: Anarhynchus alexandrinus (assembly GCA_008711295.1). Classification (NCBI taxonomy): domain Eukaryota; kingdom Metazoa; phylum Chordata; class Aves; order Charadriiformes; family Charadriidae; genus Anarhynchus; species Anarhynchus alexandrinus. Next base: position 571,493 of record VUYV01000091.1, on the reverse strand, counting down.
CTCATGAAGACATGGATATGTATCAAAGTGAGATGAACATGTTCCAGCACAAATAGTATTGATTAGGCACCTGTATGCCAAACACTTTAATTGATCTGTGCACAAAAATATTTATAGAGTTTGCGAGAGTAAGCTGGGACGCTGCTCTCTGGCTCAGGTGCAAGGCTTCATGTAAATTTTATTTCATGCAGGGGTGTTCTTCTGTGGCTTCACAAATAGCCTCTGTTAAACATATTCTTTCCCTCTTTTGTTAATTATTACATAGTTTCAAGGCTGTCTTCTGTGCCTGAAGTTTTTTCTTTACAGTTCATGGCTCACATATTCCCTCGTGCTAGGATTATGCTGTTTCCATGATGAGCAGAACTATTAATAGCTCGCTCCCTCGTGCTGCACTTAGTGGGCAACTTGTGAACAGCTAGAAGAACCGCAGCGAGGTAGGACTACGCATCCTTCTGCTACGGCCTTTAACCGTTTCTCTGCTACTCAACACGTTTGATTACACAGTGCAAAAGCTCATTTGCCTCATTCGCTGTGCTCTCCCACATACCTGGTGGGGCCTCATAGGAAGAGGCACGCTACTCTAACGGGCACCCGTGGGAATTCTAAGCTCTGGTCCCACCTTTAGTCTCTGTACCTAGCTGTATCAGACTGCTTCATTCACAAAAGAATGATTTACTTTTTCTTGCCTGCAACCGGGGCTGTTTCCAGGTGTAATCAGAACTGGCAGCAGGCTCTCTGGAGCAGCTAAATGTCCAGGACCTTGTTCTCACTGTTGCTCATGCACCCTACAAAGCCAGAGCCACTGCTGCTTTGCTCAGATAAGAGGCAGGAGCAGAGCTGGGGAACGAGACAGCAACCTCCCTCCAGTGCTTCCCAGCAGCGATCACAACCTGTCTCCTGCCCTCGTGTTGACAGGAGAGGCAGCAGACTCAGCTGCTGAGGAGTTCCCCCAAACCTGACTGTCCGGAGCATCTTCAGCCTGCTGCCATAGGACCCCCCCAACTTGGTCATACCGCCCAGCCCGTCCTCCTCCTCGGGCGATGGCTGAATCTGTCTTCCAGCCAAGCTCCCATGTTGCCTACCTGCCTGAAAACACCTGACCCTGGTCTGCAGCACACTCGGGTCTCTCTGGGTCTTCCCTTTCTGTGGCTTTGCAGACCAACGTATGTACATAGGGAAACTTGCTGAAATCCACTATTTTTTTTCTTCCACCTGGCTTATTCAAGGAATTAGAATGTAATTAACCTCTTGTTAATGATCTACGGGGAGTACCAGAGTCCAGTTAACTGTCCCTAACAGGCACTCCTCTCAAGATCATTTTGCTTCAAAGCTGAAATTCAACAGTAGGTCACTCGATAGGAGAAGAGATGATTTTTGAAGACGGGTACCGAGGGGTGACCTTTTGCTCGCTCTCACTGGGAGAGATAACTCCCAGCTGCAATCTTCTTGCCGCACATGCAGCTGGAGAACAGATAAATGGATTCACCAACCTGCTTCATAAAGTGGGGAAATGATATGGGAAAAGGCACTGAAGGATGAATAACCCCGGAGGTGGGAAAGGAGGAGCAGAATGTGCAGATTTCCTTCCTTTGATGGGATATAACTGGCCTAAATTGGAGGGTGGGAAAACCTCAGGTTTTCTTATTATTGTGAGCTGATGCAATTGAAAGGTTACAAGGAATATCTTTGTGAGACTGTTTCTACAAGCATGTGAAGAACAAAGCCCCCTTTAAAACAGAATATTAAATCCATGATGACATAGAGGCTGAAGAAGCAGGGATGTAGAAAGAAGAATTTCTCTTCAGCCCTTTTAAGTCCTTCCCATGCTTATCTATCCTTTCTGATTGCCTCCTTTTCCACACATCCTCTCCATCCATTTTGCTATTTATTTATTTATTTATTTTCTTTGCAGAGGGGTAGAGAGCTTTCTGAAGCTCAGGAAACACTTAGCTGAGAAATCCCAGGGAACAATAAAGCAGAGCCTCCTTTTTCTAGAAAAGTCTTCCTTGCTTTGAAGAAGTCAGGTGTGCACAACAGCCTCACTGACATTTTTTATTTGTTTGGTTTTTTTTTTTTCACGGACGAGCCAGGTAGGTTCCACTCTGCATAGCTGGCTTCGAAGCTGCGGCTTTTCGTGCCTCCTCCGCTGAGGGATGCAGTCAGAGCACCTGAGCAGCGGCTTCTGAGGAGAAAGGAGGAAACGTGAGCATTTGCAGTAGCCATCGTGGTCAGGGCAAGAACTTGGCAGATAAAGCCCTCCTTCTGTCTCAATCCGAAGCGCCAGCTCCCGCACACATCGAGAGCTGAAACACAAGTTTTTGGTCCCTCCTCAGGTGAACCACAGCATGCACCCTGCTGGTGCTTTAATAGGAATAAAAGTGCCAGAAAAGAGAGCTTACCATTCCTCCTTCGATTAATTCAAAGTCCTACGCCATCCACCAAGACACAGGCAGAAATTGTTAATGCAAGCTCTCAACACAGGCAGTAAATGATTCCTTGCTTTTGACTCACAAATGTGAGAAATGAGGCACCGGTGACTCTAACCAAACCAGACACCTTTTATAACTTATTTTGAATGAATATCTCTCTCTCTCTCCTTCCCCTCCTCCTCACGTTAGGATCTTACTGCAGTTCATTTACCATGTTCAGCGTATAATAAATGTGATTAGCTTCAGAAAAAGAGCTGAGGCTGCTCACTGAAAGAAGAATGTTCTGCACTTTGGGGAGAGAAAAGGAGCGTGTGTGCAGGACTGGGGTGGAAGATTCGGGGGAGGTTTCAAGACTGTTAATAAATTTTTTTTCCTCTTCTTATTCAAAGCTTTTCTATTCACAGGGGAAATATTCAATTAGGAAACTCCTATGGAGCAGAGGGGGAACCCAGCAGGCGAGGAGTCAAAATCTCTGCAATCAGCACTGATAAAAGGCTGTTATTTTAACAAACAGGATAAAAATAAAAAGCATAAAAGGCTGCAGCAGGAGGCCTGAAACGGACGCTGAGCACTCTCCTTCTTCAAGCAAGGATATGTTTGCCATGGTAAGTCATGCATGATTGTTGGAGGCGATATTCTCTGATTTGTCACTGCTTTTTATCTTATTAGCAGTTACTGTAGTTTGAAATGTGTTAAGCAGAGTAATGCTCTGTGCATGAAATGCTTTCAAGAGTTTGAGTGCAGCATTTTGATTCACTTTACAGGCATTCTGCATTGGAAGAATTATTGGATGGTGGTGACAAACAGCTCTGCTGTTTGGGATTTGATGTCTTCAACTCCGTAGAAGAGCATCCAAGCCAGATACAGAAGTTGTAGGCTCAGTTCAGCACACGTTAACCAATGTTTTTTGGGCTTCATCTTTATTTAAATAGTCAGATGCATCAGGGGACTACAAGGCATCATATCTGACATTTGACTCTCTACCTTCTACCGTATTTCTGAGTGTGTAGGTTGGCCAACAGGTTGCCCAAAGGTATTTTTGAAGGCCTGCTGAAGCATGGTGGCTGGAGAAGCAAACCACTGAAACATTATGAGGCCACACTCAGCAAGACCATCACTTTGCACCATTGTCCCTGTGTTGTGCAAACCTGGCACCATCTGCCACAGGAGGGAAATTGTAGATGCCCTAGGAGTTTTTATAAGCCAACCCAGACTAACATTGTATAAGCACTAAGAGCAATGGAGAAAAGCCAGGAGGGTGGATGTAGTGAGTTACATCTGAGACACTTGCAGCTATTAGCATGCTGAAATAAATCGGATTAATTTCTCAGCCAGAAGTTCTCAACAGCTGAGTCTGGATAATTAAATAAAATGCAGACCCATCTTTATCCAACTTTTATAGGGAAGCCACATACTTCTAACAGTTAGGACATCAGAGTATCCTATAGCTACACTTCTTGCTTCACTTGGCCTGCGCTGCGTTGTCTGATAAACCTGTTCCGCTCCCATTGTTGAGTTTTTTTATCTTTAAAGCAGGATTAAAATACTTGCTACCATCCCCTGAAGCACAGGATGGATGTCTACGCTTCAGAACAGAGACAATGATGAATTGTCTTTGTGAGCCAATTTAGATCTGAAATAGCTTCACATGGGCTTACTATGCCCAGTAACACCAGACTAATATCACGTACAATCAAAGACTGTCCTAATCTGCAGAATCTAATTGTTTGGAAAACACTGGATTTTTCCAGTCAATGCAAATACATTCTAAAACTACTACTAATTCTAAAGAAATAAGTAACATGTTGATACTAGTCTATTTAGCACACTGTGATACAATATTCATTACAAAGTGATCAAAACCAATCATACAGATATAATCTACTAAGGAGACAAAAGCACTGAAAAACAGTAAGAGATTAGCAGCTCTGCTATATATGGAGTCTGATGCTGACAAAAGCCAGCTAATTATTACAGTTATGCCTCAATAATTTATAAAGCCAGCTATTTCCCCAAAAGATCTATAGATCTCTTTTGACTCCTCAAGGGGAAGAGTAAATGTATCAGAAATTAAGTGCCTAGATTCTCCACCAAGGTGTTCGAATGTCTTTTGAGGTAGCATAATTGAAAATTTACATGTCTGTTTGAACGAGCATCCTGAATTTTGGTGTATGTCTCTGAGCTCCAAAACGCTGACTGTGGAAAACAGAGAATCTTATGTGTCCCAAAATAGTTTTCCCCAATCCACTTATAGCCTATAGACAAAATTAATAATACTACCCTATCATACAAATATGGCCTGAAATTTTTACAATTATTTAGTGTTTAACTATCTATATATCAAATTTTAACCTTTCAGGAGGTCCTAGTCCTTTGTACCTGAAAACTTTCGTCCTTATCTGGTAATCTGGTATCTCCTGTTGGTCATATAAAATTACTAGCTTTTTTTTTTTTTTTGGCTGTAGTCTGAGTGTTTGTTTACCTTAAAATAAAAGCCATTTCTCTCAGGGGTGTTATATACTTATATAAATTTAGCAATAAATTCCATTTTAAATTTCTCTTTCCTTCCTGTTTTAAATTCTTACTGTTTTCTGCCTTGTCCTTCCAAATGAATGCATTGGTTGCTTGTTTTCTTAGTCTTGTAATTTTTTACATTTTACAGTGTTTGTTTATGCTATGGATTCTGTTGGAACAGGGGCAAGAACAGTGGAAAAAATAACCAGCAAGGGCGAACACAAACCCATTAACGGAGCAGGAAAGAATGAAAGGAAATCACAAGTTAATTTGAAGGGTCATACAAAGATGAGCCAGCCTACCAAATCTCCAGGTATTAATATGGTTGCGCAATTCCATTTTATACTGATCAGTCATCTTTGATGTCTTAGGGAGCAGGCAAGAGAATTCACTGAGCAGGTACCAGTTCCTCTCTCTGCCTCAGCTTTTAGGAGAATATTGCAACAGTTAAAATCTTGCACCAGTGAAATGTTTGTGCGGACATGTACGTGACTTTGGTTTGGGACATTAAAACCCCAAGAGACAAAGGCATTAAATGTCAACAGTGTCTTTGACAGAGTTGCCTCCAGTTGCTACCTGGTGCCAGATAAGGCTTTTTGTCTCTCACGCTGCTTGTGTGCAGTTGGCTGATCACTGCGGGTGCATACGGTACCCCAAAGAGGCGTCAGGGATGCCAAGAACGAGCATTTGGGTCATTTTCTGTGAGCAGGTAAGGCCCCCTTGCAGCCCTGTGGTTTGTCCTGGTGCTTCCCCTCCTCCCCATCACTGCAGGTCCGGTATGATAAGGAGAGGCCTCTCTGGCCAATTTACACTCCTCATCACCCTGGAGGCATCGTTACAGCCTGTTCACCACTGGAAAGGGATTTATTAGCTTTGGATGAAGAGACTTTCTTCAAAGCCAAGGCTGAAGTTTTCACTGAGTTTATTGACAAAATCCCACCACTTTGGGCCCAAATAATTGTGGAGCTTCATTTACAGACCAGTTTCAAATCTCCCTTTTCCAGCTAAAAGCTCCCTTAGGAGATAGGCATCTTTTCATTCTGTAATGGAAGCTGCCTCTTCCTTTCCCACAGAGGCGAGTAAGAAATAAATTTCCACTTTCAGTTGTCAAAGCTAAAGAGTTACAAGAAAGAATACCTTTTTATCATCTATTCTAAGAATGTTATATTCACATCATAGAAAATAAGAATTTAATTGTAAGTCTTTTTTCATGCGAAGTCTAAGAGTATCTACACGACTGGTTGCTCAAAGAATTCAGGTGACAAAAAATTGTGATGATTTCTATGAGGAAGAGTATAAACTAATAAAATATGTGTGATGGGTGCCAGAATTGATGGTAGCAAACAAAATATAGACATTGAGCCAGACAGCCTTGAAATTCAAAATTGTTAGCAAATGCAGCAATACATCCTATTAGTAATAGAATTCACTAGGAGAAGGACTTCAGGTTATGGAGAACACCCTCAGGTGAAATGAACATTCCCAGATCTCCCTTTTTTCATGTCTGCTACAGCTCTCCTTTGATAATTTATTCCCACCCAGTCTGCAGCACATTGTGCCCAGTCATCCATACAAACATAAAGCAAACAAAAAGCCATAATAAATTAATCACCCCATTTCTCCTGTCTCCAAGGAAGAATAAAGGGGAATAGTTGTTATCTCTATTTCAAACACTTGGGTGACAGCCACATAAGTATTTTAAAGTAAAGAAGTGAAGCGCAGCTTCATTAAGGGAATGAAACTCTATTGAAATGCATGGGTGCAGCCCAGGACTTTGCACACTAAGCAGAGTTTTGTTGAAAGTTTGCTATAAGGAACTTTTGCTGCAGCTAGCACAGGCGTGCTCATCTATTGCTTCCTTTTCGTTCTGTCCCATTTAACTGTCTCCTTCCTACCAAGCGGCATTGATCGCACTGATGTTCCGCCAGTGAAAGAAGGTAAGCTGCTGGTGCCGAAGGATGCCATACCATCCCATGCCCTGAAAACCAGCATTTCCAAACCAGGAAATGCAATCAGCACAAGCCCAAAATAAACAAACTTATGTTTTTGTCGTTATCACGCTACAAAAAACCAGTGAGAAAGGCAGTTATAAGAGACCCCAAATATTTGCCCCAAACATTCAGCTAGGCAAATTTTTCAAGGCAGCACCAATGAGAGGACAATTACGGTCGGGGCTACGCGTTCACCTGGTTCCCAGGCATGCAAAAGCTGGCTGTTTTGTGACTGCAGCCTGCTTAGCCCCTGCAGAGGGAGCAGGAACACCTCATTATCAAAGATGGGAGATTTGCAAGAGGGAATCTTGGATGAGATGTACCTAATGAGACAAGTCTCTTCTCTCCCTCCATCATCAGAAAGTGAGAATGAACGCAAGGATTTCTACCGCAGGCAATATCTTCTGAACGAAAAGCACCTAAATGTGTATTTTATTGTAGTATTTTCTTTAGGAAATTCATATGAAAGCCAGTGCTGGCAGCCAGTCCTGCCTGTGCAGCAATTGCATAATCAAGGCCAGAAACCCTAGGGGCCTGACAGCCAGTGACTTTCACAAAATCCCGCTGTTTCACTGCAATTTAGAGAGGATTTTTGTAACTTTTGCTTTGATTACTTGCCTAAGGAAAATCCCCTATCTTTTTTCTGTTATTCCTGATCTTGCTGTTTATTTTTTTCCAGTGAACATGGTTTAGAAAGTAGACATTAATTTTAAATAATTCAATTATTCCTACTGCTGTGCAGTTTGCCTTAAACTCCCTGTTTCTATGCCCACAGCTACGCTTAGGGCAAGAGAAAACTTCTAATTAGTTGGACAGTTTTGCTCTTTAATTATAGAAGATCTTTGGCTAGAATGACATTTTCAAGCAACAAGGAAAGGCTTATTAAAGAAAGATAACAAAAAACCCCACAAAAGCCTGAAATCTTCATGTATTCCTTGTTCAGATATAATGCAACCCTGTATAGTAGTGCTGAAGCAGGTTTAAAGCCTGGGGGGGTGGGAGGAAGAACAGATAATGTGACATATTGGAGAGTGTGAGAAGCACGGCTACTGTCAATACTGATTTTTCTAATCTCTGAGCTCAGTGTTTATCCTAAGAACTGTTCTCAGTTTGCTAATGTCCTAGCAGGTTTAGCCAAACCCTTAAAAAATAGAACAACAGAGATCTGTGGAAGTGTGGTGGTGACTAATATATTTTACATGTCAGCCCTGCTCCCTTGTTTCTCATGCAAGGGTGCTTGCATTTCCCAGGAAGATTCCCTGCTGACTTACACTCTCCATCTGTCTAACTAGCTTTTGGGGATCCTTCCCTTCTTCTTCCTCCCCCCTCTCTTTAATTTAACCCCCAGTGTCCTACCATTGTCCATTCTGCTCCACCTGTCTTTGCAGTGCCCTCCCCACTGGGACTTCCTTCGTATCGGGTCCATTCCAGGTTCTTTGCTCTTCCTCACAATTTGTTTTGCAGGACAACAGCGCTGCGCTCTAAAAAATGGTTCGTTCCTTTTCGAACACAGATGTAGCAAGTGCTCCTGACCACAGCTCAGCACTTGCAGCGTCACAGTCAGCTTCCTACTTCCTAAACCAAAGATAGCCCTGGAGAGGGAATCTCGTCCTATGAAACGATGAATTATCTCATCGTCTTCAGAATGAGTCAGCTCTACTGGAAGCGCTCGGTCTGGATTGCGGCTCGCAGCGGTAGCTCCCCACGGGTTAACTGTGTGCTGCTGGGAACGTGGCAGCAGCTCCTGGCTCTCGGGGAGGTTTTTCAGGCAGGAGCAGTGTCACGCACACACGTGCAGGTGTGATGTGGAAGCTTCCAAGCCACAGCAGCTTTGGCACCAACCCTGACACCGCTTTTCATGCCGCTGTAAGCAGTGGTTATTAGAAAAGGGGCAAGGTGCACGGAGCACACGTCTCGGGAAAGATGATACAATTGCAAAAATACCTGACCTGAAAGAATCATCAAGCTCAGCCGCCACAGAAATATGAGCATATTCTGCCACAAAATGTGTTCACATATGGAAACAAATATTCCACTTGCTGAATTAAGTAGAATGCAATTGAATATTACTAGATTCTATCAGTTTTGGGGAACTATTAGGACTGAAGCTTCTCATAACCAAGAGGAGGAATTTAGTGGCTTGGAATAAGTATCACTGAAAAGAAACCGTTACAGGAGAAAATACCTCAGGTTCACTCACTGCATGTGTTTTGTACGATGAAGCAGGGTCTTAATTTTAACTCCAAAAATTGTGGTTCAGAGTGGTATTAAAATATCCCTTAGTCAGTAAGAAAAATATCAGAAAAGCAAATGCAGGAGGGTAGACAACCAATAAGGACCAAATTCTGATAGATAATGAGCATATTTTTTTTTTTCTTAGTGAACTAAATGAGGGCTTCAAGTGCCCACACCACACAGAACCTGACTTACAAGAGTAACTGAATTTCTGTTTAGGTCATGAAGATCGAGCAAGTCAGATTGCTCAATCACTACCACACCATGACAGCAAAATTGATGCAAATGAAATAGTAAAACACAGGACAAATGCTGCTACAAATGTAAGGTGTTTAACATTCTCCAAGTACGTACACACACAGAACTGAAGGCTACATTGCAACATGTAGTCACAACTCTGACGACAGTGTTAAAGCGGCTGCAGAGCCCTGGAGTTACTACCTGCAGGATTTCAATAATTTCTTACCACGTACCATTTTGTACAGGTTCCTGAGAACCAGATCTGTAAGTGGGTCGAGAGGCTCATTGCATTCAGTCTAGCTGCTATGAATGTCGCACTGCTGCACCCACTGCTGACCCTGTCCTGGGAGGCGTGTGCCTACCTGCAGGCTCTGCCCAGGATGACATTAATTACATCTGCTGCCCGGGAGACGCACTCACCCCACGCTGTCCCTTGGGGTTTTGTTTACAATCTCATTCTGGCTGATATTTCTCAAGTTATACTCTCCATCTCTAAATCAATGACTGTCATCAGTGCAGAGTCTCGGTAACTTCCCTTTCCCCGCAGATGTATCCTTTTCTCATCTAGAAACTTTTCCTCCCAGACCTTACACGCTTATCCTCCTAATCACTTGTTGACTTTGTCATCTATTACCAGGGACTGTCCTGATCCACAAATACACCACTTTGCTGGCATTAAGCATGGCTGGAATTTTGCCCAGCTACATGTCATGAATCCTTTACTGCTGTTTTTGCCACAGTGTATGCTACAAGCTGATTATATTAAACATAGGCAAGGACCAAAAGGGTAGAGTAGAGGCAGCAGTTCTCCAGAGGCTGCCTTCAGAGCCTTCAGCTGAGCATTAAGTTCCAGGACCAAATAATAATTGACTCGAAATAATTAATGTAATAAAACTGTGCTGCAAATGGTACTGTTTCATATTTCATATCTGCATCAGCATCCTGTAATGGATCTGGCATTCTTCTCCTTGCACAGTGATGGATACACAGTCCCCAGATCAAAGTGCCTGTGTTTTCTTCTGGTTTAAAGCTTCATTTTTAAAGGAAAAGTTTTTAAAAAGTTTCTTCTGCATTATTAATAAATTAACAGGGAAATAATTAAATTTAACTGGAGCCGAGCAAAGCTGATCTCGTACATAGAACTATAAATGTAGCCAAACAGGTTGTCCTCCTACCCCCAACTTAGCTCAGGAACACTGGCTGTTCTTATCCTTAATAGTAGGTCATGCCTTTCTGCAGGTTTTTCAACCCAGATTTTGTTGTTTTTAAATCTAAGAGATTCTTCTTAGCAGAAGCTAAGAAAAAGGATAGGGAAAGGGATAAAATGAGGTGAGGCAATTCCCCTGAGATTCAGGATTAAGGAGTCTTGATAACTCTTGCTCTCCTCTCTCCTCCCCCTCATCCCCAGGTGGAGAAAAGATAGTAAGAGATGCGTGCAACAGAAGAAGGGAAGGAAGAGGAGAGTTTCTTTGCTTCTCGGGCCAAATCAGTACTTGCTGGTACAGCTCCTTAGGGATTACAACTGGATCAACTTCTCTGCTACTTATTTTAGAGTCAGCTTTTGCCAAACTGCAGTGCTGTTTTCCTGTGTTACTGTTCTCCATAAAATCCTCACATTTTTCTTCCTTGGAGAGCTGCTTTTGGAAAATCATGACTCAGCCACAATGCTTTAGAAAATTAAAAACTTAAAATTAAGACCTTTTGAATAAGCATATTCCAGTTAACACATTTCAAAACATTCAGGGAAAGATTTCCTCAGACTTGGAATCAGAGAATCACAGAGGCTGGAAGGGGCTGCTGTCGATTATCCAGTCCAATCTCCTGCTCAAAGCACATCCTATCATGGCAGGTTGTTCAAAGCTAGGTCCAGCTGGGTTTGAGTACCTCCAAGGATGGAGATTCCATGGCTTCTCTCTGAGCAACCTGTGCCAGTCCTTGACCACCTTCAGGGTAAGTATGTTTTTTTTCCTGCTTATATTGAGGCAGAATTTTCCATGTTCCAGCTGGTGCCCGTTTCCTCCTTTCCCTGTGCACCTCTGAGAATAGTCTGGCTCCATCCTCCCTACACCCTCCCAGCAGATAGTTGCAGACAGCAATGAAGTCTCCCCGAAGCCTTCTCTTCTCCAGGCTGAACAAACTCAGCCCCCTCAGTGTCCCCTTGTACATCCTGGGCTTTGGCCCCCTCCTTATCCCTAGGGGCCCTCCACTGGTCTTGCTTCAGGTACTTACTGGGAAACCAACAACCAGGAACAATCTCAGAAGTGCCAAATAGAGGGGGAATAACCACCCATCTTGACCTGCTTGTCAAGACTGACTACATGCGTGGTGACATAGCCCAGAGGTAGTAGTTCACTTTCTTCTCTGTAAGGATGTGCTGCTGTGCTGCTGACCCAGGCTCACTTTGTTCTCCACCAAGACCTAAAGGTCATTTTCTGCAAAACTGCTTTCTATCCATTTAGGCCTCAGCCTGTCCTACTGCATGGGTTCATTCCTCCCCAAAGTCAGGGTTTCAGACCTGCCTTTATTAAATTTTGACAGCTTCTTGTGAGCTCATTTTTCAGGCTTATGGAGGACCATTTAAATAGCAGTCCTGCCCCCAGCATATCAGACCCACCTCCCCAGCCCCTTCTAATTTTAGTGTCATTCGCAGACTTGCAAAATTATGCTTGTCGTTAATAAATGCTTTAAGAATTTTTTGTTTGTTCCATGAACTTCCCAGGAACTGAGGTGAGGCAGACCTGGATCTTCTTTTTTGCTCTTCTTGAAGATGGTCATAGCAGTTGTTTTCTTTCAGTCATTAGGAACTTCCCTGATTGCCATGACTTCTGAAAGGTGATAGGCGGCAGTCTTGTGATGACATTGTCCACCTCCCACATATGCATGCCACCTTCCCTGCAAGTCAGGCAATATTCCTATATTGCTCCTGGGCAGCCTGCCCCTATTTCCACCTTGTGTGTACTTCTATTTTGCATATGAGTTCAGCAAGAAATTCCCTATTTGAAACACAATAGCTTCTTGTAGAGAAAGGATGAGCTAACCCCGTACAAAAGAGATCAAATTAGTCTCATAAAGCATGACAGAAGCACTTATACATTTCTTGTGGAGTTAAAGGTACTACAGTTCCATTTATAGGACTGAAGAGGAGTCAATGCTTCTTGAACTACTGGAAGAATAAGTAGTCTGTGAGACTTGGGTTTCAACTCTTGGAATGGACGTCTTGTTGCAGAAATACTGTATGCTGATTTTGCGTATCATAAGAGTTTACAAATAATATCTAGGCCTGGATTCACAGTGTTAAGCTACTTTCAGGGAGTATGGCTTCCTTTAAGATGTTCTTTCAACTTTCTCTGCTTTGGTTCAGGCTCCCTGGGTCAGTGTGTCACAGATCTGCTAATGACCTTCATCTGTCTTTCGAAGACCCAGAGCAAGAAGGGGCAGCGATGGTGCACTGGAAACCACACAGTGGGGGAGCACAAGGCAACAGGTGGAAGAGTGAGTCTCCTGCTTAAAACATCAGCAACAACTCATTGCACTCTGGAGTTCAAGACTATTGCTATAACATTGAACTTAGACTTTTAGCTCATACACTGTCCTAGCAAAAAGAAGGCTCAAAAACTGGAGCCATTGCTATAGCAGTAGGTTGCAGATATTTGGAGGGGGTTAATATCCAAATGAAAGGGATGGTGAAGGATTTTTTAAAAAGTCCCGAAAGCAGACTGTGAGAGTTGAAGGCCAAGATCTAGATGTTTATTAAGAAAATTCATGTAAGCTCTGGAATTACTCACGTGGAAGAGTTGAACAGATCACAGAACACCAAAACAAGAGCACTTTGTTGACAGCTTAAGATGTGCCCAAAACGTAGAAGGAGATTTGGCAGTTATTTGACTGCATTGCAGTTTTGAAATAGTTTATAATAACAGACTTTTCTGTTAGAAGCTAATGAACTTGGACAGTGAAGCACCCACAGGAAAGAAAGGCAAAATGAAAGGTGGAAAAGAACAACTCGCATCATAGAGATTTTACGTTGTTTTGTTCCTTGTTTACATCCATGAAGGGTATGAACCTGCGACTGCATGTCAGGGTGAGTCACAAGAATGCCAGGCAGACAGTGTATGGAGGTAGCGCTTACAGAAATGTCACTCATTTTTACAGAGCAGAAGAAAGTCTCATCAGCTCATGAAGGACCTGTGAGCTTGCAGAGGCTAATGAGATTAAATCAATGTTCCCATTCAGATCCTCTTTTGATTTCCTTTTGGCTGACTAGGACTGGTCTCTTTATTGCTTTCCCAGTGCTCTGTGGTTCTGTAAAGGCCATGGAAGACCAGTGTCTCTGTGCAGGATATAAGCCTATAAACAAGGTCAAGTGCAGAGAAGCGCAATGTATTTATTTCCTTATTCCCTGAAATACAGACGGGGTTGACTTCTGTTTCACCTCAAACATTTTAGCAGTGGTTATGTAAAACACAAAATCATTCAATCATATCCAGAGAGACTTAAGAAGGATCATGACTTGCAGTAAGGAGTTAATCAACTGTAATAATAACTATAGGGTCAGAATTACATTGCGTCAGTTTAAGACTTCACATTTACCATTAACGAGAAGTAAAACTACATATCGAGACATTCATCTGTTCATTTCATTTATTAAGGAGTCAGTGGTCCTTACGTGTTCTCCTGACTCGCTGTTAAATTTCACCCATTAGTATGATTACTTTCCATATGTGACTGGGTAGCCCTGTAATACGGTATTGCCACTCCTTTGTCCTGCATTTGCAAGGCCTCGTGGCTGAGGCTTGTCAGGTCTGCCCTGTTGGAAGTTTTCTTGACCTGCCTGCAGCTTTGTTTTACTTGCTTTAGCCCTGACAACAGTTCTCTGCATTGACCAGGTGTCTATGGTTAATTTGTTTTACTTTTGTTTTTCTTTTTGTGCTACAGCCATAGTTTTATATAGACAGCAGCAACAAGCTGTTACTCTCTGCAGAATGCGGTATTTACGACTCTGCAGTGAAACTCCCTTGCTTAGTTTACATCCTTTCCAGGCGATTGTTTCATAATGCATGTATCCTTGGGATATTTCGTTAACAGCAACATCTGCTATCAAGGCATTTAAAAAGCCTTGTTTTTCTGAAAATGAAATCTCTATCACAAATATGTTGAGGGGGATGGGAATTTTTCATTGTTGAAATAAGCACATTTTAATTATAATCATATATTCTGGCTACAATCCTGAAGCAAGGGATCCAGTGCAGAATCCTGGACGTTCATATGGAGGCTCTGTTAAATTCCTTAGCCCTGAGAACATTTACATGAGAGCGTGGCTTTCCATTAAATTAATATAGATCATGTTCACAAGCTGGAATTAAGTGGATAATTCTCACCCATGCTCACACCACTCCCATTTATACAGAGCAATATTCAAAAAGCAAAAGCAAATGATACATGTAATCAGTATGGGCCCAAATCACAGTTTGGCTGTGGGCACTTCAATCTATTTCCCGATCAGTAGTGTTTTAAATGAAGGGGGTATGTGGAAGCACATTCTGTTCTGAGCTCTTGTCTCAATAGCATCATCAATGAAATACCAATTACCGTCTTGTAATTGCTACACTTCTAAAGGTTCAGTTCATATGGTCGATACCAGAACTCCATCTCTCCAGCTTCATTCATGCTCTAAGGCATTTCGTAGGAGTACATTTCAGCAGATCACTTCTACTGGACCCAAGTTGTATGTGTGCAGACACAGTCAGAAACACACTGTAAGCATGGATTGCTTACACCAGTGATAGGATCACACAGTTATCAACATCAAAAGGCACATCAAAGGTATAACATCTAAGATCCTGCACTGCTTTTGCATGGCACCTCCTATCTGAGGACTGAAAATTGCTCAGTGATTTTTGCCTGCAGCACCTCAGAATATCTTACTTTGCTGTAGTCTAGGAGAACAGGCTAATAACCATCAGCCATGTGTCATTTGTTGGGGTTTTTTGACTACTATATAAGCTTTTGTGTGAATAAACATTGATTAAAACTGATTGATAAATTAAGATTTGCTTGTATGTTTTGACCCAGCCTCACACCTTTCAGGTATCAACAATTCTGGAGGCATTTACTGTGCTACCTGCCCTTTTTTTCAGTGTGGCTGTGTTAAAAAGAAGAAAGAATGTGCAATGCAATAAAGACAATATAGCATACTATGTTTTGACACTAAAAACATAGATATGGCCTTAACCATCAGCTCTACAAGATAAGTAGAAAAAGCATTCATTTCAGTGGTTTAATGCTATAGTTTTATTGACTGTGTCGCAAGTAACTACGAGAGAGGGAAGTACATAGGTACCTATGTATGTAGAGACAATCAGAAACATTTAACCATTCATAGGGTTGTAAATAAAGATGGAAAATAATGAAAATACACTTAAGACGTTACTGGTTTGTGCAGAAACAATACTAAAAGGCTTTCCCATGGCTAACAAGGGCAACACACAGCATGCTGGAACAGAACTGCACTTTTATGTGAGAGCCATCACTAGGCACTGTAATGCCAGTGAGAGTGAGCTGGGAGGCACTGGCACAGAGAAAAACTATGCACATTTCACCCTTTCTCACCATACACAAAATTTAGCTTAAACAAATTCATACTGACAACACCTCAGCTGTGAGCACAGCCAGAAGTATGTTCTTTCTGCAAGACTTAAAAAACCCCTCTGGTTGGAATACTGGGCACAGAAAACCACAAATTTACTTCCATGAGTCAGAATATCTTGTGTTGACATCAGCTTCTAAGATAAGGTGATGGCTCTTGTTACACATAGATTAAATACTGACCACAACACGTAGCACGTGCAATCTTTCTTATGTTGCTCGGGTTTTGGAACAGGCCTATTAAATGTTGTTTGTGTATTTCCACCCATGCATCATAGACCATAAATCACTCAAAAACAGCACTATAACTGGAAAAAAATTAACTCAGTAGGGATTTTCATGTGTAGTGAACAGACGTTTTTCTTTGTTCTTATAAATCACCAATGTAGAAGATAAAGGGAGTACTTTTGAATGTATGGAACAATAGATTTTTATACTACTTCTGTAGGGTCTTTGAAATGATCTTTTTCTAAAGTCAGGGGACCAAAAGAACCTAAAATTTGGAGAGAAGAGTGGGATCATGATTTAGAAAGTGAACACACATTCATTCAGTCTAAGTGAAAAAAACACCCAAATAAACAAAACACCCAAATAAACAAAACACCCAAATAAACAAAACCCCAAAATATTTGTCAAAGAAAGATGCCTGTAATTTGTAAAGGATTTAGAACTAAAAATCAGTTATGTTCATTTTGAGAACAATAAACACAGTGGGTAGAGAGTGTTATCTCAAACTAGAGTCCCAAACGCATTAAGACACACAACCTTCACTGTTTCATGAAGACTCACAGTAATGTCAGCTGTGCTTCTGCAGACCCTCCCTTTATTGGGACTGTTAAATTTGTGTTTAGTTTACCATGAAACAAAACTGACATGGTCAGAAATCACTTAAATGAAAAATACATAGAGCACTGTCTGCTAGGTTACAAGCAGAACCAGCCTATGGGTTTGGGGAATATAGTGTGCCACATCAAGATTTCCATTTTATTTTTCCGCAAGAGAAATTGCTTCTTGGCTGGGTGTTGTTTGTTTGCATGTTTAAGTGGGTCAGTACAAAGAAGCTTAGTCACATCTCTGAGGCAGAGGAATAGATGCGTAACACAGTGCAGGCTGTGGAAACAGATGGTTAAATGCTGTCTTTCAGTGGTTCAGGTTTAAATCTGGTGCAGGCTGGTGCCCAAAGAAGCAGCCACAGCCATTGTCTCCTGCAGCTCCTTCTCCATGTTGCCATGTGCCAGGGCTGGCGTTCATGCAGCCACACAGCAAACTTCTTCAGGAACTTTACCCCACCTGGAGTACTGAGTCCAGCTCTGGAGTCCCCAACATAAGAAGGACATGGACCTGCTGGAGCGTGTCCAGAGGAGGGCCACGAGGATGACCCGAGGGCTGGAGCACCTCTCCTATGAGGAGAGGCTGAGAGAGTTGGGGCTGTTCAGCCTGGAGAAGAGAAGGCTCTGGGGAGACCTTATTGCGGCCTTCCAGTACCTAAAGGGGGCCTACAGGAGAGCTGGGGAAGGACTTTTTACTGGGGCATGTAGTGATAGGATGAGGGGGAATGGCTTCAAACTGGAAGAGGGCAGGTTTAGATTGAACATTAGGAAGAAGTTTTTCANCCCGCCCTCCCTCCCCCTTAGTTTTTACTTTACACCATTTTAATCGGTTCATGCTGAGGCTGTGCGAATATTAGCTCCAGCTTAAAGACAAGAGTAGAAATGACCTTTTCAGCAGCAGCACAAACATATGCCAGATTAAACTGACTGTGGAATTTAAGTCCATTCTTCAGACACTTTCCAATTATTTGTAACGGCCTAATAAATATATAATCCTCAGTGAAGAAAGGACTATAGCTGGGCCAGTCATAGAGAACTCTGCCATAAGCAGAACTCTGCCAACTAAAATTCCTATTTATATATGTTTTGAAAATTGAGATTGCTATTAATTTCAAAAAGAAAATTACATTGAATATCAGGAAAAAAACACCCTGGCTATAGAGCCTGCTACCAGAGGATTTACAAAGCAGCCTTTTTCTGTGCATTTACCACTGGAAAAATACAGGCCATATGCATATTCTGTTACTGCCCTGTTGCTGCCTTTCTTTTTCTACCTCCTTCTGACTGCTTGTATTGTACATATTACAAGGTATTTGTAAAGTAACGAAACCAAACAATATCAATATGGTATTAAGAAAATAAATGAGAACCTGCCAAATCAAGACAAAACTCAGCAATTAGACCCAAGCTGACCTGGTAGAACATACTAAACTGAAAGGGAAAATACAAAGGAGATGCAGTCAATAGAAGGAAAACAAGATACCAAACACATCTCATTTAATCGTACTCTTACTTTTGTACAGCACCAAGAGAGTTCAGTCATAAATATTCATCCATAAGACTATAAACACTTCTACAGAGTTTTCTAAGTAGTAACTTCTTCAGATGAGATACAGTTTATGTCCTTATTTTGAATCTGTAGAAAGTCTCACACAGACCTGTGGGCAGTGAAATATTTCCCCTCCACAGGCAGGATCATGAGCTAACCTGGAGTTTACTTTAACCCAAGGTAAATTGTACACATAATAAAATAAAAAGCAAATATCCAGCCTCTCTGAGAGGAACCACTATGCTTACACAGGTGAGAAGGACATTCCCTGCTACCTCCTGTACCAGCTTCAGGGTAGCAGAGACAAAGTGAACACTCAGGGAAAAGGTCCTCATCAAACTCACCCCAAACACATTAGATTACCAAAGCCCTCAAACCACCTCAGGCAAAAAAAATCATCCTTTTCCAAAATATCCTTTTCCAAAACACCCAGCTACATCAAGACGCAAATAGGTATCAGCACTTGGAGACAAGAACCAAGAAAAAAAGAGCACCAACAACAGAAGTCCAAACCTCTAGTGGATAGAGAGAAAAGAAATCACAGGCTCCACCACTAAATTGCAAGAATACATGAGTGCTCCCTGGGGGCTGCAGCAAGTAGGCTCTTCCAGGTTCACAGACCTAGCAAAAGTAGCTAAAAAGAGAGGTGGGAAAGAAAGAGTCAGTGGTAATCTGTCAAAGGAAAAAGAGTCCTTTTTTATAAGCCCTGTAATACCTGGGTTTGGAGAGAGCTTGGTGTACTATAATCGTGAAAAACTATCAAACCTGTTTGTTTTAACTTGGGTTCTGCTTGTTTGCTGTCTCATAGGAGACATAGTTCGAGTTGCATCAAATTTTTCAGAGCAGCTTCAATAATCTATTTCAGATTTCTTAAGGTAATTTAAAATAATATTGCATATATACTTACATATTTTGCATCCAGATTTCTATACTGCACACCTGCAGCTCGTGTATATATACCTAGACTAACCTTAAACTTGGTTAGTTGTGTTTTTGCAGAAAACGGAGATGAGTGTGGATTATTCACCTGAGAGTCTACTCAGGTTTTTCAAATGGATTTCATAAATGGTCTGAAGTCCTACAATGCCATCGCTGAACTGCTGACATCACCTGTGATATCCTGAAAAGAAGAGATTTATCACTGTCCACTTTAAAGGATTACCTATATTGGCCTCACTTGCTGGAGTGATCAAGGGAAACATGCGACCAGGACTTTGCTTTCGGCCACAGTTATGAAGAAGCATATTTGTAACGAAGTAAATCAAGGAGATTTTTTTCTTTTCTTTTCCTGCAGGCATTTATAGTTACTATTCTCAGTAATCTAATTCAATTGAGCTCAATCAGTGCATTAGCATTTTTAAAGACTCTCTTTTTGTAGAATGCAGTCATATAATATAAAACCCCTTAAATTAGATAGATCACCAAAATGATATCGACAGACAAGTTTAGAACTTGGAATTGATATTCATGGAGTATACTAAAAAACCCCTGAAACTTTCAAGGAGCTATAACCTTCTTTCCTGCAACCTTCTTTTGCCTGTACGTAGAGATCATACACAAAAGGTACTCATCATGTGCATGTTTTTTCCTCAAGGTTTATGCTCAAGAACTGCAGCCTGGCTACTGTGGGAACCTCTTCTAAAGACACTGGAAACTACTCGCTTGCTACAGACAATAGTGTGAGGCTGTTAAATGAGTAACTATGATAGTATGTTACCTGCTAAACAAAAGGAAAGCAGTACTGGTTTGTATTCATGGAACATACATAGATCCAGACTGCAAAGCCCAGACGGCAGGCCAAATTGCCTTCTCATTTACATGTGTACAGGCACAGTGACACTGGGCCACTGAGTGACTCACTCCAGCAATTGTGGAAGAGTAAATCTGTCCATTATTTAAATTAGAAATGAGCAAACCTCAGTAGGTTACTAGTAGCCTTGTATTTCATTTATTGCAAGCTAAAATTCTGGGTCATAATGATTAACCTTAAATGGAGAAACTGTTGGCTATGGGAAATACAGCTGTTTTTAAAAATGTTAGCCAGGTGGTTGTCTAGTAGTGAGAAGTTGCATGGGTGGCCTAATAGAATTCAAGGCATTATTTCACAACATGGCCCACAAAGCCAATAAAAGAGATGCTCTTCAAGTCTGATTCTCAGTATTATATGAAAAGACAATGTAAACAGTTGCTGGCAGGAATGCATATGAGCTGCAATAGCACGAGTATTAGCATACACACAAACCATCCATTTCTTTCCTTTTGAGCACCACCCATCCCAATCCCTTTCAGATAATGTAGATCTTTATCAAAAATGTTCAAGGATTTTGTTTTGTTTTTCTAAACTGCTAACCTCATAAGTGGCAAACCATTTACATTTTAAAGAGAAAGCTCTACTAGGTGAAGGTTCTTTTTGAATATTTGCCTGCACTTTAATGAATCTGTTCTAAGGGTTTTTTCGGTTGTTAGAAAAACAACCATGTACTGAAATAGTTTGAAGCTTTGGCAACCTACAAGGCCTATCAGTTTTTAAGAACTCTCTAGGGGGTGGAGGTGCTGCATCCGTTACATTAGTCAATGTAACAAATTATTTTTTTTCTTCCTATTCTTTCGTGGTTAAAAACAGTGATGCTTTTTATTTAGAGGGGCTGAGCATATTATTATCTGTTCCATACCTTAGGAAAAACATTCTTTGCTATTTGCATGTCACACCGTGTGTCTGTCTCATTATTTCAGTGGCACACAAATGACCAAAGAAGTGCCAAACGTTGTAAATGCTACACTCTGCAAAATAGCACAATGGCTGCAACCGCATTGAAAATCCTTTTTGATCCAAAGAATGGCAGTGAGAATGCGCCCTGTTATGACAGTACAGGATGCATTTTGATCTCACTAGAGAGAAACATATTTTCAAATGGACTATTAGAAAGCTTGTAAAAAAGGAAAAGCACTTATCTAGTCAAGAAAATGAAAAGACTCCCATTGATTTAATTAAAATTGAAGTGGACCCTCTTTACTCATTATCAATTGGTAGTAGACGCTCTTGTTTGCATCGAAGACTACTGCAAATCACAAGTACTTTCAGTGGAATCTCTATAGGACTATCTATGTTGTGCGATAATCTGCTCCACATGAGTAAAGGTGTCAGAACCATCCTGAGTATTTGATCAAAGGCTGTGTATACTTGGGGACATTTACAGAAGTTCTGGAACAGAGAATTTTTCATATTATTTTGATCCCGGTGACTGAAATTTAGCACTTCTACTTCTTAGAACTTTGCAAACTCTAATTACTAAACCACCTTTTCATCCTCCCTCAAAGAAGCAGACAAGAACTCTTTGTTTCATAGGATGGAAGCGAAAACAGAGCAAAAGAGGGCCATGACTTTTTACTTATGTAAGGTGATCAAAAGTACGTAATTCCTCACAACTTCGACAAAAAGCAAACTGAACTGTTGGGAACTTGGTGTTGCTATTAAAATCTGTGTGAGTTGCAGAAAATAAGCATCTACAGGCCAGGTGCATTAACCTGAAATATGCAATGGTGTTACTGCAGCAGATCTGACTATGGTAAGCCACCATCCTTGCGGTTATTCTCCTTCTGTTGCCCGAGGTTTCATGGACTGCTCAATGAAGATCTTACAACAATGGTGTTCATCCAGCAATGCTGAAACCAGCAGTTGTGAAAGATTTCAAGGCTAATAGTTATTCTGAATCCCAGAAAGAAGTCCTGAACAATTATGAGTGGAGCATAAAATGCTCAAGAACTTCAGAAAGAGCCTATGGCACACCATCAGTAATCCTTTTGCACTGCACTCTACAGTTTCTGGGCAAGTCTATGTTTTTAGGTCTGCCATGCTATGGCAAGATCATGCCATTTCTTTTGCACAAACCACGCAGTAGTCAAGACAGTGTTTAAATGGGTCTGAAAGCTTTATGCTGGAAACTGCAAATTGTACAAATCACCTTGCCAGCAGGGGGACCACTGTTTTATCAAATAATGTGGTATGAAGGAACTTAGTGGTTGATGTAATGGGCAAATAACCTTTCCTAGTTAACCTGATGATTACATTAGGGAAGAACAGTCAATTCAACATTTTACTAGCAATTTTTGAGAGTGGGGGCATGTCTAGCTATGCCATATCATCCATAACTCCCAGGTACCAACTGGTAACTCCATGGTTTTTGCATGCCCTCCTTAAGTATGTGACACAGTGGGGCAAGAAGCTCTTCTCTTATTAGCCTGTGTCTGATGGTCAATAAAAGTCTACTTCCCATGTACCTCTAGGATTCTGCAGCTTTTTTTTATCTCCAGCTATGGATAAGAATATTCAGGTTTTCTGAAATCATATTCAAACAGCACACCAAAAGTCTGAGACAGATGAAAAACTGGAGGCTGGTTTGGAAAAATATTAATATCTAACCAAGCTAAATGGCACAGTTCTGGACCAGAGGGTAGGTTAGTACACAATATATGGTATTATTTCTGCAGATGATGTTTGACAAGATAATAAGCAAAACCCAGAGAATAAAACAAGTGGAAGGAAATGTGTGTGTGTGCATGCGTGTGTTTGCATGTTTGTGTGTCTATGTATACATGTTTTATATCTATATATCTCCTGCTAGGTCATTAAAGATGACCCAAGTGTTTGGCTTGCTTATTTCCTTCTTTTTTCTTCATGACTATTACATCTAAATCCCTGCATGCACTATTCTGTTTTCTGTCTGAAAGTAATCAGTCTGATTTTTTTTAATAAGCAGTATTTTCAAAACAAATTCTTTCATCAGTGTCACTTTCCACAGGCAGTTTCCTAAAACAGTTGTTCCTGGAAATCAACCAGAGCTATAATTAATATACAAGAAACGCCCCAGGATACTTTCTTATTTTTCTGCAGTGCAAACAAGGCATTTGTTTTTTGGGAAATGTTCATGTATCTGGGATCAGAATAGACTGCAGAGATTAATTTGGGCCAGATAAATTTAGATCCGCAAGAATCCTAAATCAAAAAGGGAAAAGGATTTGTAAAATTTGCTTTTTGAATAGTCTGAAAAAAGTACAATTTCATTTTATTTTTTGGTAAACCATTCTATGTCATTTAGTGAGCAAACATGCTGTTAGGTGGCCATGGGATATTTCTTATATTGTGTAAAATTTACAATTATACTTTTGACTATTTACAGAGAGAAATCAAGAGAAATGGTAAAATACTGGAAAACATTTTTCAGGAAAAATCCAGTGATGTTTGTGCTTACCCAGGAATGACTACAACAGAGCAGAGAGAGCATTTTCTCAATCCAGTGACAAATCTCTGGTACTGAAGTGTAGCTGATATTTTAAGGGAAGATTCTGAAATCTTTCAGTAATCAGTATCATTCATTTAGTGGCCAGCCCGGCCTAAATGACGACAGAGAGAAATGTGCTTTAAGGTTAAAATATTCCTATCTTTGGAAGTATTTCTCCAACATATCTTCAAGCTTAAAAGAATAACATTCTAAATCAGATTCTGAAAGACATATTCTTTTATCAATTTAAATGTCCTTTTAAAATGAGAATAGCACAGCAATGACTTTACTTAGTATCCTACTAAGTTTCTGACCTCAGTTATCTTTTGAGAACAAGTTAAACAAGCAATCATATTTTCATATAGTTAATGCACACCTCAGACAATTCATATCTCTTTATAGGTACTGGAACTTGAATATAAATTATGAGCAAACTCACAGCCTCTGATAACCTCTTTGCCTGATATCACATATAAAATGGCAGGAAGAAACAAAGATTCACTAAGTAGGAGTTCTTACACAAATATCTTTTCATCTTACCTGCACACACACCACTCCTACTCACAGGGGATTGCACGATGAAGGTAAAAAGGGTGTATGTATCCATATAGCTGTATTCATATCTCTATCTCTATCTATACCTATACCCATCTACCTATATCTATCTAGTTCTCTATATACACTTTCCACCCTCCCCTGTCTTTTTACAATGAGGGTTGTCAGACACTGGAACAGGTTACCTGGAGAGGTTGTGGAGTCTCCACATGTGGAGAAACTTAAAAGCTAACTGGACATGATCCTGGGAAACCCACTCTAGCTGACCCTGTTTGAGTAGGTGACTTGAGCGATGATTTCCAAAGGTCCCTTCAACCTAAACTGTTTTGTGATTCTCTGTTATATAGGTTTAAATGAGTAGCTTGTATGAATCAACTTCCAAAATTACTCAATCTTGATCTCATAATGTCTCTTCATAAAAGAGTTTTCTGTAAGCCATACACCTAATAATTCTGATTGTTCGTTTCTGAACACTTTCTATTTCTTCATCCTTTACTGAATCGAGTCTGAAGAGAGTGTTCCATTGATTTCCAATGTGATACTTGTGTGCTTTATTTCCTGTTCATTATCCATTCTACCAAGTTTGCTTTCTTTAATTGCTGCTGTGAAGTGGAGAGTTCTCTTCAGCTTGAGCTGTCTGCAATGATAATTACCATTTATTCTTTCTGTGAATCTTTCCATGTAGCTACCTTAAAGCAATTTACATGGAAAGATGTCTTAAGTAGCAGCTTTGACAATTTGTATGTTTTAAACTAGAAGGAAAAAGAAGTGAAATGATTTACCATCATGTTGGTAGCACACCTCCAGAGCATGTCAGGATCTTCTATTTTAAACTAAATGTTTGCTTTTGTTTGTTACCGCTTCCATCAAGAATCAGGACAAATCTTAGAAACATTTGATTAAAATCTGACTTCTTTTATATCATACTTTATCCTGAAGTTCTTGTGTTCAAACAGGCAGAAATCCATGGATCTCAGTTAGTTTCAGAAAGCCTAGAACTGTCTGATTTGACTGTCTACTTATGAGGCAAGGGCAGGAGAGATTCTGGTTAACAAAAGTTTGATGCCAAGCAAAGCTGTCATTACACAACTGAAATGATACCTTCTTGATACCTCAAAGGTGACAATCTTGACACCATGGAAAGTGCCAACAAAAGTTTCACATACTAATTGAGGGCAACATGACCCTACAACTGCAAAATTTCTTTGCAGTGAAATTACACAGGAGGCTATTACAGTATGACATTCAGCTTTGAGCTCTTCCACTCTTTCTCTGTTTGAACAAGGGTTGCTTTGCAACTGTGAGAGAGGTCTCTCTGACGCCTTTGCTAAAATTGCTACTCAGGGCCTCTATTGAAGACTAATCACCTCTGGAACTATATCTGACAGGAGGAATATATGCAAGTTGATGCTAAAAAGAGTAGAAGCGCCTCTGTGTATGCATTGGCTTTAATGGTGAAATCATGGAACTTTATAATATCATTTATTCTGCAGAAGTCTTGTTGTATTATGGACTGATTCTGCTCTGATGACACATGCAAAATAGTCATTAGCAGCAGCAGAAGCAACTGATCCTAAAAGATAGAATTCCCCTGTAAATCCTGAGGTCTTTTCTGTGCTGGAAAATAGCTATACCTCTTTTACTAAACCATTTCTAACGTCAGTAAAGTGGTTTGAACACCTTCCACAAAACAATAAAACTTCATTTTTGTTGAGATTCACTGAAAGGTTGAACTAAAAAGTAGAGTTGACCATCTTATTCAGCACCTAGTCTACAGCTAGTGAGGATGATGTGGATGCTAAAAGTTTACAGAAGTTTGAAGTGATTGAACAATATCATAGAAAATTCCACTGAGGGTTATTAAAGAGACAGTTACATTATCTAGCTGAAGAAATCCCTAAGCACAAATTTCTGAAGGCTGCAGGGTATTTTCAAGAAATATCGCTGCTTACTTGTCCTGTTCTTATACTTTATCTTAGATATCTTCTATTGACTGTGGTCATAGCTGTTTGGCTCAATAGACTTTTGGTGTGATCAATTCTTATATTAGGAAAAAGGTATTGACAGTTTACAAGAAAATTATTTGCTGGTCCTTGTTTTCTTCTTCAAACAAATAGATAAGGGGATTTTAAGTAGCAGAAATCTGAGGGTACAACTACCCCAAGCAAGGATAAGACCTGAGTTAGTGAACTTACTAGCACGGTGCCCTCTCTAAACTAATTAGCCTTCTGTTGTGAATTAAAGCCGTAACGTCAATACTACCCCTCAGGAATACCTAAATTTTGTTATATTGGTAGAGCTATTTTCAGTAGAGTTCTTAGATTAGCCATCTCATCATAGTAAAAATTTTACTCTTTAAAAAGCTCTTCAAAATAGAGAATTAAAGCCTAAGTCTGTACCTAGCAGATTAGTTGAAATGACACTTACCAAGGGAGAAAAATAAAGTGTCTGAGATATCATGAAGTAGAATAAAACCAGCATGGTTTCTGTGAAGGAAAATCCTGTTTAATAATTTTTTTTTTTCAGTTCTTTGAACATATCTGTAAAGGGATAGATGAAGCAAAACTGGTTCACATCATTTAATAAAACTACTGAAGAGCCTTTGACATGGTTCTGAATAAGATTCTACAGAAGAAAAAAGCCAACAGGGCCAACCGTGTCCTGGGGTGCGTAGCTGGCTGGTCAAGGGAGTTGATTGTCCTACTCTACACTGCACTGGTGTGGTCCCACCTCGAGTACTGTGTGCAGTTTTGGGCACTTCAATATCAGAAGGACATCAAAAAGGAGTGTAAGCATAGGAGGGTAACCAAGATGGCAAAAGGCCTCAGGGGCAAAGCTTACAAGCAGTGGCTGAGGCCACTTGGCTTGTTCAGCTTGGAGAAGAGAAGGCTGAGGAGTGACCTTATCACAGTCTATACTTTCCTCAAGGAGGGCAGCGGAGAGGAGGTGCTGATCCCCTCTCTCTGGTGACCAACAACAGGACACGAGGAAATGGAATGAAGCTGACTCAGGAGAAATTCAGACTGAACATTAGGAAAAGGTTTTTCACTGAAAGGGTGGTCACTCACTGGAACAAGGTCCCCAGGGAAGTGGTCATGGCACCAAGCCTGTCAGAATTCAAGAAGTGTCTGGACAACACTCTTAGTCATATGGTTTAGTTTTAGGTAGTCCTGTGAGTAGCAGGGAGTTGGACTCAATGATCCTTATGGGTCCCCTCCAACTTGAGATATTCTATGACTTTATGAAATAAAATAATCTAGAGAAGAGTGGCAACATTTTCATGAAGAAAAGACCAAAGAGCACAATTAAATGACCAGTTGAAAACCAAACCAAACCAACTAACCAAAACCAGAAAGCACTTTACTGCACTCAACCTTTTATTGTCCAATGTCTAACAATAGTTTCAAAAGAACTGTAGGACAGTAGTGATTCTACTTATTAAAGTTTGCAGATGTTACTAAGTCATTTAAATCAGGAAAGGTCACAAAGGTTGAAAGAAACTTTGGAGAGGCCTAATTCAAGTAGTTTACTCTTCAACATACTAAATGTTTCATTTCACGTTGAAAAGGAAAGTTGACACTTCTCTGACATCTCAAAGGGCTCTAAATTTATGTAAGCAACTCCTACAGGAGACCTGGAAATTGCTCTAGGTTGCTTGATATGCAGCTGTAGCTGGGAGTCCAACAAGAAGTTAGGTTACATGAAGACTAATTAACATTGGCATATAATGCCTTTTTATAATTAATGATATGACCTCATTTGGAGTGCGCAGTGCTGCTCACCTATCCCAAAAGGGACATTGCAGAACTTAGGTTACTTATTAGGATATTAAAAAGTATGACCAGTGGACTGGAAGTGCTTGTATATGAAAAGAAACTGAGCAATTAGGACTGATCACTGAAGAAACAGAAGAAGGACGCATGATAAAAGTACATTACATAAGAAAAACATTAGAAATTAGAAAATTCTGTTCCTTTATCTCATAATACAAATGCAAAAAACCAGGAAGATACCTTTGGGTCCTGGTGGAGAAACAGCTGACCACAATTTAACAATGTACCTCTATGATGATGGAGGATACTCACACAGTGGGTGACTCTAGAGTGTAGCCAGCAATTTGAGGGAGCTGATTCCTCCCCTCTCTTTGGCCCATATGAGACCTTGCTGGGAGGACCGTATCCAGTTTGGGCTCCCCAGTCAGTGCATGCCAAGCAGTGACTTCCTGGAGCAAGCCCAGAGGAGGGCCCCCAGGATGAAGAGAGGCTCTCCTTTGACGATACCTCCTCCCTGTCTGCTTGGCCATGGAAAATAATGAGGGCATCTCCACCGCTCCCACTATTGGGATTGCAATAGCAGGCAAGACCTGCTAAGATATGGCTGAGGAATCAGGCCAGAGAAGCATGCCAGAGTAGCATCAACCTTTCTATATATCTGCCGCTCATCCCTGACCTCTGCTAAACTCTCATGCATTCGTAGGAATTGGTTGGAAGAGTGTGAGTTATCAGAGGACACAACTGATTGCGTGCTGGTGCTCAGATGTAGTCTGATGCTATTTTAATTTATAGTATAGATGGGATCATTCAGATTGTCTTTTGGGTAAACCCGAAGAAAACTTTAGCAAGGACGTGTTGCCAAGTACTGAACTTGTGCAAATGGATGTTTTTCCTTGAAGTGCAGCCTGACCAAATCTTGTTTGAATATCTTACCACTCTCTCTAGGATTATGCTTGTGCTGGCTTCAAAAGCACATCTTCCAAAGCATGGAGTCGCTTTTCTTCTTCAAAGAAACAGCTAAGGGTATCTTAAATTTTGACAGAACTGTATTGCTGTGTACTTCACAATGGACAAACTACTTTCAATAAAATAATTAACAGAACCCAAAAACCAACCTGATGCAATCATGTCAAGTTCTCATTTCAAATATTTACTATGCACATTATAAGCAATTCAGAAGAAGTTATATGATGAAAAGTGTTTGACATGTTACTGGGTTTCTTTCAATGGTAAGATTAACTGCCTAATTTATTCTGTGGACAGAATATTATTTCTAACAGTGGAAAAACTTCTGTATAAAACTCACCAGATAGAACATGATTTTTGAAAGCGTAGCTTGAGCTGCGTATTATCTACAGAATGCCATTGGAAACTTAACTTGCTTAATAAGCAGAATTTGAATAAATGACTTTTTAATATCATAAGACAAAACACAAGCAAACAAACAAACTGACAAGGGATTTATACTGCTTCTGAGGAATTTGACCAAGGAATGAGAAGGAAGAGCTGAAGTGTTTGTACTAATCAGGGAGGAATTTGACTTAACTAACTCATATAGAGCATTTGCAATTTTCAGTGAGTGACTTTCAAGTCTGCAATACACATGACTGACTCTTACTGGATTTTGTGCTTGAAATGTTTTACTAACAGTCCACTGAGGTGTGAAAGTACAATAAGTTCTTATGATGGGAGGAAAGGGGCATTTCTTAGGAGTACAGCTGAACTAAAAATAGATTACTGTTTCTCCCCCATGAAATATGCTACTCCATGCAATAGGGTTGTATTTATTACTAGATACTAAGGTCCTGTCAATGTTCCCTCTTATCAGCTGTGGCAAGGCTTTATCACAAATATTGTTTATAAAAGAAAACACAAAAACTTTGACCTCTTACTGTCAGATACATTTTAAGGAAAAATTTTGTGTAAGACAATGCACAACCTAAAATGAATAAATAATCAACAAATACATCTTTTGTGTATTTGCTTTTTTCCAATTTGCAACTCACTTTGAGGTCTGATCATCTTCTGAGGCATGGCTTCATAATTATGATTATTTATGCTGCTACAGAATTCCTTTTCAGGCTCTATGCAATTTTAGGCAAATAGTACTGTGCCTAAAGAATACCCATACCAAATAATCTGCCTTTGTTTAAATCAATGAAAGATTTCATGGCTTGTTGACAAATCTATGATGCTGTAATGCACATCATTTCAGTATTTTCTCCTTTTAGTAAGGAAAGCAATACAGGGGTTTACATCAAATTGTGAAAACTGGTAAAAGCTGAAGCTTTATGTTTTCTATCCCACATTTCAAACATTATTGTGAATGGGAAATATTTGGAATTGTTTAAGCAATAGAAATAAGTGAGCTTATACGTATTTTTTAAGAACAAGATACTGCGCACATCAAATCCTTTTCCATCTAGTCTTGCCAGCAGCAGGTCATCTGGTTCAATGAACTGATTTTCAAAAGCGAAGTACATTTTGCTGAGTAAAGATAATGTTTCTGTGACTTCAGATAAGTGACACATTGGAAACTAACACAATTCTTTTTTGTCTCAATTAGAGCTCAGAGAACTTGGAGGAAGCCCAGATGGAGACCAAAGCTGTCTGCATGGCTTTAACTGTTTATTTGGGGGGGTTTTAGAGTATGCCTGAAGCTGTTAGGAACAGATATGTTATTATTACCCTTCTTTCAATTGCTTGTAACTTTATCACAGTATACCTGCTTAATTTCAATTTTTCAGTTTTTGTCTTTATCTGTTGTTCTCAGCCCCAGCAAAGTTTGATCAAAACCTGTTCTGTTTTTCCTGGAGCTAGGGGTGAGAAAATGTGGTTCTGGCAATTTCAGAAATATCAGTCTTTTTTCTGAATAAATCCTCAGTTTTTCAATATTGGGGATATTGGTTGTGTTTCCATTCTTCCCTGACTTGCAGACAGTGTGTGCACAACACCAAGTCATTTAAATATTGGGGCTACATTAATCTTAATTTTCCAGCACCAATATATAGTGGAGCTATTGGGTAGAAAGTCCAAAGCCTGAAACAGAGGAAGTCCTGTGGTCATTCAGGGTCTGTGGACATCCCTACAGAAGCTCACCTAGGTTTGATGAAAACAGAAACAAAAGAATATTTTTGCTGGTGAATACACAGGAGAATCTGAACAGCACTGTGGACTTACTGGAAATACCTAAAATCATGCCAGGATGTGCACGCAAGCTCTAAAGGCCGCAACTACCTTTTTTCCTTGAGCATGTAATACCCAAATCATACACAATTTCAAGCAGCAGGATTCATCCTCTTTCTCCGAGCTTTCTGCATCAACATCCCACTGAGACTGGGAAGGAAAGATTTCATGAGTGGGAGACTTCTCTTTTTTTTTTTTTTACTTTTTGAAGGCCCTCAAAAAGCCTTTTTAAAGCATTTTGTGACACTCATTACAGAGCAAAGCCTCGGGATGTTGCCACAGGACACGGACAAGTACCGTGTACTCATGTGCGTGCACTCAGGCGGCTGTACTGGGTCTGCTTGCTCCTGCTACCTGCGGATCGAGCTACTCCTGCATCCTAGCTGCAACGCACTTTGAAACTTTCAGATACATCAGCTGGAGGTAAATACCATTAATCATAAACAAATAGCCATCAGGAACCTATATTCACAACTCTGATATTACCGGTGGTACTGTTCTCTGTGAAAGAAATAAAATGCAAGAATCCCCTATCAGACCGTGCAGTCTGCTTTTCCCGACAGCCTGCCTCAAAAATAATGTGATCACATGCCCAGAAAAAATTTCTAGAAGCTGCCAGTCAGAATATTAGAAAGAAGTGAGTAGAGACTGCACAGCAATAGCAAGGACTGGATGAGCAGAAAAGCATCCATTTTCTATTGCCAAGACACAGCTTTTACTCTGGATATTCTTTGTTCTGTCAACAGTCTAGTTCCAATTCTCTCCTTCAAAGTCTCTTTTCCTTAGCTGAAGCCACTTACTCTTCATTGCCCTTGTTCCTCTGGTCTCGGCTGAACCTAAAAAACTATCAAGTATAATGATATTTGAGTTAGACTTGCAGATCACCATATTTTTCACTCTGTTCATGCCTTAAATACCTTTCCCAAAATGCAATACAGTTCTTGTCTGAAAGAAAAAAGTCAGTTCAAGTTTATGAAACCTGAAGTGCCTGAAAGCAGTGATCTCCCAACCCAGCTGGAGCTTGCTGGTAGTACATAATACAAACTATGATATAAATAACACTAACAAAACAGTAGCATGACCATATATTTAAATATTTATTTTTAAGAATATAGAATAATACATAGTGATAGAGAAATTCCATAGAAAAACATTGCATAGAAAGAACTCATATAGCAAATCCCGTATGTCATCACGTCATTACATTCCTCATTGCTCTCCTTTGGTATTGGTCTACTGCAAAGAAGCTTCATTAATTTACCCCCATCAAGGATAAGACCTGTGCATCCCTTCTTTCCACTTGGTTTCATCTCACAGCCCCAAGTTTCGGATTATGTCTGATTTTTTCGCTGAATTTAAAGTTTCTTTTTCACCTGTTGTGAGTCACTTCCAGAAATTGCATTTCACATATTATTTTAGTTGACATTACAAGAAAATAAGCATTGATTTTTTTGAGTATTTACAACATTTTTCCCTAGCTGACACTTTGTAAGGTTAGTATGCATAAATGCCAGACCCAGCAAAAATAAAAAAAGGATTAAAAAAGTTTTGGGTTTGCTTATTTTGACTTTAATTGCAAAAGTACTGACAAATTGTATTATTTCATTTTAGCGGAGGGCATGGCTGTCTCTTGTCTGGGTGGTGCTCTGAGGCCTATGGAAATGTACTGGTTTAGAACAAAAACTTCTACAGAACACAGACATAAAGAAAACCTAAATCTGTCTCAATATTGCAAGACGACAACCAGCTAAGGAGAGGTAAATAAATAAATCATATTCAAATTTGCAAACTACCAACAATAGCAAGAACAAAACTATTTATGAAACCAAGTCAGTTAATAGATTTGCATAAACCGAGTGATTAAATGTCTTCTACACAGGTTTGCGGTGATGGTGATTTAACTGAGTCACAGCCATATCATGATGTGGTGGCCTTTAAGTGGTCTACTTCAGACTAAATTGGAGCTACAATGACATGTTTTTGTTTCTATGTATGCAAAAGTGCTATAGGATATACATGCAGAAGATATGCTATGCACGCCACAAAACTTCATCTGTGTTGATATACTCGCTATGACTATTTTTCTACTTAGATCAGTGAGAACATATTTATTACAATCAAAACTTCACTCATCAGCAGCACTTTTCTTGTTCTAATGTTATTTTTTATAACTCAGTAACTACAGAAAGGGAGAAATTATTGTCATTTTTAGTCATCAGAAAGTTTGACAGACAGCAGCCATTAGAGCCTAAATCTATATTCAGGTACACTGCTGTCGCTGAGAGCAGAACTTGACCTTTTCAAAGTATATGTCCGTGGTTTTCTTTGTCTGGTCTTAGTTTAAAACTGGGGGAGGAGGACAGGAGCATACTAAACACTTGCCAAGAGGCTGGTATCATTTTGGATATGCAGAGAAGGTATCCAGATTTGAGAACAATAAAATTAGGATGATGTTTGGATTATCAAATAGATTGACTAGACTGCATGCAGTAATTCTACACCAATGACTTAATAAGAAAGTATGCTAGCATTAGAAGAGTTTCAAGTAAATGTTTCCAGAAGACAAACTCATGTAGCCATGCATGTAGCTAGCACATGTATGAAAGAAGAAACTCAAATCCTAAGTGTATCACAGGATGAATCCAAGAGATCTACAGATCATAGTTGGATTAATGCAAAATGGAGATATATTGAACAGAACAAACACAGCTGACTGTCTATCTCACCTACTTTTGTACTGGTGGGCTGTTAAATAATAACTAATTAACAGCTAACATCCTTGTTTGGTATGGGTTTTTTTTTGTTGTTGTTGGTTTTTTTTTATATTTTCATTTTTAATTACCTTGGAACTTATGGACGCTTCCTTGGAATATGAGAGCTTTCCTTAGGTTAATCAGTTTTGGTGAGGACCAAATATTAAAACAGAGAAGGATACTTTCCTTCTCCTAATGTGGAGAAAATCCCATTCAAGTGTCATGTTTCTAAATTGAGAAGAATCCAAATCACTCCTTTAGTTTCTCAGTTTTCTTTATTTTTCCCTTTTGTTGTCTGTACTTATCAATCAGTGCACTGTTTAAAATGTGTATTGTCATAGAAAGTGTTATAGAATGTGTGTGTCATGTCTCATAGAATCATAGAATGGTTTGAGCTGGAAAGGACACTAAAGATCATCTCGTTCCAAACCCCCTGCCATGGCCAGGGACACCTCCCACTAGACCGGGCTGCTCAAAGCCCCATCCAGCCTGGCCTTGAACACCTCCAGGGATGGGGCATCCACAACTTCTCTGGGCAACCTGTTCCAGTGTGTCACCAACCTCACAGCAAAGAATTTCTTCCTAAGATCTAATCTAAATCTACCCTCTTTCAGTGTGAAGCTATTAACCCTTGTTCTATCACGACACTCACTGATAAAGAGTCCCTCTCCATCTTTCCTGTAGGCCCCCTTTAGGTACTGGAAGGCTGCTCTAAGGTCTCCCCAAAGCCTTCTCTTCTCCAGACTGAACAACCCCATCTCTCTCAGCCTGCCCTCATAGGAGAGGTGCTTCAGCCCTCTGATCATCTTTGTGGCCCTCCTCTGGACTTGCTCCAACAGGTCCATGTCCTTCTTATGTTGGGGACTCCAGAGCTGGACGCAGTACTCCAGGTGAGGTCCCACCAGAGCAGAGGAGAGGGGCAGAATTGCCTCCTTTGACTTGCTGGCCATGCTTCTTTTGATGCAGCTCAGGATGCAGCTGGCTTTCTGCACTGTGAATGCACATTGCTGGCTCATGTTGAGCTTCTCATCAACTAATGCCCCCAAGTCCTTCTCCTCAGGGCTGCTCTCAATCCATTCTCTGCCCAGCCTGTATTTGTGCTTGGGATTGCCCTGACCCATGTGCAGGACCTTACACTTGGCCTTGTTGAACTTCATGAGGTTTGTACAGGTCCACCTCTCCAGCCTGTCCAGGTCCCTCTGGATGGCATCCCTCCCCTCCAGCGTGTCAACCGTACCACACAACTTGGTGTCATCAGCAAATTTGCTGAGTGTGCACTCAATCCTACTGTCCATTTTGCCAACAAAGATGTTAAACAGCACCAGTCCCAGTACCGACCCCTGAGGAGTGCCACTCGTCACTGGTCTCCTTCTAATAGCACACATTATACTAGAACAGCAGTACTTTAAGAGAAATCTTCCCTTCTGTCAGCCTCTGATAAGGTGGTTCAAGTTTTTGTAAATCAATACCACAAACTGATCATCAGTATATCATTTAACCCTCTAATTCAAAGTCTGAGAGTAGATCAGATAATTAATATTTTAAGTAAAAGAGATGCCTACTTTTACTGTGACAGCAGCTCAGAGAATCTTTCTGTACAGTTTTGGATCTGCAGTCCTTTAAGTACTCTAAATTATATGAAAGTATTTTAGAAATGAGCAGCAGAATTTGGGTTTATGGAAAGATTGGAGGAACCTTAGAGGCGTATTTGTGCTTTGGATATATCTGAAACAAAAATATCTAGTTGTTGAGCGGGCGTCAGAAAGTGCTTTACTGAAAGACTTCATTGGTACTTAGGCCAAAAATATTCATATTTTTTTCTGCCTTTCTCTCTCTCAGGGACCATTAATATTTCATAGTGTCTGTTTACATTTGGACTAGACCTCAGAAGTGCTGATCTGAACTCACTTAATGACTTTACCAAAGTTGTTCTAGATTGCTGATCATATAAGTGACCGCAGACTCTATACACCAGGCTGGGGTTTTGATACCGCAAACATGCTAAAGTACTTGTGGCCCTTAAGTATAAAGTAGCTGTGTTATATATTGTATCTGTGGAAGGCATTAATGAAGGTGGGACACGTATAATCATCGTACAATTTTTTACGGGCCTGCTTTGCATGATAAATTCTCTGGAAGAACACACCTGACAATCAAACCTTAAACGAAATTCTGAGCTTGTGGAGTAAAGTGCAATCAGTTTCAAGTTCCCATCACTTTCCTTCTCCATTATTTTGCAGTCACTCTAACCACACACCCCTGTGTTTGCTCTGTTTCCTCTGCCTCTGTGGGGCATCCCAGGTATCACAGTGGGGCTATTTCACTGGAGTTGAAAGAGTTTAAAAATACATTACCATCTTAGGTCTTGAGATATACTGGGGTCTAGAATTTTCCAGTTAACCTGTGGGTCACACAAAAAAAACTTACAATTTGGGTCCCCTGAGAAATGCATTATTCAAGTTGCATATCCCTTCCAGAAATGCTGCAAGGCTTAATTAATTAGTGATTATAAACTGCTCAGGGTCTTGAGATGAAGAGTACTGTATAATTCCTTGGATTTACTATTGTGTTTATTGATGATAACTATGTTTTCCTTC
Source organism: Anarhynchus alexandrinus (assembly GCA_008711295.1). Classification (NCBI taxonomy): domain Eukaryota; kingdom Metazoa; phylum Chordata; class Aves; order Charadriiformes; family Charadriidae; genus Anarhynchus; species Anarhynchus alexandrinus. The sequence goes on along the minus strand of VUYV01000091.1, from coordinate 534,917 downwards.
TCTCTTACGGGAGAGGAAACAAAAAATGACAATTCCAACCTTGAATTTCTGACTATAAAGATGGGAGATTTCCTTGCTCCTTTTTCATTTCCTCCTATTTAACTTTGAATTTAAAACTCTATTTTTCTTCACTAAGGGCATATGGAGGATTTGATTACTGATAGCTCACACACAGTAGCTTTTCTTTAATCATCTGAGCTGTCTACCTACAGTGGAAGCAAATACCCCAAAGTAGGTTGTCAAGATTGCAGCTGGTATCATACCTGATAACAGAGCAACCTTTGCAGTTGAAAATGCAGAGAAACATGTCTCCATCACAAGTCTGTAAATTATGACTGCACTCCAGTGTTTCAACGGAACTGAGTTCAGGGGTGAATCTACATAAGAAGCAAATGAGTTGGAAGCTGTTTTTTATTACCTGAAGATCGTAGCTCACTTATACCTAAGGAAAGCTAAATTTTGTTCATCACAAAAAGAACAAAAGACACAGAATATTTTTAGATCAATTTGTTTTAAAGAAACAGCCCAAACAACACTTTAAAGGAAAAGGAGTTTCACAAAACCATCAACTTAATTAAAATGAATTCGATAACTTTTTAATAGTTATTGTCTATCTAAAATTCAACATTGTATTCCTTGACTGTAAGCCAATCCCCCCAATAAAAGAAAAAAAGGAAGAATCATTTTTTTGATTCACAACAAAGGGATCTCTTATCTGAAATCAAGTATCCCTGTTAGTTAGTTTGTGCTGGACAATATATTACATTGGTGCTTTGTGACATATACACAGTTTACCATCTTCTTCCTGTGGTCCAAACTGATTTGAATTTGGACTCATAATGAACACATAACGAAAGGGATCATGTTTTGAAGTACCTTTTATGCTTATTAATGAACCTTAACCTTCTTTATAAGATTTAATTTTATTTGCATGAAGTGAAAATTCACATTGAAAGTAATTTTTTTTCCAAAGTTTTAGTGTATGAACTAGCTACCTAATCTGCTTATTGCAGGATACTGTGGATAATAATATTTATATGGTTTCAAAATGAGTGGTCAAATTCATGAAAAAAATCCACCGAGGACTATTAAATATAAAGATACCACCTTTGGCTCAAATATGAGCTGCAAATTGCTGGAGACTGGGAGAATATCAGCATGTAGTTTACCTAATCTTATACTCTTCCCTAAGTGTTTGATCTTGGGTGCAGCCAGAGGCGGGCTGCTGGGTGACAGTGATCTTTGACTGGACTGGATATAGCTGCTCTTCTGGCCCTGTGGTTAATCCAGGCAGGGTCTGTAGAGGTACTTCCCTTGCTACAGGAGAGAAAAGTCAAGTGCTCAGCATCATTTGGAAGATCTGTTCCACCAGATTTTTCAACACAAGATTTAAGCTACCTGAACTGCCTGTCCCTAGCCTAACCCAAACATAGTCATTCCTAAAATGGCATCTCACCTCTTACTACTTTATTTGCTTAAGTAAAATATGAGGTCAGCTTAATTCGCTGGGCTCCACCTTGCATGACGCTGTGCAAGCATGGCTTGTGAAGTACTGCGCCATAGCTAGAAGCAGAGGTAAAAAAACAATATTTCATTGTTAGTTCCCAGAGAAGATGCACTCGAAGTGTGGAAGAAGGAAATTTAAAATCAATGTGCCATTTAATTGCTTTTATTTCCTCAAATGGCTGACCAATGAAAAAGCCATTTTGTTTTAAATGTGGGTTTTGGTGAACCATGTCCTCAAACAGAAAGAAAGAATAATCATAGGCCTTTAATTTTCTCTCCCTCTGGCTTTGTATTGCTCTGAGACTACTAAGTCTTGTAGCATCCAAATTGTCAAAGTGACTGTACGAAATGTAACATTTAAAAGCCCTTAAGCAGTTGTAAATCAAAGCTGTCCCATAATTTACAGAACATTTATTTTAAAAAATCATATTTATATAGCATCTTTCAACCCATATGATATCACAGCATTTTACAAACTGGATTCACTTCCATCAGCATTGAGATTCAGCCATCTCTGAGAGGTTAAGAAGTTGCCAATAGAGCAACTTCAGCTATCCCAGCGACAAACTTACATATTGGCTAAGATTGTTCAGGCAAATTCCCTCCTGAGAGCAACTGTCACATCATTTTTATCTGCTGAGAACGTTGGTTTTTCAGTATCTTTGCTCCATGAGTATCTCTTTCCTTATATCGTAAAATTGTATCATATAATCTGTGTTACTTGTCTACAACAGATAGTGATGAACATGTTGCCTTTCCAAGCAAGTGTGTTTGCCAAACCATGTCACGACCTAGGGGCAAAGCAGAGTCTTGGAGAGATTTGCTCTATGAAAACACATTCTTTCCAATGCCTTACTCTTTGGCACTTGTGACACAAACAGAAGAAACAAATTTCCTCATTTTTGATGCTCTGAACTCAAGAGAATGGGTCCTCCTAGGAGTATATGCCAGTAGGAGTATAACCCAGTCATGTGCCCCTCCTACTGCTTCCTCCCACTGGATCTTCCTGAGCTTCCCTACTTGAGGATCTACCCTGTGCACATGCGGAAACTGAAATCCATGTCTCATCCCTGTTGCTTCTTTCCTCTTTGGGTTAAACAAAGTCAAATGGAACAACAAACAGATCAAAACTGCCCCTTTTTATGACATCAATTAAATGATATAATTATAGATATAGACCAAGCAATTACAATGCTTATACTGAAGAACAGGTATAGGCATGTCAAACAGTTCATTCATCTTATCCTTTGATGAGAAAAAAAATGAGTAGCTTTAAAGAATGAAATGTGATTAAAATGAAATGAAACTTGAGTTTACCAGATCTGAATAGTCATGTAAATGCTTCCACTTATTCAGATACCCTCAGTCAGCAACATTGATTTATATAAGCTGTACAACAGAAGACATTATATTTGAAATGAGAGCTATTCAATGTTTTTGAAAAAATTATTCCAAAAGATGTTGCAAACAACAGGCAGTGAATTTGCTTTGCTAAATCCAGCATGTTTCAAGAATAATAGAACAAATAATTGTTCATCTATTGAAGTTGGTGTTGAAGAACGGTATTTCATTGTCTGATATTTGTCATTCAATATTTGTTGTGCTCCTGTTTAAAACATTTCAGTCTCCCTAATAGGAGCAGAAACAAACTATCAGATTTAGAGGATCACACCATGCATAGCAATTAGTGGAGATAAAATGTATAAATAACTCATAGACATAACTTGCATGAAATATGTAACAAATACAGTAACAGAAATCACCGTGTTTTCTCCTTGTTATAACAATTCATCAAATGTTAAAGATGACAAAATTATTCATACACAATGGATTGCTGGAAAGGTGGTTGACCTAAAACCTACGCCAGGTATAATTTCAAATGTTGTCTATAATCAGTATGATTGTAGGAAAGTTTCTGAGAGAGTGTAAGATAGTGCAGCCCCATTCCTTGAATGGCGATAATTACACACTCTCTAAGGTTTCGATCTAGCTTCCATGCATGCACAACTACACACCAACAAAGTAAAATTTACTTCCGTGTCCTGATACTGATAGGGGATTGTGTCAATTTAAGCACAAGTTTGTAGTATGCAGAAGTCTTGAAAAGTTGCTTTATGAAGAGGCCATTAACATAGGAGGTATTCAACCCTACAACTGACAGATGACTTTCCAAAATTTTCCTAAACTGCAACACCAGCTAATGGAGACTTTCAAATTAAACCTTGTTTTTCTTGGTGTTCAGCAATATAAGCTTGCTTGGCATTGCTCAGCTGAGATTGGAGGACTCTGGATGTGACTCTTTCTCTGGAGGTGTTTGGGTGACAGATGTTTGTATGTTCTACTGAACCCTCAGGGTCTTCAGGTCGGCTCTTGTGACTTCTGCGTCTCCCATATCATCTTGACAGCTTCAGTAATTAGCCTCCTGCACCCAGCCTTTGATCGGTGATGATGAGCACTGCCTGCAATGACTGCAGAGGCTGTGGCAGTTTGGCTTCCCCAAAGTTATTTGGAAGTCCTCTGTCTCAGCACTACAGCTTCTCAGGTTAAAGTAAAATTTTAACAGAGGAAACTCTGTGTTGCTCCTCATCCTGCACAGTGAGTGGTACCTTGCTGACTCAAACTTTTGGACCACTATCTGCAAAAAACTGAGGCTGCTTACTATTACAAACAATGTCTGTTTACTGCTTTAAGCTACCTACACACTTACATGCCTTATAGCATCTCTCTTGCCTTATACTGTAGGGCTCATTCTGTCTTTCAGAATAACTGGAAAATAAAACAACTAAATTCAGATACTTTCCCATTTCAAACCAGCATGAATTCATGCAGTATTTTAGTTTATGTTTTCTGATGATGTAACAATTCACACTTCACTTTTTCTCAGCACTTACATTCTCTCTCAGGCTATTTTTTTCTAATACTCATAACATGTAACTGTGCTTCCTACTTGAGATGGTTCAATTTTCTTATAATGCACATTTTGTAAAAAATATTAATCCAGAGATTAACTCTTTGTGGTTAAGATTTCTGTACCTTCTGTAGTTGTGTACTTGCTCAGATTACTTAAGGTTTGATTTTTTTCTGAGACCTCCACCATATTTTCAATCTGTTGTTTATCACTTTGTAGTACTGTGTGTCTTTTACTTGAATTTTTTCTATTGATTTTCTAAATCACAGCACTCCTGAGTTGTAGCCTTGCTTTCTGTCAGATGCTTGTCTGAACAAATTCTGTACACTCTGTGAAGAATATTTCTTTCAACCTAGCAACATTTTTCATACCCTTGAGGACATTTTTAAATGTGGATCTTGTGATTGAACATATGAGCACAAGAACCCAAATTTTTCAAACTGAGCATATTGTGAATATTTTAGGAGGAACACATAAAATATTTTCCAGTGCTTACAATATTGTAACTGAATGCATTTATAATTTAAAGAAAAAAATCTGTACAGAAAATACGCAAAAAGAGGATTAAATTCATGAAGGAATTTAATAAATAAGTGCAAATATCACTGTATAATTTCCATTTGCCATGGGGGGGATTTTCAGGCTCTTCTGTTTACAGAAACTTATATATCTTTTTAAAAAGCCCTTTTCTTCATAAGAATTATCATTTTTATATCAAAGATCTGATATTTTGGTGCAGTAGTTCACAACATCTTTATTTTCCTTCCAGAGTGGCTTAACTTTTATAGCTAATTGTTGTTCTCCTTCATCATTTGTTAGGGAATGGTGCTGAGAATATTGACATTTCTCTTGCTCTCCCTCCTCATTTTCAGTTTCCCTGAATTCTTCCTTTATTTCTGCTGTGTTCAATGAATCACTCGCAGTGTTGATGCTCAGCAGGAGAGAGGCTGACTTTGCAACGCAGGGCAGGGAATGATGATGCTGTTAGCACCGGGAAGCCCCGTGGGCTACTGCTGTCACAGGGCTCTCTACTGCCTTGATCAGTGGGTCCCTTTCCACGATGGGAGGATTTTCTTGGAAAGACCACTTCATTTTGTTTTGATTTTTAAGTGGAAATTAGTGTTCGCAGAATATGCCAGATAGAAGAGAAAGGGGCAGAAGTTCAGCCTCTGTGCTGCCGTTGAAATCCTTTGTCTCTCTGTTAAACATGCTGTCCAGCATGTCAGTTATGACAAGGATATATGTCTGCAAGGAACTTCTCAGAGAACATCAAGAGCATCAAAGATGTGTCAGATGTTATCCAACTGGGGAGATTTGAGACACAGCCCTTAAAGAAGGCAGGTTCTCTACTCTACCAGAATGCCAACAGACTTCCGTGCATCCAGTTGTGTGTGGCTAATGTCACAGATAAATACCACTGTGGCCAGATGTGGATAGCAAAATTAATTGACCATAATGTCCTCAAAGAAAAAAACAAAACAAACTACTCGCAGTCTGGTGCATGGTCCTTGAACCAATGTTTAGCAAAATAGTGAAATCTGTCCTTTTGACCATCCCTGCATGTAACACAAATTATTGGAGAAAAAGTACTTTTACGGTACCTGACATAAATAATATACTAATTTGTATCATGAAGAATCTAAAAAGGCTACGTTCTTTGTTACTTAACATTTTCATGTGTTTCTTTCTGTCATATGGTGCCAATCTGACATCTTTTAGAAGATGAAACCTTGCTCATGTTCATACAATGTGTCTGTTATCAGATCTGACCTTGGAGAAAGCTTTCACCACATGCATCCAATAACCCTCCCCTTCTCAAATAAGTACATATTTCAGAGGTAGAGTGAGAGGATAAAAGTGTCGCATAACGGAAAATAAGCAATGGTGTCTCTTTTTTGTCTCATCTATTTTATGTTGTTGTTTTTAATCCAGTGACTGATAAAGCCCTAATCTTGATCTATCCCAGTTCAATATGAAAGGAATGAGCTCCTCACTTTCCAACCTCACTTTCAGACTTCGATCTCACTCCTGAACACAGCATACTAACTGAGGCAGTCAGTCTTGCTATGAGGAACAGTACCAGCCTTCAGTCTTGATAATCTGAGCAGGTCTGGCAACTCAACATAGCTCCGTGTTTTCTAATTTCAGCAGAACTTGACAGTCACTTTATCCCCGCAGTCCCCTGATCCTCTAGCATTTTGTGATAAGCCTTAAGTCCTGCATAGTACATGAGCTCATTGACAGGATGAGTGAAGAACGAGGAGGATTATTCATCGTTCCCATTAAACGTAAATCCTTTCAACAATAACTTAGCAGGAAAGCAGTATTACTTCACAGGGAAGTTTACTTTGGACAGATGTGCTTTAAAAAGCTGCACTTTATTCTTGAACTATGCTGAACAATCCCATTTCCTTCTTTGCCCTTCTCCTTCCCACTGTAACGACCTTGTTTATTCTAGGGAAATTGGTTTTGCACCATGGTGACTAAAACTGCCAAGACCGCCAAGGCTTTACATGAGGAGAGATAACTGACAGACTTGGGTGGATTTTGTGACAGTGGCACGGGTACCAGTCACTCTGCCACAGCGGTGTGATGGGCTGCTCCCACGTGCGTAGCCCCCATGAAGAACTCAGCTATCGCGGTTCTGCTCTGCGAGTATGACGAGCACCGTGAACTAGATAATAAGCAGGTTTCAGCTCAATTTGGTCACATACCGAAGGGTAGATCATTCAGTTTGAAGTCAGATTCTGGAAATACTTTCAAATCCATTTTGTGTTGGTCTTCAAAGCCTCAAAAATAAGTCTGGCAGGAAAAGTATATCGTATCCGAAGGAGAGATGATTTCTATCAGAAGCTGGAAAATCATGCACACATTAGCTAGAAAATGAGGGCAGAGTTTTAAGACAGGGATCATACAAATCTCTGAAATTCCCTGTCATTACAGTTAGGAAAGTGACTTTTGTGTGTGACACTTGGACTTGCTTTGGTTACAATTTTCTGCATAATTCTTGCTGACTATTTATAAAAAAGTTGGCTTATGTTTATTAGATTTTCTCCTTGCTGGGAGATGGACTGAGTGATGTAATAGGCTGTTTTCCATTTATGACTTCTGATTCCATGAATAACATTTTTTTTGATGGAAAAATAAGGAGAACATCAAAAGATGCCTATACAGAAAAACAGAATATCATTTTATATTATAATAACTTTATATGAAATGTAACATTAGAGCATTTTCAGAAGAAATTTCTACTAGTGTATTTCAGAAGGACAGCTTATCTGTTGGTTGCAATTTAAAACAGATCCAAATACTAACTGAGGTGTAGTCCTCTGCCTTCTTTCAGCAGCAGGTGGAACTGGAAGTAATGTTAGAAGGCATCCTGAATTTCGTTTCCTGGCTCAGATACAGACTTGCTTTTTTGCTATTTTACATAACCCTATTTCCTACATCCTTTTAAAAAGTGGGCTAAAGGAGTGAGTAATAAAAGCAGTTATTTCATCTCTATTGAATGCTATTGACAGCTTCTCTAAAACCCCCAAATTATCAACATTTTGCTGAACTGTGCTTTCTACCAGAGTTACGCCATTCTCCGCCATCACTATATATTTCCAAATCTGTTTCAAAACCCTGTGTGCATCTATGCTTGAAGAAATGCAAGGTGCAGCTCTTGCCTAAAGAAAGCTTTGCAAGATTTTCCCCACAAGAAGTTACAAATAAACCCAACAGTTTTCCAGGCTTGAAAACATTGGGCTGAAATCAACTGCTGCTCGGGAGAAGGAGGTAGCAGTGCCCAGGAGCCTGAAATAAATCAAAATGAACATTGTAGAAGTGTAGACAACGCTTGAGTGGCCAAGGCCCTATTAGTTACTTTTCCTCTCTTTGTAAACGTGCTCCCTCTTTCTACCCCTTTGACCTGCTTTTTGTCATCTTCTCTCGCTCTTTTTTTTCTTGCTTGATGGGAAAATCTGATTTGTACTGGGCTACTCCTAGGTTTATATGCTAGGATGAAGAATTTTCAGCAGGATTACACAGACCAGAGAGATTAAAGATTCTGTTGAGACACTGGTTGTCATGAGACCTAGGTGCTCCTCAACACCCCATTTATATTCCAAACCTTTCAATATCTCCCCATCTCCTTTTGCCAAACAAAAGGTTTGCAAAGAGCGGGGTGGAACAAGCACAACTGCCTTGTCTAGTCTGTGCTGTGCACAATTTTCAAAGCAGAGGAGTTTCACAGCTTTCTCGTGATTTGGGGCTCATTAGGGCAGTTACAACTCTCTAGTCATCTTGCATACAGAAACAAGTGTAAAAGACACACACACACACACACACACAAGCAATGGAATGTGGAGCCGTGTAAAACTTACTGTATCGTGGATTTGAAACTCAAGCTCATAATTGTATTCATGAAAAGAACTGCTTTCCTTGTTTCTTTGTGTGACCTTTTCCCTGTAGGATGATTTTCTAACATGCACCAAATGTCACAGTGTTTTGAAAGACCAAAAATAGTCTTCATTCACAGAGGTACTTAAGCACACGTCTTTAATGGGACTGCGCACCTGCTTCAGGCTATACAGGCGCCTAAATACTGAACTGAATCAAGGCCCTCAGTAGGAAAAGAAACCCCAGCTGCTCAGACCCTAATTTTCTTGCTTTATTTTGAAAGTTGAGCTATTGAAAATTGATAAAGCAGCATTTAAAGAGAAAAAGCCCACATATGATTTATAAGGTATTCTAGAAGATACATTAGAAAGCATTATGGGATGCAATCAATCAGTGCCTGGACTACTCAAGATACTAAATGCTTTTCTCTTTTCTACTTTCAGCAAGTAAGAGGAGAGATCAGGTATTAGTATAGCACATTTTTCTAACTGATGGCATCATTTTCTAGCACCTTTTCTTGATTTATGTTCCAGTGTTTATCCAATTTCCTTTATAACACCATCCAAAGCAGAAACATTAGGTATTTATTATTTAACCTCTATGATACCTTCAGAAATTGGCAGAACAAACTGGACTCATATTCTTATTGTTGCTTTGGATGACAATTAGGCGAAACTGAAGAACTGCAACATCAAATTTATTTGCTGTTGTTACCATAAAAATAGGGAGCTGTTTGTTAGTGCATTTTTGGCCTTAGAAGAAATTTGATTTTCCTTCAAGCAAGCAAGGTTGAGTGAAGAAGACCTTCTCCTGTTGCCAGTAAAATAAATAGGAATTTTGGCACCAACATACAGTCGGAGGAACACTAGGTCCTAATTATTCATGAATTTCCTAGTATTAGACTGAGTTGCACAAGAGTCTGGAAACTGTGGGCCAGTGTAGCTCATAATTTATTTAGCAAACTGTGGAAATTTATACTGGAGAAGGAGAATTCTATTCCCTGGCTGAGGGTTTCCGGCTATCTCTCAGCCAGCTTGGAGATAGTGATTTCACTGTAGTCTGTCCCTCGTGACTTCAGTTTGCAATCAAAAAAAAAAATAACCGACTGATAAAAAGCCTGCTGTGTGCACTAAAGAGCTGGGGTTTCCATAGAATCAGCCAAATGCTCAGGCTTGTTTCCCAAACTAATTTTTTCTTTCTTTGTCAATGCTATATATTTGATGGCAACATTGTGTAACACACAGCAAGCCAGAAATAGCTTGCAAACTTTGGGAGTCTAACAACATAAATAGCTTGATCTATCCACCCAACCTGACCAGTTCCAAGTCTTGTCTTTGTTTAAAGAAAACTCAAGTTACAGTTTGGGGGTTGGTCCCAGCTAGAGTCCAGGTACCCTTTAAAATGTGGGTGTATTGTGGCTGTTTTACTCAGTCTACAGCCCTGTCCAGGGATACAAGTTGAATTTTGATCTGGTCATAGTTTAAAAAGACCACAGTGCTGTGTCAATGCAAATGAAAGTTATCAAATCCTATTAGACCCCCAATGCCTTCTCACAACTCCCATGTGTATCCAACAGGATGGAACATTTTCTTCACCATATTAGCAAAAAGGAATTTCTAATGTAGATCATATTGTTGCAGCAATAGAAATGAGGAGATGTGTCAGTAAAAGGTCTTAGTGAACTAGTGACACTACTTTGGACATTGTAGTTCGAGTATTATTTCACCGTGGTGCATCCATTCAGACTAGATTACCTTAACATAAGCTAACTTGGCAGAATAGACATAACCTCAGAGACCTATTTTGAGAAGTGAGAAGTCCTCCCTATGTTGAACCTTACTGTCACATTTTGCAGCAGTGGTGGCACCAGAGAAGCAGTAAGTAGGAAACACAGGTATGTTAAACCTACGTTGTACCTGACAGAGTCCCAAAGCAGGAATGATATGAAATTGCTATGTCTCACTCCTTTGATGGGCTTCCTGAGTCTAAGCCAAACCCCACAGAAGTCAAAGAGAGTCCCTTTGATACAAGGGAGGTGTGTGTTGGGTCCAAAAGAACACGTTGTGGGGAATCCAATGTGGTTGATATTTACTTTTTCTAAATCTGTTAGTCTGTCCCTCTAAAGTCACAACTGGAAGAAAAGACATATGATTTTTTTAAAAATCAATAAATGCTCGATATTCTTTTGCCTTTGGTGTTTTGAATATATCCAAACTTTTTCTTCTGACTATGAGGGATAAAAAACATCAATATTTGTAAGACTCACAATAAAATTAACAACATTGCACAGGAAATCCCCAATGAGAAAGACTCAAAGGAATAGAAGGAGCTTTGGGGGCCAGTATTTTGGACTGACCTAGAGGAAAACCAATTCTTTGTTATTGCTAAATACAGCGGAGGCAATCTTCTGGCTCTCAGAGTTAGCTGGAGCCACTGCTAGGAAATCCCATATACTGTCTTTCAAACATGTTCCCAGCATCAGATTTGCAACAGCAGTTAAATATAATTTACACTAGAGCATCAATAAAACCCCAGTATGAAAAAGGCAATGTATTACATTGTGGACCACTGGCTAGGAGGCTCATTAGGACAAGACGTATGGGAAAGGAATAGTAAGATCATACACACTGGACAAGGTGTCATTCTCACCGAGTGAATCACTTCAGCAAATAGAAACTACTGGCTGAGATGACATTGCTGCCCTTCACTGCAGAAGAACTTTCAGGAACATATCTTGGGTTTTTTTCCTCCCTCAATGAGCTGGTAATTGCAGCCTGAAAATTTTTCTAATCTCAGTCCCCAAAGGATATTGAATGATTTAAGGGATTTATGCAAGTTAAGCCTGGCGCAACAGTAACTAGCCTTGGGGGGATGGGGGGCTGGGAGAAAAAAATTAGACTTGTCCCTTCAAAGCTTTTGCTTCCTAATGAGAAAATTTAGGGCAGTGTATGAAATCTCCTGCCAGATCTTTTCAATCATTCACAAAATGCTAAAAAAAAGAGAATTAAGCAGTCTTCTCCGAAAGATATGAACTTTGCCAGAGAAAGCAGTAGCACACTTCAAGAAACAGGCCAATTCGTCTTTGGTTCTGACAGACTTCGTCTCTGCGCATCACTAGTCCAGAGATGAAATGAGAAAGGTTCATTCTCTGTGTGCCCAGGCTTGTCCAAACTCCAGAGGCGTCTGAGTGTAACGGTAGCAGCAGTAGCATATGATAATGTACATTTTCCTGGTAGACTGTCTTTTGTCATATACTACATAATGCAGAAGTGGAAAGGCACTTCGCCTGGTTCATCTGCATCTATGCCAGAAGATTTGCTGGTAGAGCTCGTGCAGCCAGAGGATGCAATTTTGCTGCGTTCCTAGCCTTATAGCTAGGGCAGCAATATCTTGTAACATATTTAACTTCAGGGAGCATTTTTTAATTTCCTGTTTCAGTATTTGGCTCTTTTCTGGGGCCAGGATTAAAGCTCTCTCTACCTCATTGTTGTCTTCCTTTGGAGAAAGAGAATCCTTCCCCTAGTAGGGGTTACAAATACCCCTATAAAATTAAGCCCAGTGTTCTGTACGTTTTTTGTAAAGCGCAGGCTACTGAAAATTTCAGATTACTATGGTACAACAAAAAATCATATTGCGTGAACATTTAATAAATTATTGCATCTCTTATAATTACTTCTGTGATGATGATAAAGTTGTTTTCCAACAACCTTCAAGCCATGTTTTTCCTATAACACTCTTATCAGAAGCCCAAGACACAGTTTGGATTGATGTAATTTGACATGGTTCTGATGAGATTCTGGGAATCTAATATGACAAATAGACATGAACAACATAAACCTTCCAGTTTTCAAAACCTTCCAGTTTTGAAAAGAACTAACTAGAGAAAAGAGATATCTTGGAAAAGAAACGATACATTAAAAAAAAAAAAAAGGTAAGTGTCCTAGCTCAAAATGATCTCTATTAAGTAATACAGAAAAAAGTCTGAGAATTTCAAATTCAAAAATGCTAATGAGATAATTTGAATCTTCTTAGTTGTGACTATATCTTAGGTATCTGTTAATGAATATTCACATAAGGATTAGCACCAAGTTAAAACAACAAGCTAACAACATACTAGCCATGTGTGTATATAAACCCAGAATCTTACCACTGGTTTGGACAGATATCTATCATGGACAATAATACCAAAATTTGAAAATCCTATTTTCCTTATAATAGTGACATCAACATGACATAAACTTTTTCTTATAATAAAGAAATGTTTGCCCTTAAATGGAATCGCTATTGCATACTTGGAAAGTATTCGCTAAAAAGATCTCCAGAGGGAAGGTGACTTCAATTACAATTTTGCACATATACACAGTTACATTGCCCTTATTTAAATTATCACTTGTAAACCTAAGTGGTAGTGCATTTCCATCCCCTTAATCTCCAGCAAAAAAATATTATCGTATTAAGTGTGTCCTAGAGTCTCAGCTTTCACTGAAGCAAAAAATGTTCTTACTGCTTATGATGGCATAGATAACCTTAAAAATAAGAACTGAGTATAAATGATGACATTTTCATCCAGAAAGAAGCCATTCATCTCAAGAAGTGGTTAACTCTGCAGCTATATTGGTGGCAGTTTAGATGTCTCTATTTTTAACTAACTACAGTAGGATCCAAGTATAATGCACTGTTTTCTATCTGCAAGTATCTGTGTCCTTTCCAAATTAATATTTGTATACTCAGATATGGTGAACAACCCTATTGTTCTCAAACTCTGTCTCTTAAAATCTTTTGTATTGGTGTTATGCATTGCTAAGAAAAATCTGTAATACTTTGAAAACAGGAGACACTTGAATAAGAAATAGAGTGAAATAAGATACAGCGAAGATCAGTGTGCTGCCCTCTTGTTTGAAGCCCTACACATACTATATATGTGTGTGTGTATATATATGCACACCTACATATATATGCACATATGTATATATAAAAATAGACATAAGGATAGTTGCAAACTAGGCTGTAACTCTAGAATTAAAAGAATGCTAAAGAAACTGGCACCAAAGATTCATTTTGTTGCAGTGTAGCATGCCTAGTACAGGGTTCAGGCCACAATTTTGTTTTGTCAAAAGGACAAGGAAGTGTGGAGCTCAATACACTTTCTGAGAGCTCTTCAGTTTCCTCTTTACTGGTAACGCCACATACTCTTGTGAAAGGGCCATGACTATGTTATTTAAAAAAAATGAAATGGAGCCTTTTGTAGCTTAAAAGAACCATACAGCTTCTGAACAGCCCAGGAAGTGAGCAAAACAAGTTTCATTTATTGTACAAATTGTAACTAGTTTTCTCATTTGGGATATATCTGATTTTTTTTTGCAGGGTTAAAATTGTACTGATAGGACAGACAGATCAACATAGTGGACTGACTAGAAAAAGTAAATGGAAAATAATATTTATCCCTTCTGTTAAAATCAGTGGTTCATTTGATGGGATGAATGAGCAATAGTGGAAGAAAATGAAACAAAGGACTGTGATGAAGGGAAAGATGGTCTAGGTGAAATTTATTACAGGTAGCACTACCAGCAAAACTATTCCATAAGTTATACAACATTTTCCACAAGATTACAGATTTAAGATTTTATTCCCTTTTATGCCGCTTTTCCACAGCTGTCCATTTCTATGAAATTTTCATTTTTTATTCTCAAACCATTAATTTCCGTTACAGACACCAAAAAGAACCAATGGCACATGTTGTTTAATATTTAAAGACTGATGAAGATTCAGAAAATCTAATTTTTGAGAGAACGCACCACCATGCTTCCACTTCTCTTCCTACTTCAGTTAGGAATGACCACTTGCAAAAAGCAGAACGGGTCTAGCTAACATTAAACTATATTTCAAATACCGGATGTTTTTGAAGGACCCACAGTTAAAAAAATTCAAGATGTAAAAATCACTATTGTTTTTGTACCAAGTACTAACTTGCTAGTACAAAGTTAAAGAAGGATAGTAGTTGGATTTTCTTGAGGTTTTTTTTTTTTTGGAATGGCAGCAAATACTGGTTTTAAGACAAGCTTTTTTTTCCCACTTTTCTTTAAATGGTTCTGTCACAGTACTTGATAGTGATGGTTATGCTTATAAAGAAAATGAAAGTGGTGCTCAGAATGTATAGTGTTGACAGACAGACAGGCCTAACAGAAATATTTTGCCGTAGAAGTGAAATTGTAATATTTCCACTTGGTAAGCAATCATTTTATTCGATACATTTTAAATAAGTCTGAAACGAGTTACCTTCTCTCAAGAGGACCTGCTGTACAGTAAACGTCCAAAACTTCCCTGAGCATAACACCTACAGCAAAAACATTTATTCAGAATTGAGAGAAAATGTATGTAACCTTTAAAAAAGTCATATTAAAACCATTTCAAATTCATAAAATGCATTATGCAAAAAAAAAAAAGAAAAATCCAAAACTCAAAAAGGCAAAAAAACCCCCCTGTCCACTGTGCCGCTGAAATACATTTAATTTACATGGTTAGAGAAATTGTTAAATTATCTGTTTTTTTAATCAAAACTATGTACTGCAGGTCAAAACATGGATTTGACGGACAGACCACTTGGTGGATAAGGAATTGTCTGGGTGGCCGCACTCAAAGAATTGTGGTCAATGACTCAATGTTCAAGTGGCAAACAGTGACAAGTCGCGTTCCTCAGGGGGCGGTACTGGGACTGGTGCTCTTTAACATCTTTGTTGGCAAAATGGACAGTGGGATTGAGTGCACCCTCAGCAATTATGCCGATGACAACAAGCAGTGGATATGCTGGAGGGAAGGGATGCCATTCAGAGGGACATGGACAGGCTTCAGAGGTGGACTTGTACAAACCTCATGAAGTTCAACAAGGTCAAGTGCAAGGTCCTGCGCATGGGTCAGGGCAATCTCATGCACAAATACAGGCTGGGCGGAGAAAGGACTGAGAGCAGCCCTGAGGAGAGGGACTTGGGGGTGTTGGTCCATGAGAACCTCAACATGAGCTGGCAATGTGCACTCACAGTGCAGAAAGACAACCTTATCCTGGGCTGCATCAAAAGAAGCATGGCCAGCATGTTGAGGTGTGTTAAGACCCCACCTGGAGTACTGCGTCCAGCTGTGGAGCCCCCAACATAAGAATGACATGGACCTGTTGCAGCAGGTCCAGAGGAGGGCCACAAAGATGATCAGAGGGCTGGAGTACCTCTCCTATGAGGGCAAGCTGAGAGAGCTGGGGTTGTTCAGCCTGGAGAAGAGAAGACTCCCAGGAGACCTTATAGCGGCCTTCCAGTATCTGAAAGGTGCCTACAAGAAAGCTGGAGAGGGACTTTTTATAATGGCATGTGGTGATAGGATGAGGGGTAATGGTTTGAAACTGAAAGAGGGTGGGTTTAGTTTACATCTTAGGAAGAAATTCTTTATTGTGTGGGTGCCCCATCCCTGGAGGTGTTCAAGGCCAGGTTGGATGGGGCTTTGAGCAGCATGGTCTACTGGAAGGTGTCCCTGGCCATGGCAAGGGGATTTGGAACTAGATGATCTTTAATGTCCCTTCCAACTCTAACCATTCTATGAAAATGTTTAGTTATAAGGAATTTTGTGCTTACAGAAACTTATCAGTCTGCTTGACTTCATTATTACATTAGGTCTGCTTTGGCACATTTTTACTCTGCCCTCTGACAGCTTAATGTTTCTGATGGTCTGTTTATGCAACTCCCAACGTAAGCCTAGATTAATAACCTATTCGACTCCATCTTCATGGAATATTTTGCCTCATGGTTCAAAGAGCTAGAGTTTAGAGTTTCTGGCAAATCCCAAGTCTGGCCGTGGGCGTATCAGGCACCTCTTTCAATCTATATTTTCCCTACTGGCTTAAGGGGCAATGAGGAAGAAGTCCCTGAAACGAACTGAAAAAGCAACATTTATTAGAATATTAGACATTGAAACCCTATTCCTGGACATGGAGAACAAGGGGAAAGACTGACTGTGAAAGCTGGAGTAGGAGCCCAGTGAAGGCACCCTCAGACTGAGGTGAAGGTTGATCCTATTAAAAACAGCAATTAAAGACAGCTTCTTATTGCATATGTATAAGGACACAAATTTGTATTGCTCCAACAATCTTAATTCTGTCACTACCTAACTGTTAGACTTTGCCTCTGCTTGACTTTTTTGGTCGTAAAGTTAAATGAAGAGTCTGGGATAAACTAAAGTGATATCTTTGCACAGGACTGCAGTTCCCTGTCGACTGCAGAGACAGAAACCTTTTGTTTAGGGTTGAAGATGCTGAGTTTGCTGCTGCTAACTGAACTTTTAGGAGTCTGTGGAAATTTTCACCCATGCCAGGCAAGCCCAGAGTAACAGCAAGCTGCTGAACTTTCTGACAAGAACTACAATGAAAGGACTGCACATCAATGAGTTTATAACAACGAAATGAGCCAAAACAGGCATCTTTTTTTCAGGAAAGAAAACTACCTTTTAGTTATGAATATCTAAAGTGACACTGTTTGAAAACACATCCTGTGTTTTTAGTATGAAAATTTTATTGATAACAGATTTATTTCTGCTGACACCTTGATTTCGTTTAAATGCTGGCAGTTCTTAGGCAGTTCTTATTTTTTATGCCATGGTATTTCAGATAAACAAAGAATGCAGCTCAGGGCATTTTTCTGAAATTTGACAGCTCTTCCAGATTTCATTTCTTTGATGGTTTTTAAACTAGTAACCCAGTAATAAGAGGGACTAAAAAACAAGGCAGTTCTGACAAAGTACAGATGGTGTTCGAACCTTCTGTAAAAGCCATTTTGAAATAGTATATTGCTGCTGTAGTTGATTTTGAAGCATTTTATGAATGTATCTGCAAATACAAACCTACTCCATCTGACTTGAGTGACCATATATACCAGCCTAGGTAAATGAAGTTTCTGCTTTTTCTTGTCCTTTATTTGCTCACAAGCTCCACACTTTAGAGATGTGAATGTAGTATATATTGAAACAGAAATTACAATTTTTTTCTTAATTTGAAATTGAAATATATTATAGAATCATAGAATACCAGGTTGGAAGGGATCTCAAGGATCATCTGGTCCAACCTTTCTTGCAAAAGCACGGTCTAGACAACATGGCCCAGCACTCTGTCCAGCTGAATCTTAAAAGCATCCAGTGATGGGGAATATACCACTTCCCTGGGGAGATTATTCCAATGGTTGATTGTTCTCATTGTGAACAAGTCTCCTCTTGTGTCCAATTGAAATCTCCCCAGGAGTAACTTGTACCCATTACCCCTCATCTTCTCCGTGTGACTCCTTGTAAAAAGGGAGTCACCATCTTCTTTGTAGTCACCCTTTAAACATGGAATGCCCTTGTTGATGCAACCCAGCATCCTGTTGGCTTTCTTTATATATAAGGTATAAGTTTTTAAATAAACATTTTTTTCTCTTTCTTTTAAAAAGGACTTTTTGCTGTAAGAAAGGTCACAAGATGCCCTTGAGCTTTAGTTTCTTCAAATATTCTTCAATCATATTCTATGATTCTATGAAATATATGGTCTGCACCGAAGCCCTCATTTCTTATGAAGAAACAGAGGCTTTAAATTAACACACTCCTTGTCTTGGGGTCTGGTCCATGGGAATCATGAGCCATTTTTCAGCCATTCCACCTTATGAATTGTGTGTTAATTGCTTTGATGAGGTACGTCTTGCCAAATTATGACCAGAATTTTATCTATCCTCAAACTACAGAAAGTGTCTCAATCACACTTGGTATATAGACCTCCGATTCAGTTAAGATGGGCTTCAGTCTTTCTTGAAATCTACAGAAGTTTTACAAAGGCAGGTAAAGAATAAACCCATTTATAAATAAAGGGGGCCTACAGAAAAGGTGGAGAGGGACTCTTTATCAGTGAGTGTAGCGATAAGACGAGGGGTAATGGTTTCAAACTGGAAGAGGATAGATTTAGATTAGATATTAGGATGAAATTCTTTACTGTGAGGGTGGTGAGACACTGGAGCAGGTTGCCCAGAGAAGTTGTGGATGCCCTATCCCTGGAGGTGTTCAAGGCGAGGTTGGATGGGGCTTTGAGTCAAGTGGAAGATGTCCCTGCACATAGCCTGGAGGTTGGAACTAGAGTTAAGGTCCCTCCCAGCTCTAACCATTCTGTGATTCTATGAAGGATGTGAGGTAAAAATGGAGGAAAGGTTACAGGAAAATGAATGAAAACTGTTTTCCAAAGAAGAAATCATTGGTAAAATGACTGTGGGAATTTATAACCCAGTTCTTGCAAGAAAGCTGGAGCCAGTGTAGTGCTGTTAAAGCCTCATGAGATAGACAATTCCTTTTTTCCTAAAATACTAAATCTTCCCGAGGTCTCTAAAGGAATAATTTGTTCCTTTAATGCCTTTCCTCTATAACAATTGAAAACAGGACATTAGACCTAAAAACATTAACAGGACTTCTGCTTTTTACCTAGGGATGCATTTTAGCCTCCTAAATGTCTTTTCACTCCCCATCCAATGAGGATAAACAAACCCAACCATACTCTATGCTGTATTTGCTTATGTCTCACTCTAAAAATGAAAAAAAAAAGAA
Organism: Anarhynchus alexandrinus; assembly: GCA_008711295.1. Lineage (NCBI taxonomy): Eukaryota > Metazoa > Chordata > Aves > Charadriiformes > Charadriidae > Anarhynchus > Anarhynchus alexandrinus. The sequence continues at coordinate 515,527 of VUYV01000091.1, read as the reverse complement.
CCAAAAAGAACCATGCCCCAAAAAACCAAAAAACTTTTACCATTTTGACTTTTTTCAAGAGTTGAAGCTCTGATATGAAAATCTTTATCTTGGAACTCCTTTCTCAGACATTATATCAAGAGAGACTCAGTATTTCCATACCCTGCTCTGAGACAGCCTTATGGCTATTCCTTGTTTTCAAGCTTCTGGATTCATGACTGCCTGATTCTCAAAGCTATCCAACTGACCGGAAGGCAAATGCTGTATTTCTCTTGAATGCTGATTTAAGCTTTCACAAGAGACACATATATCCACAGTGCTTCAGGTTGCATTGGATATGTTAGTCTCAGACACATAAAAATATACAACAGAACAACAATATTTTATTAAATGTCATGGTTCATGTTGCATCCTTTTCAGATCTATTCTATGCCAGGACAAAGTCAATTTTGGCATGTTTTTTAGAACATTACTTGGTTTTTTATGAAGGTTTTTATCTGTTGCTTCATTTACATACCCTGAAGTGAACTTCATTTTCCTTCATTTTGTTTACTTGAGCAAATGGTGAAAGAATTGTAGAGATATGGAAGAAACAAAAGAGCAGGACTCTTACACAAAGGGATCAAATGTACCTGTTCTCCAACAGATTTCGGTGGCATTTAAGCTATCTATTTGAGTAGCTTTTGTTACTTATTTCTTGAAAAGATTATCACTCTTGCCTTGGCATTGTTCAGACATCGAGAAAAAAAACAGGCATGGATTCAAAAGTGCATCAGTTGTACCTGAGAAGCAAGTCTGATGCATCCTACAACTGATCCTGCATGATGATCAGTGTGTGCTCAATAGCCACTATCTGGATGGCTTTTGCAATATTTTCTTACAGAATTTTTAGTAAAAGAAACAGATGGGAGGCAAAAGAAAACCTTCTGTGGCAAGAATACTAGTATCAGCACCCTGTCTTCTGCAAGAGGACATTCTGCAAGCTCCATTCTGCCTCTCTGTACTCACATTTGGACATTAAAGTTTTCTGAATGCTGATATTTATTTCCTCTGCAACCATTAAAGTAAAGTATTTCATACAATTTTGCATTTGTTGTAGCTGATGTGCCAAACCAAGTGTAAACTGATGCCCAACTCTTATATTTTCGATACTTCTAATGAAATGCCATAATTTCATTTTAGAAGAAGAGACATAGCATGACACCAAGGTAGTTCATAGCAATCTCTTTTTTGAATAATTCTGATTTCACATGTTTGTAAGAGCCATTAATGGAACATGAACACCAAGAAAAAAGTCCAATGTCACCTTTGAGCAGCAGGTGCGAGACATCAATATTAGAAGATTTCTTCCTTTATTCCTGCCGAAGACCTGAAGTAGTTAAATTATTACATTAACCAACCTCATAAATGATCCCACACTTCAGTAGATAGAAATTATTCCATGATGTTTCCTGTTGTGAAATATTATAACTATGAATTCAAAATTTTAATTCTGAAACTTCACAATTTCTTCTTAGGCACAGGCTATTTTAATAAACATAATAGGAAAAAAAAGACATTTGCTAATGTATCTGTGATAAATGACTATCAAAGAAGCAACAGGAAGCTAAATGCAACCGAGGTTAATTTCTTTCAAACTACTACTGAATATTTAAAGCAAACATCTTGCAGCACATACCCAGCTCTCAAAAGCATAACAGTAAAGCTCTCCCATTGTCACTCCTGTAGAAAATAATTTTTCGGGTATTGAACTAGCTTGAAAAACAATAGTTTATCTTTTTAAATAATTGCACTTTCTAGTACTTTAAGATGAAACGGCATTGCTGATAGCCGCTTCTTACCATTGTTTTATTTAAGTAAACAGAAAATGAAAGTAAATCTCAGATCTGAATAGGCTTTCTTTTTGGCAGCTTCTGTTCAGCTGTGAAGTTAGTTGGTTACAGACTTCAGATAGCTGCTCCAGCTATCAAATAGAACTAGCAAAGAAACATAGAAGGGGACCAAGTATGACCCCCATAGTGAAGTTTATATGAGGAGAAAATAAACATTGGGATTCCTCTTTCTGGAAATAAATGAACTGAGAAGGAACATGATACAGGTCTGTAAAATCATGACGGGCTCAGGGATTGCCTGTGATATCATAACTCACTATTACTCATAATAGGAGAAGTTGGAAGCGCATGACCCACTTATCAGGTTTAAGGTATGCATTTAATGGAAAAGGGACATATATTTTCATACAGCTTGTACTGCGGAACTCATTGCCACAGAATGTTTTAGAGGGAAAACATAAAAAAGAGTTCAAAGAGGGTGGCTGGAAAAATTATATTTAAAGTTACACAATGATCCAGCAGCGGTCTCTGATTCAGAGGCCCTCATATTGATGCATCACAGAAGCTAGAAATATGTTACATTGGGGGAGGCCTGAATATTAAACTTCTCCCCAAATATCTCCTTCTCATCACTGTTAATGGAAGTGTACTGATATAGGTAGGCCTTTGGTCTCGTCCCTTGTCCTGTAGGAACTGTAAAACATGGTCATGCTTAGTGCCACGCAACAAGAAGTTGAAAGCCGCATGCTATTTTCCTGGCATAGGAATGTGTTTAAAGATAGTTCAGATTTTTTTTCTTACTAAGAACATAAGCATTTTCAGCTTCCCTTGTGAGAGGAGGGAGTAAAACAAATTTAAGAGAAAAGATTTTCCTCTTTATTAGGCAATTTGTATTCTTAATCCTTATCTTATCTAAAAATAAGACAGCAGCTGCACCAGAGAAATTTTGCTTCTTAAACCCCCCAAGTCAATTATTAGTTCCCCAAGAAACCATTCATATAACCAATTTCTGTTCCAAGAACACAAAAAACAATGCAAATTTATTCTTACACCTCTTTTCATGTTGTAATCACTTGAGGAAGGGCAGTGATGATACACGAGTTTTAAACTGCTTTTCATATCAGTTCTGTGATTTTCTTTGCCTGATGATAGAATTTCATTATATTACAATAAGGCTTTAGTGCTGGTACAACTTGTTCCTGCTTAATTTGCTTGTTCCAGTTTTGCTTCTTCTTTTAAGAATGTCAGAGAAGCAATTTTTAAGTCTAGACAGCATAAGCCAACTACATGGTGAAGGAAAAGGCTTTCAGCCAGCAGGAAGAGTACACGTGACTAATTAGCCTCATTGAGAGGTGGGCTATAAAATGAAAATATAGTGTTGTTGCCTGATGCAAGACCGCTACCACGGAAAAATCATGGGGAAAAAAAGCCCTGACATTTTCCAAGCAACCTGCAACATTTACAAAGCGTGCCTGATCGCACTGCATTATTATGAATATCTTCTTGTACCCGTGGACCAAAAGGAAATTTGTACAGAAATGTCTCAGTGTGACATGATTAAAGCTTTTGATGGTTTGGACTTTTTTTATCAACTAGTGAGCTTTAGGACTACCAGAACTTCAGCAGAATCATGATATCAATTCAAACAAGGGGACTCCAAAATAACATCATACAAGGTCGTGAAAGCACCTGTAACATATGGCTAAGAGGCCCTGCGGCGTTGTGCGTGTGGTCAGTAAGCAGGCTGTGACCCCTGTGACTGCACTGGCAAAAGAGGGACTGGTCACATCCTGCTTCATCGGAATACCCCTTACCACTTCCCTGATACTTTCTAGAGTGTGTATTTATATGTTATACCATTGGGTAACAGCCTGGTTTGAGGTAAGACAGAACCAATTTTCTGCTCAGTAATTTTTGCTTTGCAGTTAAGCCTCTTCTAACTAACTGAACTCTCTGAAACTAACAGCGTACTTTGCAGACATTGTTTGCTCTCAGAGCGATAAGGCCTATGTTTATAGCTGATGCCCAGGCATGGGATGCTGAGAGGCTCTTGCTTATACTTATTGCTATAACAGCCAAGGGCAGATAACTTGGTTATTTGTCCCATTGGAGGGTCGGAAGTGGAAAAGCATAGAGTGGTCCCACCTGTGGGGAGGAGCAGAAAGGACAGGTGACCCAAAACTGACCAACAGGGTATTCCATCCCATCTGCATCATGCTCAGTATAAAAGCTGAGGGATCAAAGGGTCAGCCCTCTTTCATCAATGGCTAATGTCTGAGGAGGACTCTGTCTGTTCATCTGCCTTTGATCCCGATCCTGCATTCCTGAATCCAGATCCGGAACCCAGTTTCTGTCTGTCGCTGAGTTCAGTCTGGGACTTTCCCTGTGCCTGCTGGTGATGCGACCGCCATCCTGGGAGCTCAATACTGTTTTTTTATGTATTGCATATATTTCATTATTTTGTTTTTATTATTTTATTATTAATATTTCATTAAATTAGTTTAATGTTTTTTTCTAAACTTGTAAGTCTCTTTCTCTCTCTCCCCTCTCTCCTTGGAGAGAGAGGTGGGGGAGAGCATCCGTCATTCGTTTCAGTGGCCAAACCACGACAGATAAGTATTTATATCTTAGATGAAATACTCAATGAAAATGAGTACTCAACTCCTATAGAAGTTGTTTGTACTGCTGTTTCATTTTCAGGAGTTTGTTCAATGGCCTCAGAATTCCACAGTCATTTGCACATTTGCTGAAAAAACTGATTAACACCTAATTTTGGAGGCACAACCAGCTCTCAACAACATTGATTTGTCAGATTCAGAGGGTTGATTTGACTCATTTTAATATCATACATATTGAAAATTACCTTATTAGCATACACAACTGGGACAAAAACTGAATTAAGTGTCTCTTTTCAAGTTGTGGCTCCTGTCTTTAACATATAGCCATGGTCTTTTTGCAAGTTATCAGCTAATCAATGATAGAATCAGAGAGTCAGGGAAGCTCAATTCAGTAAAAATGCCAAAAGAAATAAGTCTTAAAGCTTAATTAAATTAAATTAAAAAGCTTAATTCCATAAAGACCAGTAAGAAAACAAGCCTCCGGATTTTGTAGTCCATAACAGTATTAAAAAAGATTATGCTACTCAAAACAGAGAACTGATGTTTTACAAACCAAATATATACATTTTCGTGTTTCTAATAGGTAATTATGTCTTTCTTCATAAGCACACTTCAATTTGCCCCTTTATATCAATTAAAGCTAAACCCAGGCAGCAGAACAGCACGTATTTTCAAAAGCCTATGGTCCAAAGTGAGTGGCTGGTGAGACTGTAAAACAAAATGCAGCAATAGTTACCAGCTTATTCCCCACATTAAGTCTGTTAAAGTAAGACTTCTCATGAGCACCATTTTTTTTGCAGTTGCCAAAATAACAGTAAATAACACAATCAACATAGTTAGAAATTACCACAATGACTGAGTACTTCTGGTAGGACTGTATGTATCTTACTTAGTACATGTCTCATATTGAGGTATTTATCTTCAGCCATAACTACAGATTCCCTTTGAGTTCATAATATTCTTCACTTGATATGCAAGCAANGCAGATAACCTTTCCTCACTTCTTTTTTCCTGGAGGACAGGTCGGAGGAGGATTCTGTGCTTTTTAAAAAAAGTCTGACTTTTGCATAGCCACTCTAAATCTCCTGTTGCAATATTTTGGTTAAAGAAAACCTGAAAACAAACAAGATGAATTAGAAACAAGGCCACAGAGAGCATGCATTGGAGAGAAACCAAGCTACCACAAAGGACTGGACTATTTCCTCTAACCCATTTTTATGTAGTTTTCATCATTTAAAACAAAACCAAAAACCACGAGACAATTTGCTGCAGAAATTGATTGCATGTGGAGATTTAAGCAGAAAAGCGAGCTGGCACCCTGCAATAGCAAGAAGAAAATTCAAAATAGACATTGTTGTCAAAAAAATGCAGCACCCTGTAGCAACACCCTCTAGGTGGCAAAAATTGAAAAGAAGACAGGAATAGAGGCAAATACAAAGTTTGAGAAATTCCACAAGGACTACACAAATGAAGTTTATAATGGGAGGCAGATGGACAGGAAGATGAAAATGGTTATGAAGAACATAGTTGGAAAAGTAAAACCAACTCAAAATTATAACAATGTCATTACAAATTCATTGGAGAACTATAACCTTTTTTTCCCAGGTGCCCAGGTCCTTCTTATCAATCATGTCAATTACTGTATTTATGAAGTGACCCTAACAAGCATGATGACTAAGCTTGATCAGAGCTGCTGCTTATTACCAAGTCACTAAAAATCACCCAGAAGAAAAGTTTCAGTTAACAGGAATTGATTGTGTTTCTTTGCTGTACACTCAAGAAGGAGAGGATCATCTCAACAACAACGAATTTAGGAGGAAAGAAGGAAAACTGTTGAAAGGAGGCATTATTTAACTCATAAATAGTTAAGTCTGTAGTTTGACTAACACCACTTTAACAAAAAATTCATCTGTCTGCCATAAACTTCCAGTTTTGGATTAGTGTTATGTGATGATTGCTAGAATTGGCACGAAAACAAATGAAGTTTTTTTTTTACCCAAAAGTTAAATTTGAGAGTGATGATTTTAGGTGTTACATAATACTTGTTCAGTGCTCAAAGTAGGTAATTTGGATTTTAAAATTGCACACCTGCACTTAATTCTCTCCTAATCTTCTGTCCAATTTTAATGGTGTTTAGTTCATTTTGGTAATGCTTTCATCTGCAAGAAATATTACTTGAGAAACACATCACGTGTAAAAAAGAACTGCAACCATAAAATGGGCATCTACTTTAAACCACAATTCCAAAAATATCAAATGTTAAAATAGTCTCCTATACTAAGGAGAAAGCAACATTTCACTTGTGTATGAAAGGTTAGAACGAACTGCATGGCTAGTGCGAGCAATACATTAAAAGCAGATTATAAAGTGTTAGTACCAGGCTCTCCTTTTGTAGAAGAAAGATCAAGTGCTGCAAGTCCTCAGCCAGACACCCTGGTTCATCCTGCTTAACTTAAGGCACTTAACTGAAACACCTTCTTAAGAATGCACTTGTCTGTGGCTTCTTTTATAATCAATGGTGAGAGCCCAACACCTCCCCAGTGAAATTTGGTCCAATTAAAGATTTGAATCATCCTCTGAAGGCACCTGTTCCTTTTTATTGACTAGGGTGACTAAGCTTCTAACTTAGATGCCTCAATTAAGTGCTTAAAGTTAAGTAGGATGGCTCTAGGCGACAAAAGATCACAGAAAACTTTTCCACTGTGTTTCGTATAGCAAGTGGAAGAAATAATTCTGTTCATATTAGCGATGCTCCTAGGAAGACATAAGCTTTACCTTCCTTCAAAGATGTTTGCAGGAACGTCTGTCAACCCTCCTGTGCTGGGTTGACCTTGGCTAGCAGCCAGATGCTTACCCAGCCTCTCACACACTCGCCTTCTCCAAACAGGGCAGGAAGAGAAAATAACATGAAAAGGCTCATGGGGGAAGATAAAAAGGAAGATTCCTTAACCAGTTACTGTTGCGAGCAAAACAGACTTGGCTTGGGGAAAATTAATTTCATTTATTGGCAATTAAAATATACATAGATGGTGAGAAACAGAGACAGGACATTTCATCTACCCCCTTTTTTCCAAAGCTCAGCTTTATTCCTTTATTCATGATTCCTCTCCCTCCCTGCACCCTGCCCAGCATCACAGAAGCAAAGGGGAATTGGGGGTTGCAGTCAGCAGATGACAGTTCCTCTTTGCCACTGCTTCCTGCTCACCCTTTTCCCCTGCTCCAGCATGGGCTTTCCATGGGCTGCAGCTTCCTTCAGGGCATGTCCACCTTTGGGATCCTCCATGGGCTGCAATGTGGACGCCTGCTCCAGCATGGAACACTTCCTCCTCCTCTGACCGTGGTGTTCCCTCTGATGTTTCTTACACTTTTTGTTACCTCCTATTCTGTCTGTACAGAGTTTTCTGCCCTTTCTGAGGGATGCTTTCCCCTCGGTGCCCACCCATGGTTGAGGGGCTCAGCTGTGCCCTGTGCTGGGGCCACCAGAGCTGGCTGGAGACAGGGGTGTCCAGCACGGGGCAGCCCCGGCTGCTTCTCATTGAGGCTACTCCTACAGTTGCCCGCTACCCACATCTTGGCATGCAAATCCAATACACCTCCTTTTCCCAAGTAGACACAAATATATTTTGTGAGTCATGATGAGGTTGTAGATAAAAGCTTTGTGTTATTCTAGAAAGGAAATTAATGAGTCAGGTGTAAGACTTTTCTCATTAATTTTCCCACTGATATTTCAGTTGATTGTAAAGGTAAGAGTTTTCATTCTTGCCAGTGGGACTTTTTAGTTCTGGATGAAATAACTATCTAATTTCCCCAAAGGACAGCTCTCAGGGTGTAGCACTGAGCTGAGGGTATTCTCTGTGCTGTTAAACAGGCAATTACTTTCATCCTGTGCTTCCAGAACTGATGAGCCTGTTTCTTTCAAAAGGCAGTTCAGATACTCCAGGGATCCAGTCAGATGCGGATACTGAACCGCAACTCTGCCAAAACTTATTATGTTGCATGTATGGGTGTTTTTGCCTTCAGAAATACTAACTTTAATCTGCGGTGTGTCTGATGCCTAGGGAAGAAGGAGGTGCTGTGTAATCTTTTGCATCTATCTGTAGATAGAAAGTGCAAGGTGACTGAAAATTGTTTTAGGAAATGACCTGAAATGTCTCAGGCAACTCAGTTTATACAAGGGAAAAACAGAGTAGGTAAGTTCCTCTCCAAGATAAAGTATACAGTTATACAGGTAATGTGGGAGCTAATAAGTACCTAGTCAACAAATACCACCACTGATTTTACTGTTGGTTTCTTTTGCCTTTTTTTTTGAATGTTTGGGTGGAGGGTTGGAAGCAAGTCCCTTGCTCCTCCCTCCTATTAAAAAAAAATCTGTCCCACCTTTCTGCTCTTTCTCCAGGGCATCTGTTAATCTCAAGTCTTCTGGAAGAATCTAAAAGTTGATGTTTTTCTTGCTGCTGAGCTGGACAAACTCTAGGTTCTTTGCCTAGTGCCTCTCTCAGATTACATGGTTCTTCCGAAGTTTCACAGGGCTCATTCTATCATACTAGAAAGCATCTCTGAAGATGTCTGACCTATATACCCTGAAGCTCAGACCAAATTTAAAAGTGATTATGAAAAACCTTACACTCTTAAACTATCACACTGCCAGTACTGACAGGAGGAACTGACTTTTCTTCGCTTTCGTGTCCTAACTCAGTGAGGGCTGTGTTCCTGAAGAGTGAGTTGAGACTAAAGGAGTCTAATTTCAATGAGACTGATAGTTTAATTTATGCCTAGTTGCTACACATTATGTAATTAATGCAGCATAATCAAAGAAATACTTCTAGGAAAGAGCCAGTTCTGGTTTTATATGCAAAGTTGTTTGTGATCCTTAGCTTATTACAAAGAGATTCCCCTTCTAAGAGGAATTAATGCAGATGCAGATGCATGGATTTCACAGAATTAGTAAGCACTCTTCTTAGATGTTGCACTGCAGTAATGACTAAGCCTCTTTTACATGCACTAACTGCTATCAAGTGCCTCAGCTGAGACTTGGCTGATAAGCTCCCGCTTTTAGGTGTGGTATAGTATAAGTGTATATGGTATATGGTATATTGTATGTGGTATATGTATATGGTATAGGTATATGGTATGTTCTTTGGACTTGGAACTGGTAGAAACAATGGGAAAATACATGCCAGCTAAACGTGACTATATAACTAAGTAAACTGCAGCTCTGGTGCTCTGACTGATGACTCCTTCAGAGCAGTCCTTGATTTTGCTAGTTTTTACCAGATGCAATGGGAGTTGCTAGGAACTTTCCACTTCTGACATTATTCAACTCTGATTTCTTTAGAGGTCATAAAGGGGATGATGAGAATGATGACGACTTTTTGCCTAGCTAGTCCACCTATTTTTTGACTATCACTGTCAGCTACATTGTCACTAAGTTCTTGACAAAATTGCCTGATTTTACTCATCCCTGCAAGTTTATGTTAAATATTGGTTTCCTACTGCACTTCTGTGTTATATCTCTTTTGTGTGATTTTTCAGCATCCAGCAGAAATCATTAGGTACATACCTAGTGGTGATCCAGAGGAGCTTACTTCACACGTACTCACTCCAACTACCAGGTCTTTGAAGCACCAGACACTGGGATAGAAAACAGAACTATTTGGCATGCATTTCACAAACCTGTGCACCACTGAAGAGAGAAAAATATACATGCCAGAGCTCACTCCAAGGCTCATCCTCTGCCAGCTGGGCTTGTAAACAGGTTACAGACTTCTTGGATAAATAGTGTTGAGAAAAATCTGTGAACCAAATGTCCAAATAACCTGAGGCTCAGTTTGACCAACGACCAAAGATAAGTTCTGAAGCTCTGTTCTCAGCTGAAAGAAGGTATGAAACAATTTTCCTGTGGCTTTAGCCACCTGTGAGCCTAGAATAAACTCCTATCAATTCCACTGACTGAGACGGAGTAAGAGCAGATTTATTAATGTTGTTCCTCAGAAAACAGCTGAGGAAAACAGTTGGCAACTGGCTGCATTGCCCAAAAGCTGTGACAACTTTTTCTGAATTAATCAGTTGTTGAAATAAGACTCTATAGAAACTGCTTTTGTAGGTATGCTCAACCAGTAAAAACTATTTCTGAGGGCTCTTTTATTGTTTCCTTACTCCTTACTAATCTTCTGAAATAAGATGCACTCTACAAACCTTGATTCCATGGCAGCAATAGTCTTATTGGGTTATTACTTAACTTTAGTTACCAAGAGAAAAATAATTTTATATACCATTGCCATGGAGAAAAAAAAAAAGAGAAAAAAATCCCCACAAATAAACCTCTACATAAACAGGGTGAAATCCAAGTACCAAATGAAAAAGAACAGTGAGAAAAAGTACGTATAAAACCTGGTTCTTGTAATTTAATGAACTCAGGGTTATTCCTCATGTGGTCAGAAGCAACAAAAATGAACTGATTAGCAACAGGAATTATTCTCTGATGTATGCTTCTTGGGAGGGGAAGAGCAGACAGACTGAATGCACATGCTACCTCAAAAGAAATGACGAGTGAGAGCATTCAAAATTTCATTGGTCTATGGTTAGGATCCACACAGGCAGATATTCTAAAGAGAAACAGTATTTGTCCTTCAAGAAGGGTCATAACTTTGGAAAACTAAGCCTCAAACTTGTTCTACTGGCTTGGTTTTAATTGCCAGATTAGAATCCTAGTAAGAGAAAATGTATTTTCCTTTTGGATGTCTGACTGCTGAAATTTCCCACTGTCATACAAAATACCCTCTTTTGCAACCTGAAGTCAGACTAAGGTAACAATTATATGCCACTGTGATTCATTTTCTTGAGGGCAGGATGCTACAAAATAGTGAGCCCAATGGTTGTTAAAGTAACTTGTATTTTGTGCCTCGAGACATTGCTGAATGTCTTAGCAATACCTCAAGACATTACCTATTGAGCAGCACTTTCCCTCTTTGTTGCCTCTCAACTTTCCAAGCTAATAAAACGAAGATATTCTCGGCAGAGAAAGGTGCTAAAATTTAGTCCAGTGGGTATTTTAATCAGCTTGGATTTTTCTCAGAATTTTTTTCTGCATCATCTTTCAGATTTTGTGGTGTCCCCGGAACAAGATTTGCTCCTGCACTAATGTTGTTCAGATCCAATAATGATAATGTCTTTGAACAGAGAGACTAACAGCCTTAGATCAGAGATCAGTTTTCTCTCTTGCTGCTAAACAGGAACTCACCACAGAGATCCACCATTCCAGATTCTCTCATATCAATTCTCAAGGTCAAAAATGAGGAGAGAGGAAGTTTGTTTAATTATGACTCAGCTTCTTTGGCATTATGCAAAAGTGCTGAATTGTAAATGACAACCGATTTGGTGATGTTTGCATATGAGAAAAAATTATTCTGGGAAATCAGATTATGAATAGTATTGATCCCAAGGTCCCTAGGATGTGTCAGTGTTAAAATCACAGAGCAGTGAACTGAATTTGACATGCAATATTTTCTATTCTATCTTTTCCCGGCAGATGAGCCCTTTGCCTGTTTACTAAAAAATGTCAGTATCTGCAACACCCTTTCCTGCATGTGGTATAAGCATCTCCTCACAATGTGACATTCATGTCTTCCCTCAGAAAGAAATAATAATAACCCATGCAATTTTAAGGACAAGTGTAAATGTCAATCATGCGAGAGCTCGGCAAATAGCTTTACATCCTGGAAACTTTTAGTGATAAAAGGGAAGAGGAGTCACCGAGAGACACTCTCAGCAGACTGTCCTGAGTGTATCATGTCCATTCAAGCAGGTGCAGGAAGGTGTTCTCTTCAGTGCCCATCCAGGAGCCATTGGGGAAAACATGGATGATCTGAAGTTACACATATAATGAAAACATATCACGCTCCTTCCTGAAGAAACAACCATTCAGTTTATCCTGTACTCATTTACACTCCAAAATTGGTTGGTCTAATGTTAAAACTCTTGTCAAATCACTATTATAATATTCTTATTTTCTCGCCACAAAATTGTGTGTAATATGTATTTCAGCAGTTCAGTGGAGATTCTGTCTGTGACTGTCACAAACAAAAAATGAGAACATTAAACACTACCAGAAAAGAAGAGACCAGCTTTAGCTACTTTGTCTTGTTGCTGTTATTCAAGAATTATGCTGGCGATATGAAAAAATAAAGAGCAGAGCACAGAATAAAAAAAATTGGTCTTTACATTTGCAAGCTCTGAACTAAACGCTTTCCCACTCTTTCTTAGCACATAGTGACAAAGGCTGCCTCTTTCCTTTTCCTGAGGACAGTGAAAGAACATCTTATTTCAATCAGGACATGCAAAATTAGAGAAAGGAGGCTATTTAATGTAGAAGAAAGGCAAAAGAAAGAAAGGCAAAAAGTATTGTTACAGGTTCTGGGGCACTCTGAATTCAGTAATAAAAGAGAATTAGAGTCACAAATTCCAGGTAAACAGAATTTAGTTACTTATGGACCTTTCAGTGTTGAAAGTAGACAGTGGATAACAGCCCCAGCTCCCAACGTAACTGTTTTGTAAATATTTTTAATATGAACTGGGTAGAGTGGGGTTATTCATGGCTGACACAGAAGATGCAGAACTGTTCTCAGTTTTTAGGAGAAAGCTAGATTTCAACCTAATGTTTCAGGTTATACAAAGGTAACTGTGGGTGTCCAAAACAAACAGTATCGTATAATCTAAACTCTCAGATTAATCCAGCAAATCTAACTGCCATCTAGCTTTATATTCTGGAAAACCCCTTCTGAAACACTTTTAAACAGCTGTTAAAAGACAATTTGAACAGGTGTATAAGTAACTGTGCTTAAACTTGAGGGAGGTATGTCTTCAGAAATTGTCACCTTAAAATTTCTTCCAAAAAAATGTTTATTCAAACAATTTCACACATGCAATTCTCTACACAGACATCAAACAATTTTGCGTTAATAATCATAAAATAACATTGTGTTCATTTGTCAAATATATTTTTGATGCTTCAGGTACCACTTGTCAAGAATATTCGAGATTTTTTTCCAATATTGGGCAGCCACTAGAGTAAAAAAAAAAAGCTAAGAGAAATGATATCTTCTCAGATAAACAAACTGTCCATCCTGGAGACCTTAAAGATGGCACGTATCCTCTGAGCTATGTATGTATTGCACTAAAGCACCCGTAGATTGTCTCCACACTTCATTACATCAAGTAAAAGCCAAAGTATGTAGGTAAACAGAAATCTTTACCCTCGATATAACTGACCTTAAGATTATCTCGGAAGTGTGTGCAATACCTGTCTCCTCAGCCTTAAGTCACAACTTTTCCAGCAGAACTGTGTTTGCACTCTATGCAATCTGTGGCATGGGGGTTTAGCTGCCCGTAGCCCGCAGCCCCGTTTTGTATGGTGCAGTTATGTGGCCTTGGCTCAGCTTTACTGAAAAATTGTTGGGCTGTGAGAGAGGATATAGGCTAAAGCCAAGATTTTCTTCTTCAGAAAAAATAAAAACAAAGACAGAAGTGAAATTGTTGAAATGCTAGTGGCGACTCAGAGAAAAATACTGATATGAAAAGGTGTGAAACGCTGAAAAAAAGCATCAAAAGAAGAGTCAAAAAATGAGAATTTAAAAAGATCAAGAACTAGCCAATTCCAAGGACCAAGGAGGGTCTGACACTTTCCCAGAATAATGATTGTCTGCACAGCAGAGACTCAGCAGATTCCTGGACTGGAGATGCTGAGCATACTCATGCTTAGTCTAGTTATTTGTAACTACCTGCTCTGCATATTTAGCAAGTGAATAATTGCTGTATATTTACAAACTGTGTATAGTACCACTGTAAAGCCTCTGCACAAGGTGAAAATTGGCCAAACTAAAAGGGCCAAATAAATGAAGAGTTACATTTGCATGATAACTTGAATGTTCAATGAATATAGTGACATACCTAGAAAAAAGTATACTGGCTTCCAGAAGGAAAAAAACGCTTTTTGTGTTAACAAATAGTGACAACAAAAAGTTGGAACAATAATATTATATGTAATGAAAATACTAATTTTACACTCTAAACCTTGGTCTCTAAGCACTTCATTTTAAGTCTGTATATTGATACCCAATATTCATGAGTTGCAAGAATTTAATTGACTTATATAAATTTCATAAGAGAGTCCTACAATATTCAAAATAAATAAAAGTAGGGCAAACAATTACCAACCCAACTATGACTGTATATCAGGTTACACAAAACTAAAGTCCTACAGAGCAAGTGTTTGGAACTTGCAGGTATCAACTAATCCCCTTTCAGGGAGCTTCCAACAAGAATTCAGTAAGACATAAATTGGTTTAATCAAAGTTTGGTTTGCTTCTCAGGTCATTTTGAAACAGAGGGATGCCAAATAAATATGCAGTAATTGAATGAAGATTTTCTGCACCTTTCAGAAGCCATTGTTAATATAGCATAATATAATGTTCTAACAGGTGCTAGTCATTAGTTTCAACTCAATCTGGTGTCTTTGGGGTAGGAGGCTCTAGACTCCTGAACATAGTCCTCTCTGCTACCTTATCATTAGAAACTGTAATGGGAGGCACATAAGTGCACCTGTCACCCATTCCAGGCTTTGAACTAGTCTTTACAGATTTTTTAAAGTCATGGGGATGGAAAAGGGCTTTTTTTTCCTGCTACCTTTCTACGCAAAGCTTCCCATATATTGTTCACTACTAAACTCAGCAGTGTTTGAAAAACACCATGAGATTCCCAGATAGAATGTGGGCCTTTGTTAGCAACTGTTTTCAGGAATAGGAATGCATTGCTGGTATTTTTGGTATCATGACCTAAGGTCTGAAAACTGGAGGGAAAGTGCTCAATATTAGTGAAAAGAAATCTTCGTCATCACTATTTATGCTTACGTTTAAGAAAGAGAAACAAGGAAACAAAGAAACATATTAAAGAGGATAGATACTATAAATAAGACACCATAAAGTTTGTTTCTTTGATACTTGTCGGTCCACAGTGACCAGACAGGGTCAGAACACCGAGTACATGGCTCCTGGGCCACCCTTGGCCTGTGGGTTCTTTGTCTTCATCTTGGGCTCAGTAGGGTGCCATTATTTTGGTACTTTCATTTCCATGCTAGGATCCTTCCTTGTTTTAAGCACTGTCTGTTACACTTTCTCAGCAATTAAGTCTTGCAGCTAGACCCTCAGAACCATCTCCAGTTTCTTTTTCCAAGATTCCTAGGGACAAAAATATCAGTCCCCTAGTTTCAATTGTAAATTCCTGGTTTCTAGTCTCAAAGACAGACGATCTTTGAAGTTGAACAGACACCCAGACTAGGAAGACTTGGGAAAAAAAAAATCACTTTGTGATCTATAATGCATTTCTCTTCATTAGGTTCCTCACCATTCCTAAGTACCCTGAGCCTTGGTGAGGTTGCCTTAGGTCAGAATCTACTTAGGGCAGTTTCTTGCCTCTTTAAGAGAACAGAATGAAGTTTAATGACTCTCTAAATTCACTGCTACAAAGTCTCCCAAGACTTTTTTTTTAGACCAGACAGAATATCCAGTCCATCGTTGACTTTTTTTTTTTTTATTGAATATAAATTGAGTACCACTGAAGTTTTTTACAAGGCACTTAGAAGGTAAAAATCTATCCTTTTAAAGCTGCTCCAGTCCTGCCTATTTCATAAGTCTCTGTGTACTAGCAGCTGTTGATCTATTGAACATTTTAAAATATAATTAGTATGAAGAATATGCCTATTTCGTGAGCGAAAAAAAAGCAAAAAAACCTCCCCAAACCCAGTATCTTTTATTATGAACCTCCAGGGCTTTGCTGGAAATCTAAGGCTTCTTTGATACTGTCAGATCAAAATCTTTTCATCTCATGTACAGCACTATTAAAAAAAAAATAAAATTTATTTAAACGAGAGCCTGAGCTCTCCAGCAGCACTGATCTAAAATTTATATCATGGATTAGGTTATGTTCTGTTCGGATTTTTTTGTGAAGGATGGAGTCAACTGATCTGTCTAGGCTGAAAAATCATAAGCTGACTAAGTAAAAAAATCATGGCAATCACTTTTTTTGTGAACAAATGGAAAAACGCAGGAAAACAACCTATTCTTACTCAGACAAAAAGTTGCTAGATGAAATTCATACACATAGTACTCAGTATTCACATTTACAGAGTCATAACTTCATGTGGCACCATCACTCTTCAATGACCAGAGTGGGAAAATGCTTACCAGAAACTATAAGTGAGAAAAACAGACAGAAGGAAAATATTATATTGGTTTCTGTGTGCGTGCTGGGGAACACGGAAACATAATAACAGTTATGAAAAATCTTTTTTCCTTGAGGCTAAAACAGACCAGAATTCATCATTATTGGATTTTCCACATGTGGCTGTGTTTCTTGGTTAACAAAATTTATCTACCATTTTTTCATACCCTTTCGCTGAGATTATTTCTTCTAAGCTGTGGTACCATACATAGGCAGCTTTTCTTTGTATGCTTTAATTTATATCCCTAACTCTATAAAGTGTTCAGTGCCTCAGAATTTTAAGTCTTCAGGGAGGGACCATCTGTTACCATAGCAATAGCAATGTGCCAAGACCCAAAGTTGCAAGACACACTAACTCTAGTTACGTCCTTATATTAACATTTAGGTGCCTGAAAAAAGCCCATTTTTTAAAGACAAGTGGTCTGTGCGGTGGGTGGGGAACTGTCTCACATGTTGCACCCAGAGGCTGGTGGCAAATAGCTCTTTTTCAAACTGGCAACCTGTCACAAGTGGGGTCCCACAGGGGTAGATATTGGGCCCAACCCTGTTTAATATCTTCATAAGTGATCTGGATGATGGGATCAAGTGCACCCTGAAGAATTTTGCTGATCATACCAAACTGAGTGGGGAAACGGACACTTTGGAAGGGGGAGTCACTCTGCAGGAAGACCTGGATAGGCTGGAAGAGTGGGCTAACAAGAAGCTTATGAAGTTCAACAAGGACAAGTGTAAGGTCTTGCACCAGAAAAAACAATCCAGGAGGGCAGCACAGGTTGGGATATACCGGGGTGGGAAGCAGCTCTGTGGAAAGGAACCTGGGGGTCCTGGTGGATAACAAGCTCAACATGAGTGAACAGTGTGCTGCTGTGGCAAAGAAAGTCAACAGGATGCTGGGTTGGATCAATAAGGGCATCACCAGCAGAGGTAAAAGAAGTCATTATCCCACTCTACTCAGCGCCTGTCAGGCCACACCTGGAATACTGCAGTCAGTTTTGGTCTCCACTATACAAAAAAGGTGTGGACAGACTGGAAAGGGTCCAGAGAAGGGCCACCAAGATGATCAAAGGATCTGGAAGCCTGCCATATGAGGAAAGGCTGAGAGAACTGGGTTTGCTCAGCCTTGAGAAAAGAAAGCTTAGGGGAGAACTTATCACCATGTTCGATATTTAAGGGGTGGCTACAAAGAAATGGTGACTCCCTTTTTACAAGGAGTCACATGGAAAAGATGAGGGGTAATAGTACAAGTTACTCCTGGGGAGATTTCAATTGGACACAAGAGGAGAATTGTTCACAATGAGAACAATCAACCATTGGAATAATCTCCTCAGGGAAGTGGTGGATTCCCCATCATTGGATGCTTTTAAGATTCAGCTGGACAGGGTGCTGGGCCATGTTGTCTAGACCATGCTTTTGCAAGAAAGGTTGGACCAGATGATCCTTGAAGTCCCTTCCAACCTGGTATTCTGTGATTCAATGAAAAATGCCGAGTACCTACAATTTCCTTCTAAATTGCAGCACAAATAGCATTAGATACTCTCTGTGGAGAGGGTATCCTTGACAGGAATGTGTTCTTGAATCAGCTCACTTAAGTATGCCACAATTCCTGCCACGCTAGAATCAGAAGGGTGCAAGGCTGTATGTGATATTTTACAATATCGTAACACATACCACATACAGCTGATAGTAGTCCTAGCGAATTTATTTGGACTGAGCTGTACCCATGCAACAAAGGTCAGAACTTGAACAATAACCAGCTGAAGCATAAGAAGACACATTCATGTAAGAACATAAAACGAAAAATGTGTTTCCTGAAGTTAGCCATAAACTGTCCTTTTCAATCCTCCCATATTTGCTTGTATCTGGATTCACATATGACACAATTAGTCCAGCACTGCAAACAGAGAAACCTGATAAGTAACAAATGTAGAGCACATCTGGCCTTAATGATTCAGAAGATACTGGTCACATTGACTTTAGGTCGTTTAGGACTAGCTATACACCCTACTATATTCCACAAGCTTACAATTATGCATTCAGAATCTGAATCAATTAGGTATTCAGATACTGGCAAATAGGAGATTATGAGATCTATTCACTTAATTTTCATCATTGGTATTTAGCGAGGAAATGACTCAAATCCTGTTCACATTCAAAATACTGGGAAAACTCTCACTGATATAATACAAAACTGAATCCTGGCCTCATTAAAGAACTTTTCATTTAAAAGCTCTACAGCTAGCAAGTTGTGTGCTGTCATACTACTTCTGGGACATGTAGAAGAAGTTTGCATGCATCTATTTTGCTCAGTTTTACTTTCATCCTTTCCATTCCAAACCCGGAAACCTCTTTTATTAAAGCATTTCCAGAGGAAGGATGCACTATATTCTTATAATATTCCTTTCAGTGGAGCACAAGCATAACCTTTCCTGAAGCATGGGATGCCCGAAGAGATGTGTGTGATAAGATACTTCCTTACCCAATACCGACTGACTATTATTGTCAATACCTTAAGGGCTGCTCAGACCTTTCTCTGCTCTTGCCCACCACACTGTGTATTCAATGTACATGTAAAAGGTACCTCTCCTTTTCATCCCTTCAAGATTTTCTTGGGTCATATAGACTAAAAGATTTTCTGACAAGTTACATATCCGCTTTTGCTAACCTTTATGTGTAACTATGCGATGACCTCCATCTACATGTAGTACTCCCCCAACTACCATTTTGGAGGCTTTTAGTTTTCTTCTATTTTTGGTATGAGACACCATATGAAAACTGACTTGATGTCCCTCTGGTGTATTTATTGTTACAGATCTCTTAGTAAAGAAGATTCGGCAGGAAAGCTTGATAAACATTTTTTTTAAGAGAGTATGAGATATTAGAAGGTATATGGTTTATGTAAGTCACAAAGGGAAATGCACAGATAGATAAGGGTGTTTTAACCTGAATTAACCTTTAAAGTCTGCTCATGTCATTTAAAGCATCCTAGCTGATTGAAGCTGTACTTACAGAAATTGGTAACAGTACCATCACAATAATATTTTTTTAAGATTTCAATACAGTTTAAAATTCAAACAGACTTCAGCAAAAAAGATTTTAGTTTTGCCTATATTAATTTTCTTGTTTCAAATTGGACCTTATTTTTCAATAACAAAAAAAATTACTATCTTTTTTTGAGTGGGTGAACAGCTGTACAGAAAGTATACATGTGATGGGCCTTGAAAAATCATAAAAGTGTTTTCAAGGTCTCCCTCAGCTCATAATGTAGACAAAACTAGACTGCTTTCACATGAACTGTGAAGAAATGCTTTATGAAGCAAATCACTAATGTTTTATGAAGTGAAGTACTTTATGATGGAGTCAAATGTGAAAGTGCTACATTCATAAATACACATTATTTCTCAGATGCAAGAGGATTCAAGAATTGCATATTATAGTCATGTATTGAGTGTGGAGAACTATTTAATGATGTAAATTTAGATCTTATTAACTCACTGGGGAAGGTAACAATGTGAGAAATTAACGTGGATGTTGTTCTATGCATCTCTTTCAGTAATTCAGAATAAACCCAGCCATTACTGTATCAGCTTATCTTTACAATGGAAATTGCTCTAAAAATGTCAACACACATTAAAACATTTCTGAAACAATGCTACAATTCATAATGCTAACCTGACTATAAAGATAC
The DNA here is from genome assembly GCA_008711295.1 of Anarhynchus alexandrinus. NCBI lineage: Eukaryota > Metazoa > Chordata > Aves > Charadriiformes > Charadriidae > Anarhynchus > Anarhynchus alexandrinus. Next base: position 495,140 of record VUYV01000091.1, on the reverse strand, counting down.
CTCAGCAATTGTAAATAAAACAGCACAATGCTGTTAAAGGATTACAAAGCAACCCCCAAAAATATATTACCTGTCTGTTGATTTTAAAAAAAATAAATAAAAAGAAGAAAAAAAATCTAGAATTTCAGGGGTACATTGAGATAACAATTAATGTCCTTCTGTGACACACCTGTCATGTTCCTAGCATGCTAAAAATTACCAGAATGTGGGCTTTTGGGGAATGAATGTCGACGAACTACAGGAATGGGCAAAGCAAAATCAATTCTTTATCGTAGAGACTAGGTAAATCCAATGGTCCCCCAGCAAAGTGCTGGTCATAAGATTGATCTTGTATAAATCAAACCATCAAGAAGCAAGGTATCTTCAAGCTTATTGTGGAGTCTTGATAGAGTTAAATATACCTGAATTTTAAGAAGCAGTATGTATGTTTGTGTATGCATTCTTTCTGCTTCAGCCTCCCCACATGAGGTCTGACATTGCAGCACCGACCCAGAGTGAGCGCAGACACAGGGTAGGATAGATATATTTAAACCAAGTTCAGCACAATCCACAACCACTTGATATTTTTCACTGAGAATACAGCAACCGTTAAGCAAACAAGAGGGATCAGCATTATTGAATATAGCAACCTTTAGGCAAACGAGATGCATCAGCAATATTTTCTTACTGGCCCTACATTCAGAGTGATTCTCTTGAAGGACATCGGCTTGAGGGCTTTACATCTTTTGCAGTGTCGTGAGATCAGTGAGCAAAGCTCATTTTGCAGATGGCCCTGCAAGCATATTGTGTAGATACCCTTGATGTTTCCATCATTCCAGTGATGACGGGATCATCCACCACAGTGAAACCATGGAGATGTGAGTATTAGTGAATACTCGCTCACGTCTATTCCCAAAGCTTTTTGGAAGATTTGTGAGTAATCCTAATAAAGGCAGCTTTGAATTATGTGAAGCATATAGGTGACACAGTATGGGTAATAAAGAGATCATTGCAGCTAGCCTAAATAAACAGTTTCTGGTCCAGATCTAGAAATATTTTACCAATACAAATTTTTTCATGGTCCACACAGCACCAGGGTTTCTCCTCACGAAACAACATGCTAGAGAACAACAGGCAGCCTACATTGGTGCAACAAAGAGTTTATCCAAATGTATTCAAAAAGGAACTCGATTCACTGTTATGCTGTGCATTATTAGCGGTCTGTTCAAACAAAAAGGCAGTGCTGCAGCAGCGTTATATCAGAGCTCCACCAGATTTAAATAAGAAATAACACTAGTTTAAATGAAATTAGTGCTCATTTATACCAAGGTAGCTAAATTAAAAAGCCTCCGCTCCTAAACGTTTTTATTATTACATGATAACTTTGACAAATTAAATATATCTTAAATTCAAATGATCAGTCTAGTCTTTTTTTTTATTATTTTTATTTAAATAATGCAAATAAACCCAGGCTTCGTTCTCATTGGGGACACAGTTATTTGTGTTTGTGGATGAGACATAGTAAAGGATCCAGGGCTGTCAAGCAATGATGGTTTGAATGAAAGATTTCAAAGAAACAGGAGTGTGGAAAAACGTCTCAGGGACACAGAAAAGTAAGAAGATGTTTAAGAAACAACTTCAAATTCATGCGAAATAAAAGCTTCTCCTGCCAAATGAGTGAAACTTGTCAAGACTGCTAGATCTCTTAATTAACTAGGAACATGAAAGAAGGTCCCTTTGAGGGATTCAAGCTTACAGGCATCATGGCTAGTTCCTTTTGCAGAGAATATAAAATGAACAATGCATTTATTAAGCTCATAAAGCAACTTGGATGAGCTGAAATTATATATGGCTAATCAGGGGAGAAATTATTCATAATGTGGAAACAGTGTCTTTCAAATTGGCACAGGGAAGAGTTAAAAGAGCTGGTGAAATTCACATTTTTTAATATACTAGAGGGTGAAAAAGGACTTGGACTTGGTCATATCCAACCCCCCCTCAAATTCCTTTCTTTCAAAATTTGCAGGTCTGTACTATCTTTAACAGATTTTTGTGAACATTTTTAATAGGAATCAGAAACCCAGGAAGCTCACGTGGAACAAAATAAAACTAACAGTTCTGCAGATGATTTGACTCTTCCCTAACAGTCCAATGTTGTTGCAAATACCATTGAGTTGGAAAACAATAACAGAATTAAACATACTTCTAGCAGCATTAGTTTGTAATCTGTTGCAATTTGAGCTGATTATGTTGGATAAACACACACAAACAAAAGAGCACAGGTCCCTCACTAGGATATTTCTTTCTCCTCTGTTCTCCTATGCACCTGACAGAGGCTGCTGGCCAAAAAACTGTATTTTTTTTTTAAATAAACAAGTAAACAGCAATTCCACTTGCCATAATTTTTGCAACCCTTTTGCTGTGCCCTTGAAAAAAAATCCCCTATTTCCAGACTTCACATTTTCAGCACTTTCTGAAAAATGGACTTCTTTTAAACCATTGATTTGAACACCTAAACTGCTAATCCGATCAAAATTATTAAACTTAAAAAATTCAATTCTCAGTGAGTGAAAGATTGAAAAGTAAGTCCTTCCTCAGATGAGGTGCTTCTCCCAACAGCAAACACACAAATGATCCTTAGTGCATTGCTGTTTCTTAGATGAACAAATGACAATATCAGTGTGAGCAAGGACTGCAAGAACAGACTCAATCAGGAACAGAGGGAGCATGTTAATGACAGAGTCAATCAGCAGAGTCAATCAAGGACAGAGGGTGCATGATAAGAGGGTTTGTTTTGCTCTTTGCATAGATTTCCTTTCTTTTTCCTTTCCCTTTTTTTTTAAATTAAGTTCAATTCTCACACACACCAACCATTAAATGTTAATTGAAATATATTTATTAAAGCAAAAGTTGCTCCAGTCACAAAAAAAAAAAAAATTTGAAGTGCAAAGCTGATATTTTAATGCAAAATATTCTTTTAAACTATACTGTGGAGACCAACATTCCCCTTAAAAGCAAAGGAATTGGACTATAAACAATTTCAGTGGGCACTTCAGTGAACAGAAAATGTCTTTGAGTGTCTGATGAATCCATTCATTAAGATTCTCTTAGCTGAGCTATAAAGATGCAGGCAACCGCTAGACTTGCAAAAAAAGTTTCTCTCCCATCTTAATATTAAAGGCTTTGTGAATGCACATGTTTTCTATGTGTGTGTTTTAAAGACCTAGAACTGAAATAGTTTTTTTCTCACCCCTGAGGTAGAGCATGGTAAGTCATTACAGGGCACTCTAAGTCTAGATGTTGGAAACTTTATCAGAGTTCTTCTTATCCCTCTTTTGTTTCCAAACTGAAGGAAAGAGCTTGGAGAGCATATAAAGGCCAGGCAAGAGCAACACACTTCGAATGAAGTTAAATGAGATGTTATGAGTAGCAAGCCAGAAAGGAAAGGAGCCCAGTCCAGGAGGCTGCACTGAGTGTATGAGTAGCCCTTTAACTTCAGTGCACTTCTCAGTGCTCGTGGATATTACACACAAATAAGCTGCATCAGTATATTATCAAATAAAAATCTATGCAACAGCAATGCTCCTGAGAATGGCTATAACCCTCTGAATAACTGTTATGGCTGGTGGAAAGCGAGACAGCAATTGGCTTACAGGGAGAATCAAAACTTTGAATATCAGTAGGTTGGGTTGGTTTTGCATAAACACTGCATCCACATTTGGATCTGAACCAGCTCAGCCAGGCAGGTTGGTGGGATTAACTCAGAGTTTTCCCTCCATTAGTATGGTATTACTGCTGGTGGTTTACTAAATGTGTCCTCTACTCTGCAGCAGAGTAGACATACACACCACACATGCATACCACACATCCCTGTGCTGGCTCACTCACTAACATCGCTTCTAAGTCATCTATTTCTACACCTGGACAGCAGAGGCCATCAAAGAGCAATTAAACGCAGCAGCTCCTGATCTGAACTTGGTTTGAAGCTTAAACTCCCAGAAGTAGCAAGTCTAGTAGGAGGTTCAATAAAATAAAGATGAAATAATGTGAATTATTTAAACGTAGGGTATTTAGGCAAACGTGAAATTGTCACTGTGTTTAGTAACTGGGCACAGTCACTTCCAAACAAACAAATGAGGAGAATATTACTTCCCAAGCTCAGAAGACTCATTAAATAAAATGTACATAAACTGCATGAGTAGATGAAGTCTTTATAGTAGGGAAAAACTGCATGTTCTTCTAGTTTTGGGGGATTTGGGAGTTTTATGTCTTTATGTATTATAATATTTTGATGTGGCATTCATAGCTTTCCCACTACATTATTGTTTATCAATCAAGGAACTGTTTTACTGTCCTAAAGATACGCCAAAAAGGGACCACATAAATCCCATCATTTATGTGAAGGGACGGTTGACATCATTCCCTGCTTAAGGTTTTCTCTCTCTGGGCAGAGAGATTGATGCAATGTATCACCAATACAAAGGCAAGAGCAGAGAGATTTGGAAGAAGATTCAGGAATTGTTCAAAGATATATGGCTACATCCCACAAGAAAATTTCAGATATAGCGAAGGACAAAGACGAATGAACAGAACTTGAATACACAGAAAATCTCTTATAGCCTCATTAATTAAAAACATAAAGAACTGTTTTTAATTGCTGTCATACCTTAAAAAAATACACACATTCCCTCAAATTTACCCATTCATTTACATCATATATAGGCGATTAGAAAGTAATAGGCAAAATCAGATTTAGCCAAGGTTAAAGAAATAAGATCTAGGCTAACAGCTTTTCAGCTACCAGAGTAGGAAATTCCTACCTATCACTTCAGGCATTTTAGAAAATGTTTAGCAAATTTTGGTAAATTTGTTTAGGATTATGTCCCTTTACAATTCTGTCTTTCCAAATTTGTGCTGGGAACTTAGACCCCAATTCCCATGAAAGTGGTAATCCTGTACCACTCAGGAAAAAGCAGAATGTTACAGGGTCTTGTTTCAGCAACAGAAATACCCATTAGAGTCTGTTCTTGCTGGAAGCAGTTTAGCTTAAAAAGGAATGGCTTCAAGCATGTGCCAACATCTTTTCTTGTTAGAGCCTCCCGTTTCATAACGGTAGAATTTAAACTTGAACAAGTGTCCAAAAGCTTTTAGGGGCTTATGCAAATCGAACCAAATCATTTAGTGCTTGTCCATTATTAAATCACATCATTAAAAACTATTTTACTTACACACATTTAAATCAAATAAACAAGATAATACTGTATTTTTGCAGGAGGCATGTAGAGGCCTTTCAAATCCCAAGAAATAAAGCATCAACAGGATTAGCAAGTCTTTTGGTGTCCCAAAGTACAAACATATCAGCTTCAGTAATATGAAAGCATTTGCTGGAGAAAAAAAAAAAAAAGAATTAAAGTTTGATATCAAAGTACTTTATCACCCTGGGAGGTAGGAATGGAAATTGTTGAATAAAACCAGAAGAATAGCCCTTCCTGCATTCATTTTTGCAACGCATGTGTCAGGGGGATTCATGTTATTCAAAAAAAACAGACCAAAATCATTTGATGTGACAGGTGCATGAGCTTCTGCAGATCTGAAGGGATCTTTGCAGATTAAAGTATTTGGAGAAAACACAGATTAAAAGAAAGTGTGGAGCTTTCATTTATACACAGTAAAAAAAAAATGCAGTGACTTTGCCTACAACACACAGAGGTAATGCATGAAATTATGAGGTATTTCTGGCAAGACAGAGTTATTGAAAAATTCACTCCTTTAAAATAGTAGTGTAATTAAGCACTTTTAAACAAGAAGATACAGACTTTTTTTAGGGTCTTAATAACGCACATCCATTAAAAATCTTCTCAGATTCCTAGGCTGGTTCTGAACAAGGTTCAAAAATTATAGCTTAATGCAGTGAAGTGTGATAATACCCTCCATGAAACCAAATATGGATTTATATAACTGTGCATGACATAAGAAATCGGCCAAATGGATTTAACACAAGGGAGTCTGGTTGGGCTTTTGAAGGCATTATAATAACATGCATCCTTTCTGATTGCTATTTTTCCAATATTGGCCAAAAAAAAGGGGGTTGGTTCTACCACTAAAGACATCTCAGGCATAAGACAGATTCTGGTCACAAGGTAAAGTAATTCATATGGAATAAACCTTCAACATTAAATGTTCCTAGGGATATAAGGACATACATAAGCAATACCGATACACATTTAGAAATGTAAACATTACAGAATGAACAATAAAAACAATCTTGTTGATACTGTGTCTTTTCTGGAGGGCATGCTCCTAGGAATAACCACCAGAGTGAAAAATGACACAGGAGAAGACAGAATCATGAGAATTTCTTATAACATGCAAGATTCCTGACAACACCTGCAAAGTTAATGAGATTTGTCTGCAGTCCTCAGCTGACCAAAATTATTGTAAGATGGGCACAAGTCATCCAATTCAAGTATTTATAGATGTTCATAAATAGATGATGACATAAACTACCGTATTACAAAGTATAATGTAATTGATTTTTAGCTAGAAATACTGTAACTTGCTATCCCACCTTGAAAAAGAGCTTCAACAGGAGCTCCTTCAGCCTGTTCCCTTAGCTAAGTCTAATTACCGTTCTTCCATACTTCCATAAGAACAACTAAGAAACACTGCAAAACAAGATGACCAAAAATTACAGTATCTGTTGATAGAAAAATTTCTATTGTGGTCTCTCACTGACTATGTTTAGGCAGGAATTTTATGGTTTCTTTCATATTTCATTAAAATCATGTGCAGGCTTTTCTCTTTACTTCACTGTTTGTCCAGCAATGACACTCCAGATTTCTTTGTACAATTAATCTATTACTCCAGGACTAAGTTTGAAGGGTAACTGATCTTTTAAAGCACTCGCACTTAATAATGCCTAAAAGCTAGAGGTTAGCAGTCCTTGAGAGATTAGAAATATAAGTTTTACTAGCTCTTTTTTTATTTTTTTTTCTTTCACAGTACACTTTACACAAAAGAAGGGTGCTGCAAATAGCGGTTGAGCAGCAGAACCATGGCAAGAGATAGCGAACTGGGACCTTCCTTCCCTTCGCTCAGTCCACAGGTCTGCAGCTCAGGAGTGCTCTCTGCTCACTGAAATCCAAATGTGTTATGTGGAAACAAGCCCAGTGGCCTGCAACTCCTGTCCCCTCTCAATACGTTTGGTGCCAGCCTCTTAATTTGTAGCTTTCCATAGCAACTGAGAGTGGGAAGAACGTTCCTCAGATCTGGCATGAGAATACAGTCCCGTTTTCCATGTTTTGACTCATGTGCATTTGGGATGACATAAGGTAAATTTTCTTCATGGAACAACAGAGTGATTCTGATCTTACTGCAAATTGTGATGTTGAGACCTGGTACAATATGAAATCTAAAATGCTTTGTTCTACAAGATATAAGAGCAACTGTCAGGAAAACCTTAATCCTTCAGTTCTGGTCTCCTTTTCAAGTTTCAAGCCTAAAGGTCTTTTCCTTCTGTCTTCATTTTCTCCTTAAACTCCAAGTTAATAATAGCTCCCTCTTCTATTAAAATCCAGGTCCTGGGGGCGATGAATCAACAATATACTCCCTTATCATGTAATTTATGATAGGAATTGGGAGACAAACACATAACACACAGCAAGAATTTGAAACCATGCATGGAAAATGGGTAAAACTATGGATGAGCAGTGGTATGTAATATAAAGACATTGCTCAAACCATTTGAGAACTACTAGCAGAATCTCTTCTGTTCTTCCATCTCCAGACCACTTTACTGTGGTATTGATTTCCCTTGTATTTTACATATTTCTTTTTTATAGTTATATTATTATCCCTTTCTTTCTAGCTCCAAAGGATTTTATTTTAGAATAACTCTAGTGTGGTGTTGAACTAGACTCGTCTTAATAGTTGGAGTACATTAAGTGTGCATCTTCTGGTTTAGGCACCTCTTAAAGGAATACAGCACATGCAGTGGCAAAGCACAGCAACCAGGGGCAGTTGGTAAAAGTAAGCTCCTGATCTGAGCTGAAATGTTAATATACACACATCCTGTGGCATACAAGAACCAGCTTTAAGAAAAAAAATCCCACCAAACTGTCAGTATTAGAACATATAAACCAGATTATGATCTGCAGAGACAGAATAAGCACAGGATGGTCTGTACTCTCAGCATTTAACTAAGTATAAAAATTTACAAAGTCAACATTTCATGGAAGCTTTATTTTCTTCTGTTTGTGTCTGTCTTCCATCCTCCTTACTCAGGTCTCTCTGGTAAATGTATAAGAAATGAGATGGAGACCTCTCCATCTTATCCCAAAACCAAAATTACTAGGAAAGGTTTAATGGTTCGGTGAAAACAATCTTAAAATGGATTTCAAATGGTTTTTTTCTGGTAATGATTTTAAATCAAGATTAGTGTCTACAGAAAACAGGATAAAAGAGAACCAGTTCTAAAGATGATTTTAGAAGTAATGTGATTGCGCTGCAGTGACTGTATATATTTTTTTATGTGGATGATCTAATATACGCTGTTAAAAGTTTAAATTATGTATAACTCATATAATACGCCAAAGGCTCCAGTTTCTGAAATAGGGCAGCTCTGTTTTTCATGAGTATGGGCAAATCTTGGGGCAATAGATGTTCCTTTACAAGCTGCCTTATTTAAATCAAGAAGTATCTAAAAAAGTAACTCCCAAGGGCCTATTTTTCAAAACTAATTTTGGAAAATGTTCTGTTTTGAGGCACAGTTGCCTCTAGCTAAATGCTTGTTGACTGGAATACCTCAGCTAGAACTGCATAGTTAAGATACAGCTTTTCAGCTGGCTGGATTATGTCTTGTAATTGCTCTACTTGCATTATTTGAATTCATGTATGCATAATGTGAAACAGTTCTAGTTCTTTTGTGATGTCCCTGCTTTCCAACACAGGCTTCAAAAAGCCAGGAGCAGTTTTGCTCATCACATGGTGTCCTTCTGCTGTCAAGTGCAAAATCAACAGAGGCAACGGTAATGGTTGGTTGGGGCTGGTGTCTGCAAAAGGCAATGCCTGCCCTATTAACACCACTGTCATACTGCCTGGTTGTGCCCTTCTGCCCCTCTTCCTTAGAATCAGAACTTCCACTTTTATTATATATGATTTAGGACAAGTGACATTTCCTTTAAGAAAGGTACTTCATGTTGTTTAAAACACTGGCTTCTAGACAGAAAAAAACTAAAAAATAAGAGTCATTCTTGGAATTAGAAGTATTTAAAGGTTGTCTTGGTTGCAAAATTTGGGATGAATTTTTTTTCCTTTGAAGACTTATGCTCTATTTGCGTTCAGTCTACACATCTGTTCTCCTTGCTTCTCTTGAGGTAGAATCCCACAGACACAACCTCCCATATGGTTGAGAGTTCTTGAGTATTTGAAATAATATTATCTGACACTTTAGTCTGGTCTTTGAAAACAACACTCATGAAATAAACTGCAATCCTTACTTCAGCATAACTTCTCTTGAAGTAGAATCAGGCACATTTGTAAATCTACAAGGCCATTTCCTAAATAGTATATCCTACAGAACATGCAAATATATATTTATATGCATATAAAAATATAGTCATCATAGTAATGGCAACTCTGCAGAAAGGCAATCTTTCCTTTCAGGAATAGTTACCATTTAGAAGTCTGGCTGATAAAAGTATGCATACATTCAGGTACAGATAGCTCAGCCTAGAGCAAGTGCAGTATTTGCTAATAGCTAAAGTGGATTTTTTTTTTTAACATCTCTATCGAATTTTCACACATTTGCCTACATTATTTGCTTGATTCCATCTTAAGCTAAAAGACAGTTTAAGCACCCTGAGTGATATGAGTGTTGACTTTGACTCCCACCCCACAGGATCAGGAAACCCCATCTCTTTTAACTCACAACTGTTTCCTTTAGAAATAAATTCCATTTAAAAATGTGGGATCTTCCATTATTGCCATTCCCTCTTGTGACAAAGATGTTATAACTTCTTGCTTGCTAAGAAAGCCTTCTCTCTCATCTTCCTTTCCACCCCATGATCTTTTTCCCAGCTTCTGTAGTCCAGAGGCTCTAGCCCCCGTGTTCTTGCTAACACTTTGGGGTGCTCAGCTGATACTTCACATGTCTTCCATCCCATTTCTCATTTCCATAATTCACATACAACTCTGAAAGACAACACTTCATGTTTGAGTCCATACCTGATTTACTTCAGCTCTTCATTCAGGTTTGAAATACTGCATGCATTCTTTTTTCCTTTGTTTCCTTTTTCATAGGCTGAGGGCAGTTAATCTTTCACATACCTTACATGGCAACATGGTTTGACATCTCTATCAGATGGAAGGACCACATGTTATTTTAAAACAGATGCTATTGCCTAAGTAGGTACTATGAGCTTGGTGGAGCTCTGGGCCTATCAGTTCAAAGCTAATTAAGACCCTGTCTACTGTTTAGTTTAAATGAAGTATCAAGGAAGAGAACGTAAAACATAAAAATATGCTTTTCAGATAAACAAATACATCAACATATCTGGTATCAAGGAAGGGGTATTGGTAGGACAGACAATAATGGGCCTAAGATGTGTCAAAGAAGAATCTCATTAGATGCTGGACATCAGTAGCAGTAATGTTTTTGAAGCACTGATAGTAAAGATTTCCTGGGGAAATACTCCTGTCTCCATCTCTAGAGTTCTTTACAAAAAGATCAGAAAAGCACATCAGGAATGTCACAGCTGTGAAGAATAGCTCTGGGGCAAGAGGATGGACTTGAAATTTTCTTAAGAACCCATCTAACTGTGAAAGCAAATGGATTTTTTGCTCCATCCTGTCCAGTTCAAGGCAATTGTAACATGCCACAAATGGGAATATTCCAGCGATAAGGGTTTCCAACATCACAGTGCATTACACTTTCTGCTGATGGACCTGAAAGACTGAGATATGTGGGAAAGAGGCAGGAAAAGGTAGGCACCAGTGGGCTTTTCATGGCAGCTACTCTGGTATTCTAATCTGGCCGGTCTTGCCTACGTTTATAACTATGAAAATTAGTACTTTTGTAGAACCTCACATCTCCACCACATTTATGACACTAGGTCTATTAGCCTGAAACTGGGTCTCATCCTCATAGAAAAGAAGGCCAGCAGTATCTTGGGCTGCATTAGGAAACACATTTCTAGCAGGTTGTGGGAGGTGATTCTTCCTCTCTGCTTAGCACTGGTGACACCACATGCAGAGTGCGGGGTCCGGTTCTGGGCTCCTCAGTACAAGAGAGACATGGAACTACTGGAGCAAGTCCGGCAAAGGGCCACGAAGATGATTACAGGACTGAAGCATCTTCTGCATGAGGAAAGACTGATAGAGCTGGGACTGTTCAGCCTGCAGAAAAGCAGACTTGGAGGATCTTATCAACACGTACAAATATCTGAGGGCTGGGAGTGAAGAAGAGGGAGCCAGACTCTTGTCAGTGATGCCCAGTGACAGGACAAGAGACAATGAGCACGGATTTTTTTAAAAAAATAAACTCAGGAAATTCCATCTGAACATAAACCCCCACTTTTTTACTGTGAAGGCAGTCAAATAATGGAACAGGTTGGCCAGACAGGTTGTGGAATCTCCATTCTTGGAGATATTCAGAAAGTCAACTGGATTTCCCAAAAACTTGGGGAAACCCAACAGTCCTGGGCAACCTGCTCTAGCTGACCTGGCTTAAGCACTAGATGATTTCCAGAGGTCCTCTCCAACCTGAACTATTCTGTGGTTCAGCTAGTAGCTATTGTTGGTCACGGTCTCCTGGACAGAGCTGGCAGTGTCTGCTTACTCAGGGTAGGTCTCTCGGCAAACGTCTGAGGAGGTGACTAGGAAAAGTGGTTTTATGTCCAGAGCAATGCTGTCAAGCACTCAGCCCATCAGGCCTGCAGCATTTTTGGCCTCCTCTGTTCAGTGCAGCTTGGTAGAGCCCTGAAGCGGTAGTTTATAAATGGTGCCACTCCAGGATACCCAAGAAAGAACATCTGCTTAGATTAAGCTGCAGACAGCCTAATGCCCAGGAACACCCTTCTTCACAGTTCACTCCATGACTTGGGATATATTTGCAGGAATGTGTTTAGACAAAGCATTGCAAAGACTGCAGCACTGACTGATATTTCCTTTACACTACCTGTTGGCACTCTGTAAATGGCACCATAAATTAGCAAGAAGGATGTTACACTAAAGAGGAAAGAGTTATAGGAATAAGGCTTAAAAATGATTAAACTCTGTAATTCCAGTGCTTTCCATGGAGATTACCTGTACAGCAAGAAAAAGAATTCATCTCCAGACACATACAGATTAACATCTGAGCAAAGCTTTGTGGGATCTCTGCTCAAAATTCTGAATGTTAATTTGAAATACAGTGTTCTGCAGGTACAGTTATAAAGGGAAGTGGCTTAACGAGGAATAACAAGGCCAAATTGATGAACTGTTTTATTCTGTACCACATGAATACACAGAGAACTTTCAAGAGTAGTCACGCTGCAGGTGGCTTGTTTCGATTTAAAGTTAATTCTAGATAATAAGACCCCAAAGAGCGTGACTTTTTCCTCAAGCAGAACTCCCCCAGGGTGTCATTGCTGATTGGAGGGGGAAAACAATATGGTTATAAAAATGAACACAATGCAAGCATCCTTGATTTTGAGAGTACAGTATTTGGACCAGTGTTTTCCCTTACAGCTGACTGTCAAATAAAGTTTACTTCAATGTTCAATGCAGTGGCTTCATGTGATTCACAACTCCAGGCATTGTGATAGAAAAGAGTGTATTTTCACCCACAAGGCTTTGGCAGATTTAAGAGGAAAAGGATTTTTTAATGTCCTGAAAATAGGCACTATAGGCAAAGCAGTCAGAAAACAAAAGCAGCAAAACTACTGTTCTTATCAACGTATTTATTAGTTAATATCTTTCTGAAAAAAATTGATCCCAGTGGCTACCATTGGTTCAACAAGCAAAGGACTGGAAAATATTGACTTGGTCATAAGCTTTTTAGAAATATTTTAATGTAAATTGAGATTGCTGTAGAAGTAGCATAGTCAGATCGATCATAGCAATCTAGGTACATCCTTACAAAGACCTGGGACACTGCACACATCTGTTCAGTTCCCCAGGATTTCACATAAGGTGTATTTCAGGCATCTAAATCCAAATACTTGCTTTAGGAACTGTACCATCAGGGATGCTAAATTTTTTTCTTATTAAATCAAGAATTGACTGGTTGTTTGCCAAGGGTAGATATTTAACCTGAAAAGTATAGCTGAAGTTTGAAATAATATGGTTTATGAGGCTGAAAATTAGAGTTTAAACTCAAGATTTATTGGTTTTGAGAGACATTAGAATTTAAAGACGTTAGAGAATTTAAAATTTTGCTAGATTTTCCAAGTTTCTGTAGAAGCACGTCTGATTGCCTTGTAAAACTATGCTTTTTATCTAAAAAGTTAAGTATTATTTGGGAACAAACTTTTCTGTTTCTCTCACTCTACCAATACTTAAAACAGTATGTATGCAACTTAAAGAACAGAAGGATATAAAGGAAAATCTTAGCATACCTTAACTAAAGCAGTATCTGAACTGTAAATGTATCTATTTTCAGTTCCATATACCTGCATCATATTGTGTCAGTTAACAATACTGGTTACTAGCAGGCTGTGCCTTCAAAGCCCAAACCCATTATCTGCCGAAACCTGCCTTTGAAATTTATGTTCAAATATTTTCTGTTCTACAGAGCAGTTTTATTTCAAAGAAATCTCCCTCCACACCTTTCTGTGTTACACACACCTCAGTTGCTTAAATCGAGCACATATTAAATCTGTCATTTCTCCAAAGGAGGCGGTAAAAAGGTGATTCACACGTGTAAGAGGCAAGCAGAGATGGAAATTTTTTTATGGCAGCTTCTAGAAGTTTCTTTGCCTGATGACTCCCTGGATGGTTTTCATTATCTTCTTCACGAAACATTAACCCCCCCTTTCTGAGATGAAACAGGAAGTGGTAAAAATTCTCTTACTTCAGAAAAATAAATCCAGTGCAAGGCCAACTGCTTTCCTAGTGACCAAATGCTACTTGCTTTAAATGGGAGCTTTGTATCAGCATTTTATCGCACCTGCAACTTTATACTATGCCCCTCAGGGTAATAGGTGAACCCCTAGCACAGGTGTTGTTGTGACCTATGTGTTTCTAATCCTTCCAAGCCACCAGCTTTGTTCAAACTAGACAAAGGAAATCTTTTTCAAGCACAGGGTGCCCTTGACAAGCACTTACGACCTTTTTAAAACAATTTTTATATTCTGCTCATACAAAAGAAATAAGAACGTGGCCAATTTCTTTAGTTTTCAATTCCTGCCATAATGGCCACAGGTTATAGTTCCATAATCTTTACTTTTAGAAAGATTTAGGTGTGAATTTTGACATACTTCCAGAAATCAGGGTGTTCCACATTGCTCAAATTCAGTGGGAGGGTGAAACACAAACAATTCCCTCCAAACTCCTTTCGGCATGCAGGAATACATGGCACACATGAGTGACATGGAAAGAGTGTCTGCACTTACATGTCTTGTGTCCTGGTGCTCTAAGATGGGATCAGTTCTTTTCACAAGGCCAGATCAGGTTAGGTTATGGTTAACATAGCTCTTCTGCAGACATTAACATACGTGGCAGGTTTCAGGGAATAGAAAGCACATCTAAACATGCTACCTAAACATGGAAAGAAAAAGAAGAGTTATTAGTTAAAGTTATGGACTAGCTGATCACTAGCCAGTAACTATGAAAAGAGAGAAGTGGTATGTTCTTAATACATAGATAATACCTTTTGCAGTTGTTTCATTATAATCATGAAATGATTTAGGCTGGAAGGAATCTCTGAAGCTCATGTGGTCCAACCCCACCACTCAGAGCAGGACCAGCTTAGATCTGGTTGCTGAGATTTTGAATATACCTAAGTAAACAGCAGAACAAAAAATGAATATATGAACTCTACTTATTTTCGCACATTCTTTATCCTTTGACTTTCATTCTTTTTGTCTAGACTCACACTGTCCTCCTCCCCCTTGGGTCTTTTCTTCTTTAAGCCTGGTTACTGCAATCATAAATCAAATATGACGCCACTGATCCTAGTGTTCCTCTCACAATCCCTCTCCCACATTACTTCCGTCACTGAGCTTCATCTGTTTTGACTTTTTCTTTTCCTAATATGTAAACACTGTGGAATTTTGCTGCTTCTTATGACAGAGAGTATATATGTTTAACCTGTATGAACCTTATTTGTAGGCACTTGCTCTATTGCAAGGTTTCCCTGTTTGTTTTGTCCAGGCTACTATGCCCTGAGTTTTGTTGAAAACTCTAGAGGGAGGAGGAGATTGCACAACTACTGCTCAGGAAGACCTTCTGGAGTACAGACTGACACAGGCGGAGAAGCTGCAGCAGGAATGAAGACTGGGAGAACTCTTGAAAAAGCACCAAAAGCAAAACCTTACATCACGTCACATCCTCTCTTATTTCCAACAAAGTGCCAGCTCCAGCTCTCTCTGTCAGGTGAACGATCCGTTCCTCTTTGAGGAATCTCTGGGCTTGTGTTGCTTTGCTTGTTTGTCTCCCACCCTTCACACCTCCTCTCTCTTTCTAAGTCTCATAAATGTTGTTGCACGTTGTGAAAGATCCATCCCTCCTTCATGTCAAATCAGTTAGCACTATTTAAACCTTGCTGTCACTTTTATTCTCTATCCTATTGCGGAAATGGATGTAGCCTTTGTTTTGCAGAGAAAAAGCAATGAATACTCCCCAGATTTTCAGTTTATGACTTGTTTATAAAAGATGAAGTTTCTAGAAAAAACTTAAAGAGCTCAATCCTTTTTTTTTTTTTTTTGATGTCCATATACTGAAAGGGATAATTGTAATCTGTGACATCCCAAATTTTCATTCCAGCTTTGGCAGGTTTATGTTTGCTGTAAGGCAGAGGTAAGGTTGTAGCCTGCAATAGTGATCAGCCATGCATGAAGGGAAGAAGCATAAGGGAAAGGGAAGAAAGAAAAACTGGGTTCAAGGAATCTCAACTGATCAGCAAGTCCATCCTAGGGCAGCAGCATTTCTGGCAGATTTTGGGTAACCTGCTGTTAGGGACCCTGAAGTGACAGAAGCCCTGCAGCCTCCCGGGGGAATGGCTCCCTGTGCTTCACCATCCACCCTGTAGAGGAACCCACCAGGCCCAGTGCCTGACCTGCATCCCTCAGTGTGGCCAAAGCCCACTGTTTCTTACCTGATCTAAAGCATACTAAAAGGAGACTGATCTTTACCTCTTTCCAGCGATCTTTTTGTAGTTCACCCCTCTTTCAGTCACGTCGTTTTTCTGTCAAAAATGCCCCAGACTGAACAATGAGAGGTGTTAAATGATGCCAGGTAGAACTAGAAGATGACTTTGCTTTCCTTGGGGGTCTATTCACACGCAAAAAGAACCCCACCCCAAAACACTTTCTTCTCATTGTTTTTCTTTTCTTGAACACATACTTGCATGAATATTAGTGATTATACATTTCGTATTATTTTTATTTATAATAGTAATTTTCAGAGATGTTTATTACATTAATACTTGAAAGATGGTTTCAAGTTTGTCTCTTACAGAGAACTAAACTCTCACATTCTGCCTTACCATCATAAAAGAGAGGTTGTTTACAGCTAAGTAGCATAATCAGGTGTGGAAGTCAATACTCTAAGATTCAGTCAAGCTCAGCCTTTTTCCTCAGAAATATTGATCGACTACCTTATTTAGATTTATTTGCCTAAGGTAAACTAAAAGAATCAAAGTATAAAAGGGAACCAAGTCAAGGTTGGATTTAAGGTGTCTGGGAAAAGGACTGTCCCTTGTAACAGTTGCAAAAAGTCTCTAGCATGAAAGAAAACCCTTTCTTCAGGTCTTACAGCAAGAAAAATAAAAATCTGCCACCAGGAGAATGCTACATTACTCCTTTGAAAGTTGGAGATTGCTTGGAATTTCTCGGAACCTAAAGCCCAGAGACTGTTAAGTAGTTTGTGAATCCTGTGAAGTTTGATACTTTCGACTTCAGACAAGAGGTTTTATTCTAAGAAACGTGGTTCTGCGAATCCTTTTGGTATCTGTATTTGCTTTTGTTGCTTTCTTTCCTCTGACTAGAAATAACAGTCCAAAATCTGCTGTGGAATTGCAGGTTGGGCTGCTTGAGGCACAAAGACCAGCATGTATCATATCTGGATTATGTGGCACTGTTTGTAGAGAGAATTGGAGCTATACTGAACCATGGAATAATGATTTCAGGCAGCTGTGCTTCAGCTAGCTCAACTTTAGCCAGCTCAACAAAGTAGATCTTTTTTATACTTTGCTCTGGAGCCTGTATCATGTGAGATTCCAAGTGCTTTCAAGACTGAAAAGTCAACAGAAATTCAAAGCATTTTGTAACTGATGGGAGTGGTGAGCACATCACAGAGCAAAGCCCAAGAAAACACATCCATAAATAAGGCCATAATTTGTAAAGAAGGAGGGAAATACAGTTCAATGAATATAGACATCACAGAGGCTAATGATGCATCCTAATTATATCCTTCTCTTTGACACAATTGTGCAACATGTCCGATCAGCATCAAGATGAAGGAACCTAAACCTATTTTACTAGAAAATGATTAGTTATTAGTATAATGATGCAAGTATGTTAAAAAAAAAAAGAAATAATAAAAAAGCAAAGCCAGAATGAATATCCTGTATATATGTAGGTTCAGGCTTACCAGGGGTTAGATTTTCAGTGGTAGCAGAGATAATCTGAACACTTTGTGGCGCCTGTGAGAGGTAAAACACAACCGAAAGCCAACAAGTGTTTGTTTGGTTTCTGAGCTGAGATTACCAACTGGCCAAAACTCATAGAATTGGATTAGTACTAAACTCAATTCTCATTAACATTTCTGAGTAATCAGTCCCCAGCTGTATTTTTTCACTAAGATAATCAGTTTTATTAGCTGTCACGTATTAGGGAGATATATGCCATCATTTGTTTAGAGGTAGAGGTTGCAACAAAAATGAAATTTTGTCAAGACACTTGACTACTCCAAACCTAGCATTCTTCATGGAAGCATACCAGTGACAATCATCTAAAACTCACTTAAATAACAAGTAGGTTCTTCATCTTAGATTAGCTAATAACTTGCTGATGAAGTCATTTGAATAAACAAGATTGAGATTAGAGGTCCTGGTGGTGTCAGAGGCGAGACTCACAGGGAGCTATCTAAAATCCTGACTGGTGTTTTGACACACTGCTATTAGCTGTGATACGTGAATTGCCTACCTACCACGTGTTACCTCTCATCCTTCTCCTGATCACCACCTTTCTTTGGTGCTTCTTTCCCTGGCTCCTAGGAGAACTGCTGGAGGTTCCATCGATCTAATTAATGGGAGACATTGAACTCATTGCCTATGCAGAGTACAATCACTTGGAGTAGGGACTACATATTCTGAGCTACACCGAAAGAGCCTATCTTGCATGGAGTAAATTAGAACACGCTTTAGAGAGAAGACACAATTATGAGACAGTGGAGGAGTCAGGGCATCACATTTATTAAGGTTATCCCTGTACAGAACTGAAATTTTTTTGAAGTGTCATCAGTTTTCACAAGTTCAGTGCAACCCCACCCTTCCCACACCAGCCATAACTTTACACTGAAAGGACAATGAAACAGGAATAACAATTTTCTTTTGAATAAAACTAAGAATTCTTCAGTTCATTCTAAGATTTTAAGATGTTACTGCTTTCCCTCCTCTGTTTATTTCAACAAATGAACTGCCTCTTCTCCCTTAAATATTTGTACTCCCTTTTTGCTGTCCTGTTTGAAGCTGGAAGGGGAATTTTCTAATGGTGGCAAAAACAAGATCAAGGGGACATAAGTCTTCTTTATCCTCTGTCACCTCTCCATACTTCTCTGCTTCATGAAGAGTATATGTTCCAGAGAGTCCCACAATGCTGCAAGTGAGCACTTTTACACAAGCAACGCTATGCGCTGCTGAGACACCAACTTCTGCCATTTCCTCTAATTTCTTCAGTGGCCAGAAGAAAAGAGGTCTCAGTCCTTCAGCAGCCTTTGCATAGCACCTCTGCATTCCCCACACCTCTGGTCCTATGGCTGCTAGACTGCAAAGTGCCCTAAAAGAGGGAAGACAGAAGAATTCTTTAGGCATTGCTGGCAACCTTTGAAGGAGAAACCATGCCTCAGTAAGTTACACAGACAACACCTTAGTACCATGATATACATACTAGATGATACTGCTAATATATAACTTCTGTGTATACTGTGTACACAGAATATACACAGTGTATATTCTCAGCCTGGAGAAGAGAAGGCTTCGGGGAGATCTTATTGCGGCCTTCCAGTACCTAAAGGGGGCCTACAGGAGAGCTGGGGAAGGACTTTTTACTAGGGCATGTAGCGATAGGACGAGGGGGAATGGCTTTAAACTGGAAGAGGGCAGGTTTAGATTGAACATTAGGAAGAAGTTTTTCACTTTGAGGGTGGTAAGGCACTGGCACAGGTTGCCCAGAGAGGTTGTTGAGGCCCCATCCCTGGAGGTGTTCAAGGCCAGGCTGGACGTGGCCTTGGGCAACCTGGTCTAGTGGGAGGTGTCCCTGCCTATGGCAGGGGGGTTGGAACTCGATGATCTGCAAGGTCCTTTCCAACCTAAACCATTCTATGATTCTATGATTCTATGATACATGTATGCAAATATACACACGCTGAAGCACAGTTACATCATTAATTCATTTTCCTTGCATTTAAAGAGACTGTATGAATGTGCAGTGGCCAGGACAGGAAAATAAAGAAGCGAGCTTGAAACTGGAGAAGGAACAAAAACATGGGAATAGAAGAAAATAGAATGGTACCAGAAAAAAGGCAGAAAAAAAATGCTGAAGAGCAAGAACATGGGGGAGAATGGTGAAGGGGGAAGTAAAAGCTATCACAGAAAAAAAGGATTAAATAGGATATCCAGACAGTCACAAGGCTATCAAGATGAAAACAAAAAATCAAGAAAACCCAAAAAACCAAGGCTTATCCATATGTGAAAGAACAGCCAAACTTGATTCAAGGAGAGAGCTGATACAGAGATAGTGAACAGTCCACAAGAAAATCATGAACACCACTGAAGGTGGGCTGCGCTACATGTTGAGAACAGTGGTCAGCTGTCCCCTCATCTGCCATGTGTTTTTTATTTCTCAAAAAAAAAGATATAAAACAACCCAGAAAACCTTTCTTCTGAGATGCAACACCCTGAATAACTCAGAACCAAAAACATCCAAAAGATGTGACGCTGGAAAATTAAGCTTTCCGGTTACCATGGGCAGGTGCCTACCTGAGACAGGGAAGAAACCTCAGTTTCAGCAAATTTTCTGTCTTTCCTGAGATAGATGAGAAGGTAGCAATTCCAGTCGATTATTCTCCTAGTATCCTAAAGAACTCCTCAGAGTCTTCAGCTATCAGCGACTTGTCACATAAAATAAGGTGTTAGAGAAGACTACGGAGAACACTCTACCTTGCAAGCAGGTGTTTGCTGTTGCTTTGATGCTTGCTTAGAGACAACGTAAGGAGGAGTTCTCTTTTCCTCAGCTTCAAAGGATCTCAGTGTCTTTATTTTTAAATTTACCATAACCCACCTGTGGAAACAACAGCTTGTCAGTGCTCACAGAAAGAAGACTTATAAGGGTAATCCATTTGAAGCAAATAAAATGACAATCTT
Source organism: Anarhynchus alexandrinus (assembly GCA_008711295.1). Classification (NCBI taxonomy): domain Eukaryota; kingdom Metazoa; phylum Chordata; class Aves; order Charadriiformes; family Charadriidae; genus Anarhynchus; species Anarhynchus alexandrinus. Next base: position 474,379 of record VUYV01000091.1, on the reverse strand, counting down.
AAGCTGTGGTTTTTGAATAAAAGCAGTAAAAAAGTCGTATGTCTTACATACAGCAGTGACAAGCATTAACAAGCTCACATTGTAGAAGACAAGAAATACATTGCGCTGAAGCTTTTTCCTGTGACCAGGGATAATTTTTTCCAACAGAAACAGTGAGAGACAGTCTGAGATCTTGTGGTAAATGAAAAATTGATGCCAAACTATGAGTATAGATTTTAATGACTCAGGTTTTATTAGTGCTTTTAAGAGCTACTGTCCCTAGAATAATTTTTCTATGAGCTTTCTGGGAATTAGGCATGCGCAAGCCCCTTTGACTTGAATGGAAATTGTGCAGCGAAATCTTGTGCAACTCTGAAAAATGTATGCAGCCCTAATGTACAGAGCAGAACACTTTCCATGCAGACTTTTTCACTCGCTTTACATATTATTGAATAAATACATTTCTAATAGCCTTCAACATGTAAAGCTTTTTTTTTTTTTTTCTGTATGTGCCAAAATTACTGTGTGCTTGAGAAAATCGAGTAGGGCTCTTTCTGAATTCTGGTGAGCAATGGCCGCCCACCAACATTGCAAAACTTATACTAAGCCTTCAGGAAAAACTGTATCTTTCCTTCAGAAGATACCGAGCCCTTTTTGGTTTTGTTCTTGCATCCAAAAAGCACTGCCTCTAGCTGAGTGCATAAACCTCCATTTAAGCTGTAGCATTTTTTCAAGGATTTTAAGATTCCTTGCTGAAATACCCGTGAACTTACAATTAAATAAAAAGTTAATTTAAAGACTGTCCCAGCATTGTTTGCAAGCCGGCTATCTCAGTGCTTGTGCTTATAAATTAAAGCAGCTGAGCAAACCTGATCAGAGGGCAGAGCTATGGCCGAGGGAAGGAGTCAGACTGTCGCTGCACGAGTGCTCTGTGACACCTGCACATTGGACAGCCTAATTTAGGACTGTGGGTTTTCTAAAGAATCAACAAAGGAAACTAAGTGTCTGTAATGGTCTTCAGTTAGCATAAAGACATTGCAGTCAACATATCCTGAGCAACACTCTATAAATCTAAAAGTGATGAAGATCACTTGAGAAAATATTTTTATATGGATATTCTAGATAACACAGCCAAAAAAACCTTCTAAAAAGCTGTTTTCATTAAGAAATAATGGGAAAAAATCCTACTTTCTCTCATTTTTTAAACTGCCCTCATCTTCTTCCATTAGCAAAGTGATTCTCCTACTCTTTCCACAGAAAATGTTAAGAAAAAAGATAGTGAAGAAATAATAGTATGTCACATTCACTTTTTTTTTTTTTTGCCTCTGTAAAAGCGGAAAATCTGGGTGAGTTTTGAGTAAAAGTCTGTGTTTAACTTCTTGTTCCTAAACCTTTTCTCAGTCTCTTATATTACAGGAATAAGAATATTCAGAGTATTCAAAAGAAATGGGGGAAAAAAGAAAAGAAAAAGAATACCAGCATTTTCAGAACTTCATACCAAATATTAGACACCTACATTCGTGATTACTTATTTTCATAAAAACTGTTGGATTTTCTCTTGACCTGGTCACCTGCATCTTATCAGTATGAAACTGTTGTGTTGAAACTGAGGTACAAGCATATTTATTAATCCTACGTTCTTCGTTCTTATTAATCTTTTTTAATTGTTTTTAATTCAAGTAGCTCTGATACACAGGAGCAATACCTTACCAATAAATGTGCTTAACAGTGTTCATAGCTAAAAAAGGAAGTGATTTCACTAAATATCATATTTACTTCATATATTAATGTTAGCACATCTGGAACTTTAATAAAAAGAAACAGTGTGTGAGTTTTTCAGAGTAATAGTTTTTGAACAATATATCATTTTTATTAAGCTAACTGTCTTAAAATCAAAGCTTGGATGTTGAACTAGTAATTAGTAACTGAACATTATCAAAATAGCATGTTTCTGTCTGAATAAAATATTTTGGAAATGACTTTTGGGTTGATGGACAAGATTTCCAAATGTCAGGTTTTAACAAGAGTCCTGAAGACATCTGCAGAGACATTTTTATTACAAAGAAAATAAAAAGTCTGTGGCTTCTTTTCAAAGGCAGGAAGGAAGAAGAAAGTGTTTGATTTTTCTGGCCACCTCACATAATTTAAAGAAATGGGTTCAAGTCATGAATTTCAGATTTAAGGTGCTTTCAAATATAGTTCAAAAAACCTTAGAGCTGTGAAGCTATGTGCCTTGTTATAGGCTTAGACTGATTTTGCCGCGTAAAGGACTTCAGTCTGTTGTTCCAGGTCATGCTCCTTATTATTTAATCTGTTCTGCCTTGACAAGAGTTGGCAGGCATCTCAAAATTCCATGCACTTTTTGGGTCTTGTTTGTTCATTCTGACTATCTGTCTGCCTGTCTGTCTGTCTATCTTTCTCATCATTACACTTAGAGATAAACACACCTGGCATTTCTTTTGGAATGCAGCATCTATACAACAATGCATGGATGTGCCCTTATCTCTGGAAATTTAGATGGTGTGCAAGACAATGTAAATTTCTCGTGAATCAAACATACTTTTCCCTCTCTTCTAACAGAATGAGAACATCTTGTGTTTGGAAACAGAGTGGTGTGGCTGTTGAATGTGAGAGAAACAACAGTACTTTGAAGCGTGTGGTAAGTCTCTTAGTGATTTGAAAGGCTGGTCACCTGTATTTTGAAATTGGGACATGATGACACATTCCAGATGATAGGCCAAGTTGTGGGTTTGGGTTTTTTTATGTACAAATATATTGCCTAACTGTGCAGCCTTACAGAAGTTCAAGTATTTTGAAATTGTGCTGCAATCAAGCAGGTTTTGCAAAGTAGAGACCAAAAGGCATAAGGTTCACATAACTGTTGATATAGAATCACTGGTATTTTATCTAAATAGCCTGATCAATTTAACAACCATTTTAAAAAGTATTTGTAATTCTTGTAATAGTCTGGCTAATTTCTGTAGTTGCTACCATTTGTTTTGTGGGACAGAGTCAGAATTTACCTGCAGCATGCCTGTAACCGGTGTCGCAGATCGGCTTTTAGCTTATGCAATAATGTCTGACTGTTAACCATCATGTGGCTACAAAACCATGATGTTTTCATGTAGCAACCATGATTTTCTTCAAAGTCATAAAGTTTATATTAAAATTACATCTGTTCTTGGGAGGGGGGGGGAATGAAGGGAGCGGAATGACAGAATTGAAACAAAAGGAATAGAAGGTGGATGAGGAAATGCGGTGGATATTTGTCTCCTGTGGAGACGGGTTGAATTGATACATGCTATAAATCAGCAGAGTGAAGTCTATTTAATGTGAGATTTTGCCCCATAGTTCCTACTAGCAGATGTGATTTATATGGGGGACTACTCCAAGAACTGATCTGGCTACAAAACCTTCAACACTTTTTTGTTATCTATATTTATATGGAAAAATGCAGTCAAACACTGACTGCAACTTTAAATTCATCTCAGTGAAGCTTGTTGTCTTTAAATTCCATTATTTTTATTAGTAGCATAAATGTTGTGATTTATACAAGTTCTCTTGAACAAGAATAATTTTTTCTTCTATCTGAGCAGAACCACAAATAAGAGCGGAATTGTCCATCTGATTTCAGGAAATCTGAGAAGACATTTACAGATCCTGCCTGTTGGAACCTTCTGGCAGGAAATTTTTCTTTTTTTCTTCCCCTCTCCCCCCTTTTTTTTTAATAATAATACACTCCCTTAAAAAGGCATTGTTGTGGATTTGCATTGTACTGCTGGAAATAACAAAACATCATGACACTTCAAAACATGATTTCTGGAATAAGCATCTTAACCTTGAGAAAGCTGTAATACACAACTTACTGTTGTGTTGTTATTACTGGCCCTGGGACAAACTCTAAAAGAAAGTCTAAAAAGCAGAAGCCTCAAATTACCTTCCTGCAGTACAAAAGTAATGCGTTTGATCTGATTAAAAACAAAAATACTGGTAGCTGTAAATGGCTAGGGAGGACCTTTAAAGCATCACCTTCCATTAGTGTCCTGGTTTGATGCATCGTTCTCCCCGGAGTAAATGAAAGAAGGAGTGCACTTCAGGGAAGTACAGTGTTGGGTGCATGTCAAGCAGGTGTAAAACACGAACCATAACAGACATGACTTCTGGCCAGATGGCAGGAGGGCAGAAGAGAGCACTTATCCCACAGCTTTTACTCTGGAAGAGACAATATTTTCTTTTCTACTTACTCCAGATTTGTGCTTGAAAGGAAGAGGAGTAAATAGAGAGGGGAGAAAGGCCGATGAAAAGAAAGGTCAATTTTAGCTCCCAACTGCAGCTCCATGCAACAGTAACAGCAGGCTTAATCCTCTCCCACTCTGTGGAAGTACTAGGAATCGGTGAACTGCAAGGTGGAAAAAACTAGCAGCAGGAGATTAGAGAGAGCAGGGGTAATTCCTCCCAGCTAGCCACACCAGGAAACGGGGGAAAAACTCTCTGCATAGGTCTGGGATAGGTGGGAGGAGCAGACGACACGCACCAGGACACACTCAAGTTCTGATCTCAGCTGTAAAAAGAAAAGTGTCCATGTTAGACAACAGTTAAATAATCTAAAACATTTGCTGCTGAAATTAAACTGGGACAACTCAGGAAAGAGGCTGAGAAGTCACCATGGATTGTTCTCTGAAATGATCCCGTCAACGTGCAGCAGTGGCCTACAGAAGACAACAAAATGTTGAGCATTGTCAGGGAGGACTTTAAGAACAAGACAGAGGGTTGTGTTTTGCCACTGTAAGAACTTTGGCTTCCATGCCTTGAATATTTATGCAGTCCTGGTCTCCACATCTCAACATAGATGTAGCAGAATTGGAAGCAGAGAAGGGCAACAAACACAATCAACACATCCAACATACGTGAAGAGACTGAACAGTCTGGGATCTTAAATTTGTTGAGGAGAAAGTGTGTAGGCAGGTTGACTGAGGTTTACAAGATGATGCAAGTTGTGGATTGGGTGACTGCAGGACTGTTATGCACCCCATCTTGCAATATTAGGGGTACTTGTTAAAACTACTAGGACATCAGTTTAAAACAGATAAATAAAATAACTCCTTACTGGGCAACTGGTGAACTTTAGGAGTTGCTACCACAGGAGATTGTAGAGGCAGAAGAATGTACAGAGTCATGTACTGTCTGACGTGCCTAATACAACGACTGTGGATGTCGTAAAGAATAGGTGAATGGGTTTGAAAAACTGTCCAGGCTCACATGTTTCCCCCTGCTGACTAGCGGCTCTTTTTGCCACCATCAGGGCATCACTCTGGCCTAGATGAATCATTGTAGTAGTAGGGATTTTCTTGCCGACTTTCACAGATAGATTATAAAAGGAGTGATACAGTTTTTTAACTCAAGTCATTTCTTCAGGCATGAATTTAAAAGTTTAACCCATTTCAAAATCCTAATAATATTTCCTTTTTTATTATTTTAATCTTTTAGCTAATTCAGATAGTAAAGGACACATATTTTTATCTGAACGATAGACATGCCCTTCCAGATAGACACAGGGCTTAATTAGTCCATGCCTACTTTATGTAACCTCTGTATGTATAAATACATTCATGAGCACACACATTTTAAAAGAGTAACTTTGGAGGTCATACAGTGGGCACTAAAAAGCAGGAGATTCTGTGAATTTCATGCCTGCCACAATTCCCACTCCAGTTTCTGTCCGGTCTTTAACACCCCAGTCACGCTTGTGTAGTTGCCTCTGCGCAAGCCCAGAATGATAGAGCTGGATCTCCCTCATAGGAACTACCGGCTCTGCAGGGCTCCCCATGGGCTCTGCCTCCTCAGAAAACTTGAGTGTCAAAGATACAACACATAGAATGAGACAATGGTTGCAGTCCTTTCATATTGTGCCCCGCTTCAAGAGAAAGCCTGACTCTCACAATGTCACAATCTGTCTCTATTTCAAGAAAGTATGGTCATTAACAGATAAAATGAAAACACAATAGAACTGGTGATAGTACCTTAATAACATTTTGTTCTTATTATCTTTTCTGAAAGTTACAGCTAATGTGATGCTCTGTAACTCTTCTGTGAGATAAAGAAGAAGGATATTCATGTTCTCATTTTACATGCAAATAAACTACCATTAACAGTCTTGAGGCTATATCATATAGCTACATTGCACAAGAGGTGACTGGATGAACTGGAACTACAGTTTACCAATTCACTGTATTTTTTTCTATCCCTTAGTGGATGTTTTCACTGTCAATTATGATACAATAAGTAATTGCTTATGCTTAAGCAATACTCCTAATTGTTTTATGACTGCAGTCTGGCTACCTTGTGACTGTCATCAGGAGTTATCATGAGAATGTCTGTTTTAATTTCTTTTACCATGAGTAATTTTGCCTGGAAATTTCCACCCAGCTTGCTATAAAAACAAAGTGGACATTGTTCCCAGAAAAGATGTTCTTTGTATTGTTGGAAAAAGTTTCCCCTTGGTGTTAATGTGCCTATACACTCCACTCCTTTTTAGCTTGCTTGTATTCTATGCAGGTTCTTATACTGCCCCCAAGACTGTGGTGTCTGGACACCTTGTACAACTAAGCACCCATCAAGGTGAGCTATGTCGACCAGGTTTCCACTCCATTCCCTCTCCTCACATAAAAGTATGTTATATTGGATCTAGGTGCACATATTCCTCAGCTACTAATTGGTTTTGAGCTGCTGTGAGGAAAAGTAAGGTCAAGGAAAGAAGCTTTAGAGTAGTGCTGGAGAGTTTATATTTTTGGTCTTTCTTATATCTAACAGGAATTAATTTCAAAGTTTTGGACCCAGAGATGAGAACAGAGATGAAAATATGCATCCTGAACTCATGAGTGGCACCCCTAAGGTGAGGGAGTGCTCAAAAAGCACTGCTGGCCAGATTGATAGTAATTGAAAGTTCCCAAAGATGTGGTGCTACTTGATCTTATTGTATTGAATACTTCTTTGCAAATACTAGTCATAAATACCGATTTTTATATGATTTAATTTGGTGGGAGACCAGGTAAATTGCTGCTACCAAAAGAAAATCTCTCCTTCTGCTTTCTACCCATAGAAGCACACCTGTGCACTGTTGTTTGGATAGTATTTCTCCAATTAAGTTTGGGGGTTATGGCTTTCAAGTAGTTGCAGATTTTATTATTTGTGGCCTTATAATATAACTAGTTATAGGTGACTTCACAGTGGTAAAACGTTATTGGAGGAATTAAGCCACAAACATTGCCAAAGAAATCTCAGCCAGCACGTCCTTACCAGTTTTTCTGCAAACTGCTTGAGAACTCCTTTACTGTCGTCTGCTTACTCTGGTGTTGAGAAAAGATACCGCCATTTATGAAATCTGAAGAGCTGTGTCTTCCCCTATAGCTTCAATTGCTGGTGCTGCTGCACAAACGAAGTTGATGGAGCACATTATGGATTTTTCACTTGCCTGGAAGAGGGAAATCAATTTCCATCTAATAGAGCAGGAGGTCACTAAATACTACCGGCTGCTCTGTGACACTGTAGTCTTAAGCAGTGGTCCTATGAGACAGGCAAGAGTAGGGAACAGGATCCTGGAGTGCATTAGTACACAGATAAATAGAGAGGAAAATTAGACACCGAGAAAAAATGAGCTGAGAAAAGAGAGTAAGCTGCAATTTCTTAAAGGATATCTGGACAGAAACTCTGCACACAGAAGCTGGAGCAACTGCATCTGAGTCAGACTTGCTACATAATTTTCTTATGATGGAGAGCCTGAACTCGCATGCACACAGTAAATCTACCACAGGTGAGACTGTGGGTCATTCAGTAAAAGACAGCTGGGACAGCTGCAGCTCAGAGTGACATATAATCTTTTGCAATTGTGAGAAAGTTTGAAATGAGATATAGGCAGCTCACTGCTCGGATGTATTTAGGAGACGTGGGTATGAATAAAAAAAACAAATGAAGGAAAGCAATCCATGTAATATCCTAGAACCAAACTGAACGGATCTGTGCCATTATCCTTGTTTTCTCTGGTCATTTTCTGTTGAGGGGGATGACCAAGTGAGCTGGTAGGAGAGGAAGAACCTGCATACATCTCTGAACAAAAGCTGACTATTGTGTCAAACTGTGATAAAATAGTCATTTTGTATTTGTGTAACAAGTGAGCTTTTTTTCCTATAAGAGCATGGCTGGATGTCCTCTCATTGTTTGTAACTTCCAGGCGACAAGTTTATTATAAGGAAGATGCACACACCTCAGGTTTAGTGTTCAGCTGGGTGGGCACCACCTGCAGGCTAGTGTCCATTGCCAACAAGGTTTGCTGCTGATAGGGGTGTGTGTGTGTGTGTGTGTGCTACCCCCTACCATGCCACAAACAGGGAAGAGGACAGGCTGAAGCAACCTGATGAGACTGTTCACACAGATGTCCTGATGGGTGGTGATGACAGCGCATGTTCAGTAGCTGAGAAAGGAGAGACCCAAAGATAAATTGACTTAATGAGGAAATATCGATGCCTCAGAAAGTGTTTCTGTGGGATGTGTATTATCTGAAAGAGAAACATGGCATTGGGAATTCCAGAAAAATGCAGGAAGACACAAAGGAGAAGCTGAAGGAGTTGTTTGCAGGTCTAGGATGAGAAGCCAGTGAGAAGGTAGCTAAGTAGGCCCAGATAGGTGAGAAGAAAAATAACTGTGGAGGCCTTCATGGTCATGATGCATACCTGTACGTTGCATAAAACCAGAAGAGACTAAAACCAGAGAAAACAAAACAAACAAAAAAAAATACCAACACCAAAAAGCCATCACTCTCATCCCCCACTTATTTTCCAGATGGCCACAATGTGCAAAGTACAGATAACTGTATGCCACAGCAGGGTGCGTAAGAAAGAAACAGATACATAAGCGGTGGATCCTGAGGTGCCTGCTCAATTCAAACACTCCCTTATTTTGCAAATAGCTCAGTTGACTTCAGCAAGGACACTACTCCCACTCAATGATGTCAGAATAAAGCCTTAAATAGATCATCGGTGGATAAAACAGAGTTATGGTGCTGTCATTCCAGCTCAGGCTCAATTAGACCACGTTATGGTTTTACTAAAAGGAGTTTACTCAGTACCAGCACTCACAGTGGTAGATTGGCATGGAAGCAAACACTTGCCAAAGCAGAGTCAGTAAATCAAAGGGAGATGTTCTTCAGGAAACAGGCTTTGGGTTTTCTTTCTACCTAGAAGTATCACACAGTAACAAAAGACCTTTTTTTTTAAAAAAAAAAAAAAGACTCCCTTAATTTAATTGCATTTGCTCCAGTACTTTAGGGAATTTATGAGAGCGAGACATATATATCCACTAAGCATCTATTCCATCTTGAATTATACTCTCTTGGGTCAAATTTTTGGAGTTTCACTGCACGGGCAGTGAAGCAAAGAATGGATTCAAATTGGTTTTAAATTAATCAGACTCACAGTTAAAAAGCAGAGCATCATCATTTAGGTTAAATGTCAGTTGTTCATCTTCAGATTCATGTATTTTTTTAAACTTACCATAATTGACCTTTTCAAGTGTAACACCCAGTTAAAACCTGGAGAAAATGACAATATGATAAGAGAAGGACAATTTCAGTTATGACAAAGTCATTATCTAAAATATGAGATATGAAGATATTAATTAATCTCTTCTCACCATTTTCCACAGTAGGGCAATTACACTTTTGGATTGATGCTACTTGAATCGATGTGATTTCACAGCTGAATTAGAGGTGGGCAAAGAAGATAGGAAAATGAGTTTAAAAAGAGTGAGAAAGGCTTCATTGAAAGCAGAAGTCAGTGGAAAGATTATAACGGATTTCTGTGAGCTTTATATCAGGCGCTTAGCACACAAGTGGAAATTTGTTCAGGTTTAAACAACTTGAATGAAATAGCTACAGCTATTGCATTCCTTTTGAATTTCCCTCTTTATTCCTCTTTTTCCAGTCACAGACTGTCCCTTGTAAAAATAGCGCAAACCTTCTTTGGGAAGAAGAATGAAAGCATCTTGTTGCAGGGCATCCCCGAGTAAGTGTACCAGCTGAGGAGGGAGTTTCTTATATGCCACTGCTGTCCATGCCCGACTTTCAGCAAGGGCCGCTGCGGTCTCATCCCCTCTTGCTATGTCACTGAATGCAATTAGCACCTGGCAGTAGACACATTTTTGTCTCAGCTGATGAGAAAATTCATTTTTTCAATTAAGCTGTGAATGTTCAGGAGAAAATAATAGCCTGGCTTTCTTCAGTGCACCAGAGCATGTTGGAAAGTAAGCTGTGTGCTCCCTGGGGGCCAGGAAGTGTATGCGTGGGCAAGGTTTGTGCCAAGAAGGAATTGTTCCCCGCAATTTTTGGCAGATGAACAATGTCAGTGAAGTCTCTGGGTCTATTCACAAACTTACACGTTTTGGCAATTTGGGGCCAACCTGCTCAGTAGCTGGGCTGCAGAAACAGAGCTTTGGCCTGCTCCAGTTAAACCAAATGACAAAAATCTCACCAACTTTAGAGGGACAAAACACTAATAAATGAAAGACGCTAGAACGTCACAATGAATAAAGTGTTGATCAGAAGTCTTATTTCTGACAAGTTTGTTATCGGCTTGGGACCATGTGAGTCATTCTGGGAAGGATCTTGTATTTCCAGCACAGACAAAACTCCCATTGGCTTCACAAGCCATTTTGCTGAAAGCAGCGTTGAATAAATCTAGGTTTGCGCTTCATCATTATCTCAGCTTTCCCCAGTGAGCTATGGTATTGTGTTTTAATTGGCACCATGTGTGTCAATCTTTCAGTCACATCTGCTACTTAGCAGGTCTTCCTAGATCATTCATCACTTGTTCCTGAATTTTCAATGATTTAATAAAATCCTTTGAACCGAATAATGACATTAGCACTACAAATAAACTGAGTGATTTCACATGTTTTATTTTGGCTTTCATTGTTATAACAACCAAGCAGCTCTGTACATGTGGGAAACAAAACCAGTTTTATCTGGAAGTCTATTTAATGTTTTATGAAACTAAAATGAATCTGTGCTTAATAATGTGGGGACTCAAAATGAAAGCACACAAGCCTTCTTCAGGGTGAGATTACAGGCTGTTTCAACAAAGAAAAACAGATTTAAAAAAACCCCAGTTTTAAAAAAACCACACCATAAAAGATCTTCTGTCTAACACAACATTTACGAGTTAAGGTATAGAATACAGAACCTAACCAAAGCCCACTAACGGTGACGGAAATCTGCCCACTGATTTCAACATCATTTGCATTTCAACTCAATGCAAATGGCAGTTAATGTTTTCACAAGAATATTCACTCCACAGAATTGGGTTTAATCCCCACCCCTCACCAGTAACATGACCCTCAGCAGCACAGCCCTTTGCCCCATAGCCATTGGAGGGTGCTCTGTCAGCTCAGCTATTCATATGGAGGAGAGGATAGGAGAGATTTGGCCATGTGACCATTCTTGGACATGGCATGGTCCCCAGATAGTCTTCCAAAAATTTATCATGTACCTTTATTTCCTTTGGCTTTTAATAACGAGTCTTTGGCAGCTTTTGACCGCAGATATAGTGCCATACATTCAGGCTACCAGACAGCTTATTATGCAAGAGGTTGTGTGGGGGAAGTCCTGAGGGGCCACCACTGTAAGCCACCGGCAACTCCATTAGGTGTCCCCAAAATCTCTTAGATGCAAATGTTTAGAGAAATGTTATTGAGTTGGAAGCATGAGGGGCAGAATGTGATGAAAGAGGAAAAGGGTTGGCAGTTCTTCCAAATCATCTCGTTTTCATTGGATTGAATAGAAAGACAACTTAATTCTCCATTAACTTTTTTTCTTTCCCTGCAACCATCAGAAATTACTTCAGTCATGATGGAAGTGACTTGGCAATGGAGAAACAGCAAAAGGACAAAGGTAAACAGCAAAAGCTCCATACACATACCAGAAAACAAGACGGATTTGCTATTCTCCAGATTAATGAAAAAGACAGGAAAAACCTGGAACAACCATGCAGGAGTCCAGACAAGAAGTATGTGCACATACAAGCTAGCGGCGAGGGTCAGGAAGGATAATGAAAGCAAAGCCTTTTCATTACCTGACTGGAACCCACAACAGGAGGTTGGGAATTTCTCTGTACTTCTGGAGATCATGCCACAAGCGAGTGTGAAAGGAATTCAATGAGCCTAGTGGTGCTAAAATGAGTGATAAAGTAGAAAGTTATTGTTCTCTCTTTTTAAAATTTTAAGTCATAATGTAGAAGAAAGGATTAGATGAATATGATGAATTGCCGGGAACTCTTCTGTTCATATGCACCTTGATGATCAGAAAAGACAGAAAAAATTACTCATAATGGGAAACATTTCACTGATCCTATTACTGAAAAGACTTATAGACTTACTGAATAGACTGAGTAGTTTGGACAGATGAATTCCAGTGACAAAGTTCGGAGACCCTACAGTAGTGAGTCCAGCGCAAAAGAAGAAAGCAAGCAAAGGTTATCTGAGTAGACAGAGCTTATTGTTCTGTGCTATGATATGCTGTACTATATCACAGATGTAAAATAATGACTTTTTTCCCCTTTGGCTCACTTCACTTTCATGTGAAGGGATCATGTTTGTGATATACTTAGCAAAATTTAAAAATTAGGTATTTTTAAGACTGATTTTCAATTTAATTTCCAATAATTATTTTACTTTTTTAAAAATAGTTGCATTTTCAAAATGTCAAAATAGAACACTGAAAGTTGTGTGGGTTTTGTATTTTTTTATATTTCTCAAATTTGGATTATTCACATATAATTTTGATCAATCCATACTTGCAGTTTTCAATACGCAATATATTTCACCAGCAAAATTTGAGGAGAAAAAAACCCAAACAAACAAAGAAAAAAAAGAGACCTATTAGCCGCAATGAGATCGGTGCAGGAAGGAAAATCACATTTGACTTGAGTTCTCCATTAGGCCAGAAAGAAAGCAAAAAAGGGCTTGTCATGATTGAGGTTGAGAGATTGATGGGTATGGGAAAGGCTAGGGATGACCGTAGGAAGTTCTGGATCCCTCTGTTCTGCTACCCAGGCACCAGAAAATATACTCTCTGCTGGCCTGGGGACCAGCTGCTGTGTAACATAAGTGATAATTTAAAGTAACATCACAATCATGGGCAAAAGCAAGTTAAATGTCAGTAGGTCAATACATGCTGTATACAGAAATCCACAGAATAAAAAATTAGATCACCTTTAATTTGCAGCTGCTCGCTTGTAGAAATTCTACTTAGAGCTGAACAGTAAAGCTTTATAGGTAATGGAGTTGATTATGGTCCAGTACTTATCTCTCTCACACAGAGCTGTTTGGACTTTAATGTTTGCAAAGGGCTTTGAGACAGCAGCAAGGAAAGTATTATTTTGTTGTCTAGAGGTAAAGGCTTTTTGGCTGCTTGGGAAACTTGAAGTGATCATTTCCTGACTTAGTATAGTGGAGTTCATTTAAAGAAATAACAGGAGAGAAACTACTCCCCACGCAGCAATTCAAAATATTTTAAAGAAGCCTAGAAAATTGCTTTCAGATGGTGGCATAGTGAAGTAAAAAGGCAGGTTTTGGTTTGGTTTTTTTTTTTTTTTTTAAGAACACATTTCTTTAAATTGCCACTTAAATAAAATGAAATCATGAAATGGCAGCTCCAATACACTAAGTTTGTCAATAGATAGATTTGTCAATAGATTTCACAACACAGATTCAAAAGACTGTGCAATTCAGTATGAATGTTATCACTGGGTTGTGAAGGATTTTTTTCTTTTAACTCTCCCCAGTCATCTTGTGACGCTTTACTTAATTTTTATTTGTTTTAGTTTTCCATAAAATAAGAATAAAATTACTTATCTTTAGTCAATATCCCACATTGGGATCAGCAGGCGACAAGTGACGAAGTTTGTAAAGATTCTGTTTATGACAGGTCAAAGTGAAGCTCAAAGACAGAAAATTTCTCAACAAATTTCTTTTAAAAAAGCACCTATAGGTACAATAGCTTTTTGACATATAAAAATATAACATTTAGTATCTGTAAGATTCATCACTTATGAAAACAACTGTTATGATGGACTGACTATGAGAGATAATCATTCTTTTAGCAAATATTACAGAGTATGCCATTCCCATAGATCTTTACTGTGATATGCACAATAAAGAAACATGTAAGTATAATATTGGTGGGAGAGGGCATGATATATTCAGTATCCAAGGAATATGAACCGCGAAGGGAAGGTGCAAATTTTATATTTTTTTCATTCCTTTTTCCTCCCCAAGATCTCTAACACACAACGTTCAATGCATTGAATAACTAGAGAAGCAGTTCTGAAATTCAAGTGTAGCAGAACAAGCATCTCCAAAATTGCACATGGGAAGAACATCAGTATCTAAGCCTGAATCTGCATCCTTCGCTTCTCTTCAGTAACCTCCACAATGTGAAAAATGTGTATAAATACGGCTACACCAGACTGTATATCGTATAGGAATTGACTTTGTAAATACAAGCAAAAAGGAAGTAAAAAGAAGCAAGAGCAAATAGGGGGATAATCTTTAATATTAATCAAAACTCAACTAGACTAACTCACAGAACTTAGAATGCATGCATGTAAGTTAAAGGAGACTCATCTTCCTCAATTTTATGCTGGATATCTGATCCAGAAGAATGAAATACCAGACGTAAGAAAATATTCTTTGGTTGTAATTACTAAAAGTAAAGAAAAACACTTGAAATTATTATATGTTATTAAAATGGACCAATAAGAAAAAACTCTACATACACAGTTAATTTCAGCATGAGACTACCTAGGAAGTTAAGAAGGTATAAGTTTGTCCTCCAAAATAAAATGTCACCCAAAAAAGTATACATAGAGATTACCTACCTGTAGTCTCTGACACAGCATGGGGATCTACAGAGAAGACCAAATTTATTTTTTTAATTAGGAAAAAAAAAAAAATGTTAGTCAACAATCAATTTCATTTTCAAGAACAACAAAAATCAAGTTTCAATGAAAAAAGTCCCATATTCAGATTTTATGTCATAATAAGGAGAATAACAGCAATTTGTTGCTTATAAACTTTGCTTTCCACTTACTTTTCTGGTCAGCTTTTTCACCTTCTATTCAGCAGACTTGGCACTGTGTGTCTGTCTTGTGTCTAACCTAGCATCCTTTTTCCTCTTACCCTTCCAACGTCTAGCGGTTTCCATTTAAAGCACATGGCAGATTGCAGTGTCGTATATAGAAACGTGAGTTAGCACTCAAAGGCCCAGTTTAAGCCAGCTTGCTGAACTGGAAGCAAAATGATTACGAGTTATGGTTTGGTGCCCAGGAAGCACTATTAACACTGTAATAACAGACTCTAGCTCAAGCCTTGCTGTGTTGTCTTGCATCTTGAATTCATACCCCATCTTTCCTAAAGTACATGCAAAAACTGCATTGATCATGTATATTTTCAGAATAACATCTCGATATTATTTTCAAGCCTAAAGCAGACTACACTTGCTTTTACATGGTGTGTCAAATGGGAACAGTCAAAAACCACCAAATTCAAATATATCTTAAGGTTTCCTGTTAAGTGTAATAATCACCTCTATGATTTACACATGGTAAAACATAGAAGTAAGGAAATATACAAGCTTCTTCCTTTTGTTTGCTTATCCTGTAATTACTGCTTCCACATTTCAAGGCATTGCATTCATATTACTTATATTGTGTGTCTGTGATGAATCTCATTACAAATTTGCAAGAACTTCCTCTGAGGATTATTTTTCCTCAAAAAAATAAAAGATTATGACTAAGAATTTTTCCTTTCCTAGGCAGAACGGACTTCACATTTTTATGGGATTTTTCATTTTTCCTCTACTCCTCTCAAATGCCTGCAGAAATAAATCTACAGGCTAACATAACTTAGGTGGCAGTGAGAGAATTATGCCAGACTTTAAAGATGTCCTGATGGCCTATCGGTTGGTATCGGTTTTCTGTCTCTTGAGTGCTGTAGAGTGTGTAATCTGTTCTGATAGGCAGATGGATGTGTGAGTTTGATGTACTGACACAGTACTAATAACCCCATTAGAACCAAAGATTAATGATGTATTGTGCTCTGTGCACGCCTGCCTCGTCCATCATGTACCTGGTTATCAGGGGAAGAAAAAAAAGCAGACCTTTTATGTAATCAGTCAATAGCTTTGTTAATCTAATTGCCAGTAATAATAGTCTTACTGGTAGAAAGGATTCCATTCACAAGCATCCTACATTTTCTAATGATGTTCCTTCACTTATGCATATTTTGGTCTATTATTTCAAGCATTCGCTCTTGCCATGAAGGGCTATTTTGTTCTATAAAAGCCACTTCAAAACTTCACAGAACAGTAAATGACATGAACTGTGAGATAAAAGTCAAGAGCAAACCAACTAGTGGGAAGTTTTAATCTCAGAGATTTATCTGGATCTCAAGTGAAGCTACCAGAAAGTCAGTAAACCTAATGGGCATGCTTCATTTTTAATTTCAAAAGTTCTCAGGTAAAATTTATTCCATTACAAGGAATTCCATTATTCCATTTGTAAAAGGTCCAATGAACCACTCTTATCTTCACCAACTTCTTGACATATATCTTAGGAGGGCAAGAAGAAGAGAGTGAACATCATGTAAAAGGAATGAGCTGTAATGGGCAAAGCATACAGGCAATCAGCTTCTGTAGCGGTTAAGAGGAATCACCAGCATCACTTTGTAATTTAGTAGATAAGCAATCACCAAATATAGTTAGGTGATGTCAAGCCATTGGAACCAAGAGCACAGACTGCAAACATTTATGTGTTTGTGAAATAAAATCCTGCTCCTACAGAAAGCAGGGCAAAAATTGCTGTTGGCTTCATCAGGGCAGCAATTCCATTTACAGATGTTAGTGCCAGAGAGAAACATTTATGATCACTTGGTTTGAAGCTCATGAAGACGTGACATAAAATTCCTTTGAATGAGTTCTGCATCCTGCCTAATAGCAATGCACTTGAATGACATCATGTCTCATAGGAAGACAGGCAACTTAGATTTAAAGAATTCAAGAGCTGGGTAAACTGTCACATACCTCAAAATCTGTTCCAGTACTAGACTAGTGTGAAAAATGTGCATGTTTTCATTTTAAGTTTGTCTTATTTTCATTTTATCTAGCTTCCAGTTTATTTGCTAAATCGAAGTGCTGTCTGGCACAAGAGGTCTTCTCTCCTTGCATATATCTATATACTCTAATCAAAACACCTCTTAACCTTCCCTTTGCTAGGTTGAGCTCCACATCTCAGCGTGTTTTCTAGGTCTCACAGTCCTCCTTGCAGAGCTACATTAGTTTCACAGTGGCAGCTGGCTTTAGGCAAGCCTTTGGAGTATTACCATTATTTATTTACGAAGAGCTGTCATTTGTTATGGTTCAGTGATGCTGTAGAAGCAGATACGGGTATCAGCCCGGGGATTAGTTGGAGGGGTGCTGACACTACTGTTGGGGAAGTTTTCGTTTGACAAAGGCCACAGGCTCGGCAGGATTATCAGGTGGTTTCTAAACTCTTGGTTTAACCAGATGCCAAACTGTATACCAGCATGTTTCCTTGCTATGGCTTAGTCTCAGCAGATGTCATGCGGAGTACCTTGCCACTGGGTTTACATCAGACTGCTCTCTGCCTTGGTGCTATATACACACACGATGCTATCATGGAGCGCAGCTCTCAGAACAAGCTGTGTATACAGCATATCTCACACATAACATATTGGTTTCTATTTCCTCCTCCACCCAGTTGATGGGTGAAAGATGATTCTGAATCATTTTTTTTTTTTTTTTTTTTTTTTTTTGTTCTGGTTCAGAAGCCCTATCTTTTTATTCATGCTTTAAAAATAATACACCTGTGAAGCAGGGAAGAAATTGTGTTGAAGAGAATACTTTGAGAAGGAATACAGCTAGCTTCTTAGTTAATTTTAATAACACCTTGTTTAAAGAAATACATTATCTTTACAATATTTGTGTGAAAGGGAAAAAAAGATTTTTCTTCAGCCTTTAATTAAATGAATACACAGGACTGGCACAAGATTTCATCATCTTGTTCGTGTCTCCTTGTGCACTGAGATGCATTATAGTTTTAATAAAGTTGCATCAATAAAGTTTCACGGTTGCTACGCTTACATTACTATTCAATTGGGCTAAACTATAGTTGTATCTTCTAGTTTAATTTTGACCAGCCACATTACCATTATTACATAAAGTCAAAAGTTTAGTTGAGTAGAAACTGAGAGGGAGACTTAGTTTTTGTATTGCTAAAAATCAAGTTTGCCTTTTTACCTAAACATAATCAGAGAGAAATATGATGAATTCGTATAGCAGAAACCATACTGACAAATGGTCCAAAGAACTTCTCCCTTTTATATATGTTTGTATCTTATTTCATATCTTATTTTATATCTGTTAATAGATAAATGTACAATTCTTATCTGCTATCTCAAGCACTTTACTCAAACTTAAATCAGCACTCATAATCCTATTACCCTCGATTTTTTTTTACAATTAAACAACAAAAAATTTCAGCAAACCACACAAAGATATTTTTACAAAAATGCATGTTTATTTTCCCTTTAAAACAACAAGGAACCCCAGTTGATGGGCAACAGAGTAAACCTCTATATTAACAATACTGCATGTGCATCAAGTACACTTCTCTGGCATTTGAAGGTCTTGCTCACATTTCTGCGCAGCTATAGCACCTTAATAGAGGCAGCAAGATAGTAATTAGCAGTTGTGTATTCCTTTTCAAGAAACTCCTCATCTGTCATATTTGCCAGCATCTCTGGTGAGGGTAGTGTTAGATTAGGAGTTCAATACTCACAGGGTGGCTGTCTTTTAATCATGCAGGTGGTAGGAAACTCTTGTCTCGCCTTACAGTTACGCGGCGCTGACTTCAATGGAGTTGTCTCAATTTACAACACTCTAAGATGTGGCAATATATCTAAAACCTGCTGCTCTCTTCTCACCAATAGCTCCGCTGAAGTCAGGCATTGCATGTCTGCGGAGAAAGACGTCAGCTGTATGTCTACAACTGCCTGTTATTTCATTTCGTTGTGCTCAATATTCTGGGTTTCGCATCAAAAAATTTAATTCCTTCTTGACTGATACGGCTCGGTTTGAATGTTGGGTGGGCTTGGGACAGGTGGCTGGAATACAAAGCATTCTGTACGACTTCAGGAGAGTCCAGCTGAAACATTTTGCAGAACTTGCTAAGATTTTTGTATTTTCAGCCAAAATCCTTCCAAGACTTCCAGCCACGTCTAGCTTTGCTTTTGCAAGTAGGCACGCTTGGATTCCTCACATGAAGAACATCACAGGACTGTGCAGACTCTAAAAAAAAAAAAGAAGATACAATGAATCTCTTTCCTTGCAATAATTCTGCAAACGGGAAATGACTCATTCTCCCTCTTTGCCCTTGTGATATCCCGAGAACGTGATGGTACTTATTACTACTTCTAATTCTTTTAGAAAACCTCCTGTTTCCTGTTTGCTTCCGAGACAGCAGCACTTTTACGTGGCTAGTGCCACGCTAAATGACATTTGAGCAGTTCCCATTGTGACTGTCTAGAAGCCTTTGAGAATCTCAAATAGGATTTGGCTGATCGAGAAGCCTGCCTTTGGTTTGACACAAAGATATGTCTAAGCTATTTTCTACAAGCGTCCCCTTATGGGAGTCGTCTGATTGCCACTGAATGATGCCAGCACCCAGAGTAAAGTCTGTGTGAAAAATGCTTCGCTGCGTTGGAATAAAATAGCCATTAAGCTCCTCAAAGAAGAGAAGGCAAAGAGGCAATGCTGATGTCAGCCATTTTTCTAGGAGAGTTGGTAGGATTGTTCCCCCCCCCCCCCCTTCTTGTGCTATCATCTTTTTTAACTGCTGTTGCTCTCGTGTGAGGCATGAGCGTAGGGCAGTTATCCCCAATGGTGAGACCTGAGGAGTGTTACCCATGCAACCATAAAAACCAGTGACAGAAATCCCAATGACTCTTTAATACACTGGGCCCAGCTCATAAAAAGGGGCAAAACCCAACTTCATTGTCCCAGAGCTTCCCAGGAGAAGAACTGTGACAGCTGGAATCACTATTATCTCTGCTCCCTGCTCCTGCCAGCGGGTAGTCATTTGCTGTGAAATTGGCAATATCCAAAGTTCAGTCAAATGCAAAGTAAACAACCTGAAACAACAGAGATAAATATTTGCTTTCTAATCCCTTTGAGCATAGGAGACTTCAGTAACACTTGTAATGGGCTGAAAAACAATTCAGGCTACTAAAACTCCTCCCCCAAATAAACAAAAAAAACCCCCATCCTATCTTCTTAAACTGTTCCTCACCCCAGGTCAGGTCTGAGGAGATGATGGGACATTTCTTGTGATTATTTATAATCTTAGGACAATAGCGCAGCTGTTAACTTTGCACTGACTTTGTTAACTGGCTCCTGATGCCCTGTGCTGCAGACGGGTCAGAGGGAAGTGCTGTAAATGAGAAGATGGACACAGACTGCTCCTTCATCACAGGTTCGTTACAGTGGAACTATCTCTGGCAGAAATACAAGAAAGTAGAAAACTGAATAGGCTTTTAACTTATTATTGCACAGTCATACTCCTGGGGTCCACAGTTTTACTCTGAAGGAAGAGATTTCCCACAGTGAGTTTCACACTTCGACATTTTCCCCACAGAAGTGGGAGAGTCACCCTCCAACTCTCTTCCACACTCTGCTTATAGCAGCAAACCAGGGCTTTTAGGTTTGTAAATGACCATTACACAACAATAAATTTTGATCTTGCATGTGGTTACTCTCACACACGCATTTTCTAGATGTAGAAATGTAAAGGGAGGGCAGAATTTCATGCATCTCAGCCAAGGAAGAGGGGGGAGCTTACTTATGAGGCCATGAGAAGGGGAGATTTCTGATTCTGTTTCATCATGGCATGCAAAGACCACCATGACAATGTAGTCTGCAGTGCATGGGTTGTCCATACTGCCTGTGGCAAATGCTCATTTAAGCGTCTGAATGATTCAGGTGGCATATTGCAGCTAATATATATGTATGCAGTAACATCTGGTAAGTTTCTGAAACTAAAACTGCTGACTGCTTATTAAAGTATCTTTCATTGATTTTGTTTAAACCATAAAGAGCTGCTTTTGATTATCTGGCAAATCCACATTCTAATACTTTAACTTTCCAATATGTTTGTAACTCTCAGTGCTATGCAGTTCAAATGAACTTGGGATTTATTAGAGAGAAAAAAAAAACTCTTGGAAAGGAAAAGATGAAATATCCCATTGCTACTGACTTTTCTTAATACCATCGTTTTATATTCTGGCTTCATACAAAGTTGAATTCTCATCCAGATGAATGGAGTTGCCCTTCTGAAATTTGGGGATGAATCCATCCCACATATCCCTTTATAATTCACAACGGAGTTATGTGATTGACGTGTTTGCCCTTCAATAAACAAGCAAGTTTTGGTCCACAATTTTGTTCGAGGAAATCTCTAACACTTAGAAAAAGGAGCATCTCATTCTTAGACAGGCACCTTGCAAAAAGGGCATCTCAAGTTATCATGCCTTTTTGTCTCAAGAATATTTGAAAGATATTGGATCACCCTTTAGTTCTGTACACTATTTTCCTTAAAATACCTACATATTTTTTATGTTCTCTGCAAAAAATGTCATCTCTGAGAGGAAAGTGTTTTGCTACTGAAATCAGCTTTCGGGTGGTTTTTTTTTCCCTATAAAAAAGAAAGCCCAAGTTAAGAAAACACAGCCAAAACTGAAGTCAAATACTTTCTGACCAGAGTTAGCAAATACTTCTCCAATTTCTTTTCAATTTGAACTTGAGGTTATAGAACATACAGGTTCTGACTGTGTTAAAAACCAGCCATTCTCTTTCACAAGGTTGCTGAAGGAATTGTATTAAAAGGAATGTGTCATTCTCCAACAGAAAAATTGAGCTGAAAGGCTAGTAAAATAAGTTAGCTATAGGTCCACCCTTCTAATTAGGTTTCTTCTGTGTCTGCAGTTTTCAGATTTTGCGCGTTTTTTTTTACTCGGGGTTAAATGCCTTCAGATTTACGTTTAATGCCCCTTTCCTGTTAATCTGTGTTATTAATGCATCCGCCTCCCTCCAGTGCTCTGCCTAGATGCTGGCAACAGGCAGAGATGGCAGAAACCCACTGATGGTCAAAGAGCAAGGTGTTATGACGGTCGACCACGTAGG
Source organism: Anarhynchus alexandrinus (assembly GCA_008711295.1). NCBI lineage: Eukaryota > Metazoa > Chordata > Aves > Charadriiformes > Charadriidae > Anarhynchus > Anarhynchus alexandrinus. The sequence continues at coordinate 452,100 of VUYV01000091.1, read as the reverse complement.
ATTGCAGAGGTTTGCAAAAATGAAATAGCCTGTTTGCTCTGAACTCTGAAACAGCAAAGGGGGCCAATGACTTTGTTGGGTAAGGAACTGAACACCAGTGAATTTTCATCTGCTGTCACCTGTTTGACAAGGTGACTCAGGCTAAAGAGCATACTTTGGGAAGATGAATTTGCTGTTTTGCTACGAAATTTTGAAGTGTCACCCTTGGGCACTGCATAAACTTACACAAGTGGTTTCCAGACACTAACCTTAGAGCATGATATCCATCACACTAATAGACCATAACCCAGCTTTAACCCAGTCAGGCACAAAATCTTTCTGGGTAAGAGAATAAAACCTTCTTCACCACAAAATTTAACTGTGGTGCATATACAGCATTTTAGAGCCAAAATGCATACAGTACACAAGTAAACTTTGTGCACATTCTGAACTTATTTTATGGCTCTGAGGGGTGTATTGATTTAGCTACAATGGAAAAAAGACCTCAAGCAACTGCATAAAGCTGGTCTGGTTAACAACTGTGTCTCCATAATGGCGTCTCTGCTTAAACATCTCAGATTTGAAAATTAGTCATAAAAGTGTGCACATTGCCATGTATGTCTGCAAAACAAAGCATGTGCATAATGATTAATGTGAGACTGAATTAAAAAAAAATACTTATCATTTGCCATGAAAGACATTCAGAAAATAATAGGTTACACAAATAATATAAGGAGTAAGACTTGCTTTTGTCCTTCAGAAACACACAGAGTAGCAAGTGGAAGATGAAAAATTGTGTGTTTTGTGTTCTGCATGAACTTCAAGAAAAGGTAGAACGAGCCTACCAATCCTCCCTCGATTTTTCCAGCCCATTAAGTACCAGTTACAGCGCAGAGTCACTGATGACTGTGATGATTCAGATTAGGTGACAGACAGCAGCGATACTGCTGAATGGTTTTTACAGTGCCTTCAGGTAAAGCCTTTGTGTCTCAGAATAAAGGCAGCTGCATTAAGTGGCATCCAAACACGTTACATTTCTTGCTGCACTGGGCTCTGTTGCCTGCGTTGCCAAGCCTTGCTGCTGGAGTGCTGCATGGATCACAGAATGCTCTCAGGCACAAGTTGTTGTTGTTGTTGTTGTTGTACTCGGTGACTTCTGAAACTTGTTTTCAAACTTTATCTTGGCTTCTAATCTGTTTGAACCCTGCAGCTTCTCTTGTCCAGCTGTCTGGAGACTGCATGGCTTCCTGCGGGCATTGCTGCTTTCATGGAAACATGGTGAGACTGTAATCAGAGAACCACGAGGTGAGAAAATCGAGGTGGAAAATCCCAGTTTATTTTTCCCACCCTTTTTAAGATTTCTGTCTGTATAGGTTACACCCTTACTTCAGGATGCATTCACACACACACTGGAAGGCAGCTCATTGCACAAGGTCTTTCCGAGGGGTCTTTACAAACCCGGGCTTTTTATGCATACAGATATTCTAATCTCTGGTTGCTTTTATGCATACTATCCTTGTCCTAATCCAGTAATGGCTGGAATTACACTTCTTTAACACCACTTAATGAAAAAAATAAGAGTCAGTATTCACCATTCCTTAGTAGTTCTAGACAGAGAGGAAAACAGAATAGACCCAGTGCTATATACGGTGGTGTAAACCTGGCATGGCTGTTTCCTGGTGAGCAATTGCTCTCCATTTATTTATACGTACAAAAGATCAGAATCTTTCTTCTGTTAGAGAGAACTCTTGTTTCTCAAACAGAAAGAACAGTAGTCATCTTTGAAAATAATAAATCACTACCTACTGCTACTTTAAGCAGTATTTTCTCTAAAACTGAAAAAATTGATACCTGCTGGAATTTAATGTGATATATTTTTCCTGAAAGTTTCAATTTGTTCCCCACTATCGCACTTTTTCTCTTTTTCTCTTCAGGATGGTAAGCTTTTATCCTTGTGTCTCTTAGAAATAAGTGGATGCAGCATATGTTCCTTAAATAGAGCTTCTGAATTATTCCTACATGACCTGCATTAGAGCTCTCCAGATTGTGTAGCTTTCTTCTGGAAACCTGCCAAGGTCGAGGAAGGGAAGACAGGAATTATTTCAAGCCTGGTACAGTTCTTTGGAGATAAGTACAATCTGAGGGATTTAGATTTTTGCTCATAAATGTGACCTTTTTGCTTAAGGGTCTGTTTTTATGAGGTTTCCTCATGCTACTCCCCCTTTCCTGGAAACAAAACAGTTCACTTCCTGCAACTTTTTTTTTTTTTAAAGAAGACAAAAACATAATTAAAAGGAAGTAGGAGAAAACACAGCAAAGCAGATGTGGGGCACACGAATCTCTTCAGACTTGTCTCACATGTTTCTTTGTGCTTGACCATTCTCGAGGTTTGAAGGGACTATCCAACAGAAAGGATCCTGGGTGACATGTTCAAAGTCTGCTAACCAACCTAGACTTTGAAATGCTACAAAACTAGCTCTTAGGAATGTCAGCTTTACTAAAGGCCAATGGCATACAAGGGTTTAAGTCAAATCCAAAACCAGACCTTAGGCAGTCAAGTTATTTGGTGCCTAGGAAAGCTTCACTATTGCTCTTGGACTGAAGAAGGAAAACTAGCATAACAGGTTTTGGCTCCTCTTACTGTCCCATTTCTCACTGTGATATTTGTAACTATTAAATCATCCTTTTTTGAGGGGAAAGAAGCACAGAGAGACAGTTAATGATAAAGAACAAAGTCCTGATCAGTTTCTGCTGAAAATAAACTGTAACCACCATAGTGAAGCAATGCAATAACACAGCAGCTGTCCTATTTTTCAGTCCATGACGCCCCTGAAGCATGCACTCACAAGGCAGGCCATCAGCTTTCCTGGTAATATTCCCGAGTCAAGCAGGCAGACATTCCAATTTAAACCGGTTACACCTGAAATCCTTTTTGCTTAACACTTGTTCACCCACCTTTTAGCTGAAGGGCTATCAATTCCTGTAATAAGTCATGAGGAACTTCCTACAGTTTGAGCACAGCTTTTCTTTGGCCTGAATAGAAAACTCCCTTAGATATCTGCAGCAGCACTGCAGGAGGATTACAGTGTGCAGATGACCACGCCATATGCGATTAAATTGAGGTATAGGGAACTATGGTCAAGGCGTCCAGAACAAGTTCTGAGGCCACTGATTTGTGTCAGCAGGTTATCACACCTTTCTCACATGGACTAATTAACTACAGGCAAGAACAACTGCTGCTACTAGAACCAAGGATTGCAGCGCTCTCATCAGATGTGTATATATGGAAGTAGCTATCCTCAGTTAGGCTTCTTAAGCAGCACTACTAGGCTGAAAAAGAAAGGGGTTTTTATTTTATCTCAGACAGCTCCTGGACATTTTTAGGATTTTTTCCAGTTGAATTTGTCTGTTGGCAGAATGGATACTGTGCTCAAAAACGCAACTAAGCTGAAAAAGCTCTGCCTTCCCTACCTTTGTTTAGAAGATTGCTAGGTAAGCTGGGTCTAAATAGTTGGTGTGTGCATATGTTTGGTGTCAGGGGAATGGAGACGTGGCCTTCCCAGTCAGTACTGCCCCTGCAAAAGCAGTGTGGAAGTCCTGTGGCTTGGCTGATGTGCCCATAAGAATTAATTCAGAATCTCAGCAAATGCAGAGCAAGCACACACATTCATCAGTCCTGGCTGAAAAGAATACATAACACTCCAAGAACATTTTTTATAGAAGGAGTATTTCAGTTCTATGGACTAAGAAGGAAGTCACACAGGGTAAGAATATGTCTAAATCTACCTATTAATTTCACTATTCACACTGTGTGATATATTCTCCAAATACCTTTCTGTCTCCCTGTTTAGTGGTGAAACCGAAAAACAGCCATGGTAACTAGGTTGACAACTTTCTAAAGAGTTTTTCCTATGTTGTTTGGTTTACCTATGGAGCTCATCTTTATGTCCTTTCTCTACTGCTTTTGGAACAATAGACTCCATTTAAAAAAAACTTACTGAATTTCCTCAAACAACAGATTTATTTTTTCAGACATCAGTTGTTCAATAAAATGGAGAGGATTGTGTGGCTATATGCAGAGGATATAGTGTTGCAGAGAAGTTGTATTGACTACTCTGTAGTTAAGCCCTTTTTACTTCAACTCAGTATGAACACAGATTCTCATCCTAATGTATATGAAGACCATGCAATTGAGATGACTGACTTTTGGGGAAAAGTTCTATGAACAGTTGCATATTGAAAAAAGTTGTTCTTTACTCGTTGTAGGCGTGCATGATGTATCAACACCATCAGTGTGGGCAATTAATTTCTCCAAGGTATGAAAGAATTCCTCTAGCCCCATTTAAGATTTTTGCATCCATAATATTACTATTTACCACAAAATTGTTTCCACTTAACCAGGAATGTCCATTGCTTTTTATGTTTTAACTCCTATATAAGGTGTTAATTAAAACCTAAAATATGTTCTAGATTTGCTGGTTACGAAACACAGAAATGAAATAATTATCTGTGAATGATTAAACTCTTCATATTTTCAAGCAATTAGAATTCTTTTCCCTTTACTATTTGTAGATTCTTGTAGAACAAGATCTAAGCCCAGACTTCAGTGTGGCTTTGGTTATGCTCCAAGGTGTGTTCTTCAGTTCTAGAAATTCTGAGGTGTCAAAATCAATGAGAAGGAAATATGCTACAACCTGTGTCCTGTACTTCTATTTCAGTAATGCAGAATAGTTACAGATTTTTATACAACTGTTTTGGTTTATCCACTCCCATGTCTTGCTTATTGTTCTGTATTTTACAACTACTGAAAGCATAATTCAACAGATTAACTCAAATTATCTGCTAGAAGAAATATTTTAGTTGCCATTTTAAATCAAGCTAATGCTGTGAGGAAAGAATGTCATTAAATTTAATGTCTATGCCGTATTGGAGATAAATCTCCATATATAGCTGAAGAAATTTTGAAAAGATCAGCAGTTGTGATATGATTGAATTCCATTGTTTTTTTCCACCAGCCTCATCAAATTTGTAGCCCAGTGTATATAATGGCATAGACTACAGGCTTGGACCATGCTTCTGCATAGTTGAGCCAGAAATCATTCTGAATTGCATTTAACCTGGACTTTGCCACACACAAGAAACAAAATTACTTCTATAATGATATTTCTTGTATCATTTACCATCAATTTCCTGTCCTGTCGTGCTGCTTTGTTTCTCTGTACTACTCATTTTAAACCCAGCAGTGCAGGTGTTGGACTGGAAGCTGGCATTCAGAAGACCTATTCTTTGTTTTGCTGCTAACTCACTTGTGTGACCTTTGGTGGGTTCATAAATCTATCTTTGTTTCAGTTTACTTGTCTCTAAAATTGCTGTGATAAATAAATGTTGTGTTCTGTTGAGCTGAATTTCAAGATATATTGACCCAATAATCAATAATTTACCAACTAATAATAAATCCTAATATTCAGTCACTGAAATAAGAAGTCAGCTGGATTGCTCAGTGTACTCCTTGCTACAGTTAGATGGACCTCTTTGCTCAAATTCCATTCAAGGGCAAGAGGTATCTGTAGAGATGTTTTCAAGTTAACGCTGAGCCTGATATACATGGACTTCATGAAATCACGGGTTAAAATCTTAATGACTTCAAATAAACCTTTTATCCTTTCAAGTGCCAATCAGGATATATTCATTTGCAAATACAGTCTAATTGTTTAACCTTATTCCAGACCTTTGGGACCCAATTATCCTACTGCTTGTAGGAGTGAAACCTAATTACCATTTTTTTTAAGTAAGATTAGGCAATACTTGTAATTTATGTCAGGAATTTAATTTTTTAAACAGATCTTTAACTGGCACAGTTCTACGGAACCAACAGCATGCTGATTCACGCACTATATTGAGGTGTTTGCCAGTTATTTTCCCCTTTTGAGAACCTTTTGATAGGGGGTGGTTTTATTATTACTGACACAATTTTCAAAATAATAAGACTGTTCAGCTTCCATGGATTGTAATGGAATTCACCGAATTATGTTGATACAATCTAGTATCTGGTTACTGCGTGCTACTGCACTCTATCTGAGCTAGCACTAGCCAAACCAGTTTGAGCACAGGAAGAAATCTAGTCACCAGCAGCCAGGCTTTTGTACGGTCCACACCAAGTAACTGGAGAACCTGAATGAATTATCCCCCATGAAATTTCATGTTTCCTCAGCATCACTGTTTCTGGTACTTCTAATCTGTTCTGCGTCTCTTCAAAATAGACCATAGTAGTCAGGGAAGGCATAGAGTAGAGCATTACAATCCAGTTGCAGTTAATGACTTTATTCACTGCCTCCTTCTCTTGAGATGAGCTAAACATTGTACTGTCACAAGACTCGGATGTGCCTTGCCCTTGGGAAACTGCACAATCATTGACATCACTCCTGATGCAGTGTTCCCAATATAACATTAAGCCCAATTTCCATCCATCTTTCTGTTTGCTTATGAAGCCTCCTGAAACTCCAAAGGCTCATGGAAAATCAACTCTGTGTCCCCTCTGAGGCAGAATCAGCTGTAGCTATGACATTCTTCATAGACGGCTGTCTAAGGTTTTCTGCCAGGACCTTCAGCAATAAAGAATCTAAAGCCACTTCAGCTGCTCCGCTATCAGAGAAGAGATTTGCCCCTTCTTCTTTGCACCAGCCCTTTGGTGTTACTGTGTTCCTGCTGTAACCCTCCACGTAATGGGCTGCTTTTGCTTAAGCATCTCCTACTATGCACAGGAGGACTCTGCAAGCAAGGTATACCTCATGTAATGGGCTGGAAAAAGTGTTTATTGGTTGATACATGCAGTTATCAAGCTAAGCATTAATATCCTCACCACACTTAATGAACCTATGTCAGCTAGGCAGTTATTGGTCAGGTGGGAAAGTAATAACATCCTTTGTTTCTTGGAGCAGCCTGGGTTGCTGTCTCCTAATTCTCTACCTTTTTCTCAGGTTTATGTCATTTGTTTCCCCTTTGAGTCCTTGAGTTACTAGTCACTGCCATCTCAGCAATTTCACTTCTGTATAGTCACGTTTCTTACCTTACATGGTTTTAACTTATATGCTTTCACAGTTTAACAACTATCTTTTTAGTAGAACAGAACCAAAGTCACCCAGATGTGCTACACAAAGCCAGGACCTTGGGTCACATGCAGCTGAACCACTGGGCTATTGGTTACACTGCATTCCTCTCTGCTCTCCACCCCATTTCTTTCACTCTTTTCCTTGTACGTCCCATTTTCTAACCTCTGGTCGTTCTAGTTACTGCCTCACCCAAGCTGAGTAAAGGAGAAGCATGGCTTCCCAGGTATTCAGGACCACATTCCCGCTTACTTAACAGTTATCACCCCTGTGTTTTTCACAGCAAATACCTGATACTGTTACCACGTGCTGAAATTTGGGATATAACCACATTTCTGCAAATCCACTCCTGAATTAGCCTTCTGCATCCTGTAGTATATACAATTCTTCCTACCTAAGCATAAACTTTACTCATGTACATTACTGAATTTCTTTCTGTTTTTCCAGACTATTTGTCTGGTTTTGGCAATATTCTTTCAGATTCTTGCCCTGCTCTCCCTTTATTTGTGTGACATGCACAACTAAATACGCTTTCTCAGTATTTTGTCATTTCTAATGAAAATATGAATCGCTTTATACTCATGACAGCTCCTCATGAAGCCCCACTTGGTACATCCTTCCATTCTGGTATATCACTGATCCCTATACTTCAGGTATAGTCATTCAGGGATATTTGCACGTTCCTTAGAGAAGCTTCACGAAAGCCATGTTTTGTAAATAAGTTTTGGAAAGTATTGCTTGACACAGTATCAAAAACCTTAATACAATCAACATGTATATGATTTAATCTGTTCCTGCTCTGTGCAACACCCCTGTTAACATTTCATAGATAATAGACTGATTTGACATGATTTGGTATACACAGCTATGTCCTGACCACTGTGCCATTTCTTATGAGTAGATTCATTGATTATTTCAGAATTTTCCCAGAAGATGAAGTTAAGCTGATTTGTCTGCAATTCATTATGTCCTAATTTCTTCTTAAGAACAACCACTGTATTTGCCTTTTGCAGTCTCCCAGTATCACAGCCTTAAACAGAAGTTAAAAAGTCTCTGATTGCTTCAGCCAGTTACCTAACGATCCTACAGTGCTTTCACAAATGCCAAAACCTGCCTTACATAACACTCTCTGTATAAAAATCCTTTATCCACAGCACCCACTCCCTCATTCTGGAACATATGCCCTGAATACATATTGAGTCTTTATTTCAAGCCAGGTATTAACAGTCCCAGTAAAGGTCCTAATTAAATCAGGGTTTTCTCATGCTAGGAAATGTACAATAAGGCAAAAAACCTAACTGTAGTGGTTAATACATTTAATATAGCTAGTAAGAAGTTACTTCTATGGATTTTGTGCAATTTCCTACACATTCATAAGGTTATTTCTTTAAATTCAGATATCCATCCGAAGCTAGCCAAAGCCACTGACGACCGTCAGTGAATTTGGGATCACGATTCTTACATAATGTTTTCAGATCTGTTAAAGACCAGTCGAAGACCAGACAAGACCAAACTTGCAAGCAAGCCTGTTGTGATATGTGAGTTTTCAAAGACTCTCAGCACTGGATATCTATAAAACACTGGCAAACAACATTTTGCAGATAGAAAAGCAGAATTGGACTTTGGGTAGTAGGAATTTAGATAAGTTTGTTTCCTTCTTCCCTAAAGTCCTTCTAAAAAGGTCACAGTGATAAAAATAGAGCTGCCTTCTTTTACAGGGATTTTGCTTGAGAGCTCAATTTATTCAGAAATCAAGACAGATTGATGCTGTTCCCTGGGAATGCAGATAGGCATATTTTAGACAATAAACCAGGAGTCCTTATCTGCTGAATTTTGTCTTTCCAATGTATCTATCCTATGCTAATTTTAGGTCTGCATCCTCTATATCCTGCCGTGTTTTGTTTTTCCTCCCATTCAGCTCTGATTTCCCATTACGGCATGTCCTTTTAGCACATATTTTGTACTTATGACGCATCTGTTCTCATTTTGCTCCTGCAAGTGCCTAAACGATAGCTAAATGCATCTGTAAGGACAAGTGCTGAACAGGTGCAAAACAAGACCACAAGTAATGAAAGGAGAGGAAGAAATCAGAGAATAATTTTTGCTCTGTCAGGATTTGCCTAATATATGTATAGCCATTACACAGGCAATACAAATGTCTCATTTTCACAGTTCTTAATCTTCTTTAAAAAAGGATCTTTCTGGAGTTAATTTAGTGTAAGAAAATTTGGTAGGAGAAGATACTCATTCTCTATTGCTGATTTGACAGAGATTTCGTAGTATAGCTTAAGGAATTCATAAGGGATCCAGCTCTTCTGTGCTAGTAAAAGAGAAAATGCAAAAAGTATGAATGTACATATATTATCTGAAAAAAAAAGAGAAAAACCATCCTATTTTTATTTTGTTTATTTTACACTGTCCAAAGCAGTTTTGTCTGTTACTCTTGAGAAAAGCGTGTGCAGAGATATTAATTCCACACATGCTGTAAATGAATGTGTTTTTTGTCATCGTAATCTCAGTAATACAGACTCGATAACTGAGCAATGCTACATTCTTTTTATATTGTTTCAGCAACGTAAAAAGTCAATTGACTCTCATTCTCTACCCAATGTTATGGATTTAAAATGACTCCGAGTTCAGCCTCCAGGACAGCAGGATTTTTAGGGCTGTAGCTACAGCACCTTAGTAATTTCTTTTGAGAACGGGACGAAAGAAAATCTCTCTCTGTCCAGTAGCAAAATGATAGGTGGGAGGGAAGAGTGGGAGTCAGTTCAAATAGATAAAATCTGACTATTTCTTGCTGAAAAGAAGAATCCAGAAAAAAAATAATCTATTTTGAGTAGAACAAACCTTTTGATTGAAAATGTTCCCTTTCATGCACTTCTTACAGGAAGCACAGATAACTAAGAGATCAGCTTGCAAAATACAGAGGGACACCAGTGCTTTCCTGCCCCACAACCCAGTTAGTTAGGCACTTCACCTGCATAAGAGAGAGACAATTTTCTTGTCTGCCTGAGATGAGCTAAGTTTACATCACCTGTCTCACAGGACCATGTCCAAACTAATGTGCTGTAGGCTGTCTGGTCTTCCTTGTCCTGTGAACAGCACACTAAAATTTGCGAAGGCAAATTAGCAATTTGTGTATTGCTGTGCACGCCGAGCGTGCTGCAAACTCCAGGTGACTTATTGAATCAAGACTCAGCGGCTGTTGTTGGCTGGCTTGCTCCTGTTGCTGGGATTTTGGCTCACTTGGCAGCTCCCACAACAGAGTCCCTCTGCTGCTAGCTGTGTGGCACAGCTATTTGATCTGCTTCTGCATCACGTGCAGCTCCAAATTGAAAGGTTGGCTACCCTGCATAGAGGTCCCTGGGCTAATCTCTGTCCCTTCCCATGGTAATGTTCCACCTTGTATTTTAAATAGTTAAGCAATCACTGGAAATGAGGCAAATCTTCCGGTCTCTAGGCAAGAGAATCTCTGATTCACACGGTGGTTTAGTATTTCAGTATATTAAGGAATATTTAGGTGTTCTGAAGAAAGAGGAACTATCTCAGGAGAATCCATCCTCTCTCATCCTTGGCTATTAGGTAAATGCTTTTCAATTAGCCACATGGCTAATAATTTTATGAATCTCATGTGGAAAGGTTTTTCTTTAATTATTTTTCTTAGAGAATTATTTTTGGACAAACAATCAACATTGGGGCAATTACATCGGATGGGAAACTGTTTGCCTCATACTATCATCTAAAATCCAACCAAAATACTCAGGGGTAAATTGAGTGAAGTTGCTCCGTGGCAGGTGTATAATAATAGACCCAGAAGTGTTTTTTTCTTTCTCCTCACATACAAAATCATAACAATCCCTTCTGAAATTAAAAAATTCTAACATTTGGTGAAACCAGAGCGGGTCTTGGGCTGCTTTAAGCTCTGCTGGAAACCATAGCCTGAGGAGCAAATTTGCTCACAGCTTCTCTCTGCTTCTCTTCTTGCTCTTGGTTCATGAAACTGTTCCCAGGGAGAAATGACCCACCTCAGGGATCACTGTTCCATAGTCATCGCACCAATGTACATGACAGCAGAGCCAGACTGCTTATTTTAAACAGGAATTGCTTGGAAGGTTTCCGTGAACTCCAAGCTCTTGTGCCCTTTTTGTTAACGTATGAAAGAAAGTAGAGAGGTAAAAAAAAAAAAAAAAAAGGTACGTGCAATAATGCTTCTGGAAAGACAGAATTTTTATTAAGATCATACCCTGAGTTAAGTGGCTCCTCCTTTGACAGCAGCCACACTGCTGCTGCTCTGAAGGGTAAAAAGCCGAACTTTCAGGGAGCCAATTAGGAAATGCCTCAGAAAGAGTGCTAGTGACAGCAAGAGTCTGAGAGATTAACTACAGTAAAGGATCCTCAAAGCACTGGCCTCCAAGTATTTTCAGCATAGCTATGATCTTTCTTTTGCATTACTTAAAAACTGCTGTTACAAAAAGAAAAGCAGGAAAATGACTTGAGGGTTTTTAACTTTTTTCTTTCCAGGTCCCAGACAGAGCTTTACAAGTGAACAGTTCCATAGCAAACATCACTTACCCAAAGGAGCTTTACTTCTTCAGAGAAAAATAAGTTTGTTTAAGACAAACAATAAATACCCCTCATATTCTTGTGGCTGATAAGACAATGCAAGCCTGAAAGGTGAATTATGTTTTGCCTCTGAAGTCTTTTTGCTTTTCAGAGGCAGAAAGAATTGATGTTTCTCTTGGTTCATTGCTGAATACCTAACTGTACAGAAATGCAAAATTTTGGCTTGTCACTGAAAGCAATAAGGTAGGAACCAAACAGCAGCAACAAGAATTAACTACATTTACATGAGTTTTCTTTGATTCTCTAGTGCAAACCAAAATGTTAATGACAACAGAATAATAATAAGGTTCCCATGATCACACACCTGGTCTCACAAAACAACACCCAAAATTCATAAAGTATAATATATTTGATGTCTATCTTTTTATTATAAGACAAAGGTGTTCCTACTAGAAACAGTAGTGACATTTTTGCTCCTGCTTAACTGGGCTGTAATCTTCCTGTTCTCACTAGAACACAGGGGAAAAAGCAGCGTGTAAAAAATAATAAACATGTTTTGAGATATCTAATATAATAGCTTTCTTTCATAAATCTCAGCATAATTAAGAAGAGCGCAAGACTGAAGGGCCCATGATTCCTCATGTGTAAGAAAAAGAAATGCAGGCTGATGTTTTTAACGAGACTGCTGTTCATGTTTAATGATATCTGTTTGTCAATGCACTTTGGATATGTTCACCGCATTCTCACACTGTGTTACAGCTGATGCACAAGGGTGAAATTCACCTGGCAGTTTCACTGGATAATGGCACTAAGATTCGCTAATCAGCACAGGTCTCACCTTATACGCTGATTAAAAGTAGTCATCAGCACTTGGTCATGCAATTTCTGACCCCAAGGTGCTGTGCTGGGAGGAGAGACGCACCAGCAGCCCTCCACAATACGGAGAAGACTGCTACAGCACGACTGAATGCTAAAAGCAGTGGAGCGATTTTTATAAAAGTAAATATTTACTTACTTGTTTTTACCAAGCACTAACACTCCTGGGCTGCGTTCACAGAAATCCTGCACTGNCTCATCAGGTCCCATGGACTTGTGCACCTTCAGGTTCCTCAGGTGATCCCGCACTTGATCTTCTTCTACAGTGGGCGGTTCTCCATTTTCCCAATCCTGGCTTTTGCATTCTGCATCACGGGCAGTGAATCCTGCACTGTTCAGACTTAGTTCAATTAGACATATTCCTGATGAATGTGCTACTCTGTATTCACTGGTGGAATGTAGTGTTTTCCCGTTTGGATACACTAAATCAGATATTGTTCATTATTAGTGGTTTTCTACACTTTTCTTTTGCTTATTATTCTATCTTATTTTGCAGTAGTATGCACATTTTATAGTATGCCTCTATGTAATCTGCTGGGTAGAAATTAAAATGATTACACATCTTCTACATGATATGCTTTGAGGGACAGAGAAATTAAGATCAAATTTTCAATTTTCATACCTATTTTTATCAGAGTCTTTTCAGATATGCTGACTTTCCCAGTGTTTTCTGAAGTCAGCAGTTCTTCAGAAAGATTATCACCTTCAAAAAAATAAGATGGGTTAGTAATTCGTGTGTGTACTGTAAAATAATTTACATACTCTAGACACTTTACTTTCCCTTCCCTGTTTAAACACCTTTGTTTTGTTCATCTTTCATATGGGAGTTGCTGCTGGAATGGGCTTTTGGAAACTGCTTTGTCATCTCCAATCGTGGTTTGGCCATTTTGTTTCTGATCACTCCTTAGCTTCTCCTATGCTGAATATAAGCTTTAACTCATGCCAGGTTTCCTTTCAGGTTTTTCTTAGTTTTGTGTCTGATAAGTCAGATCATCTCAACAGGTTAAAAAAAAATTACTTATGTAATGAAAACAATACCTTTGAGTATTGTGAATGTTTTAAAGCTAAATGTCACATAGTGATTTATGCATATATAAATAGAAATATATCCATCAGCTACCTGAAATACATGTCCCATTTAATGAATATAATCTGTTAACTGTGATTAAAAAATACATAAAGGAGAAATTCTTCTCCACTTTGTTTCCCTTTTCAGAGGGAGATTTCTTCACAGGGCTTGTTTAGTGTAAAACCTGCCACCATTCATTGCTGTTGAAATGCATAATCTATTATTACCTTATCCCTATGTGACTTAACCATAGTTAGGACTGTTTAATGATGGAATAATCTGCAGAATCTTTATTCTTGTCTCTGCTGCACACATGGTACAGAACAAGAAAGGGTTGCATGAAATGAAGAATACAGGAGTATGTTGCCAGCAGACCTCAATATTTCACCTACACACCTGAATGATATACAGGTCATGGCCATTACAATGCAAAACACTAGGTTAAATAATTCTTTTCATGTTAATAGTTATGGCAGTCTTAATTTAGTTTTCCACCCTGATCTTCACAAAAGGTCAGTCTACAGAATCACTACGGTCCCTTCCTGCTTTAAAATCTACCAGACAGATTTTTTTTTGCTGAAAACGGAGAGGTTAAACTCCAGAAGAAAACAGCTTGTTCACAAGAATATAATTCTGAACATCAGAACCTGGTAATTACTGCTTCCTTTGACTCATGAGCTTTCTGTGGTCAATACTATAAGTGTTTAAAAGTGGAAAGGTATAGACATTTTCCTTAGAGTCAAAGCAAGATTTTATTTTCTTCAATATAATTCTTTCATTACTAATTTTGAAATTAGTAAAATGAGTAGTGTCCCTCAACAGATTTTTTCCATTCTTGCTCATAACTTTTGCAGTAGTTCTGAATGTGCTTTCAAGGAATTTAAAGAGTCTCAGGATCATAGAATGGTTTGGGTTGGAAGGGACCTTAAAGGCCATCTAGTTCCAACCCCCCTGCCATGGGCAAGGACACCTCCCACTAGACCAGGTTGCTTAAAGCCCCATCCAGCCTGGTCTTGAACACTTCCAGGGATGGGGTATCCACAACTTCTCTGGGCAACCCAGGCCAGTGTCTCACCACCCTCAGAGTAAAGAATTTCTTCCAAATATCTAATCTAAATTTGCCCTCTTTCAGTTTAAAATCATTAGTCTTCGTCCTATCACTGCACTCCCTGACAAAGAGTCCCTCTCCATCTTTCCTGGGGGCCCCTTTAAGTGCTGGAAGACCTCCCTGGACCCTTCTCTTCTCCAGGCTGAACAACCCCAACTTTACAGCAGAAATGTACAATTTATAGAGCAGAAAGAATGTGTGGTTTAAATGAAGTTCAGTGGCTAGATGCAAGAGCAGAAAATGATCTTAAGAAAATACTTGAAACATGGAGGAATCGGCTTGTTGTATGGTGGCTGTTTAAAGGTGCTTTAAACAATACTGAACCTCATTCTTCAAGATGTTTTTCAGTAGCCCATCAATATTTTAGACTTTGTGTCTGATAGCAGCTGTTACTAGCTGCATTCAGCTTTGAACTAGGAAGCCAAACTCTGATAGCTCAGGAAATGTCATTACGTGGATACAGTGAAAGAGCATTAAGTCACCTGCTGTGGTCCTTTCTCTTGGGCCTGTCAAAGGAAAAACCCAGAATTTCTGTGAGAAGGACAAGTGAAAGGGATATTATATTTGTAGGCTGCAATAAAATGTCACTTGCTACTTAGAAGACCTTGTTTCAGCAGTTCAGCTGATACAGAATTCAACAATTTCTTTAAACAGTTGCCTTTAATGATGGTGATGGACTTCTGTTTCCAATTCATTTTAGCTCTCTTCAATGGCCTGTATTAAAATAACTGATGGTTCCAGTTAGACAAGGATTTGTGTCATAAAAACACATACAACATGGAATATGATTGCATGGACCTAGTGAGTGGACTTTCTAACCACTGCTCATTAAGTGGAAGGCTCTGTCTCAGGCCTCATCACAACCAAAGTAAAATAGACTAATTAGTACTCTGCACATATCCAGTAGTACACATCTAAACAGCTGCACTATCCTGGCTGACCTTGGGGTATACAGGCCTTGTGACAGCAGCTCATGTTGTGCCACTACTGCTTTGGCTTTCAATTGACAAATATTTTCCTCTCACTAAAAAACAGGGGGTATTTGCACATACAGCCAGATCCTGTGATCCCTCTGTTTTGAAGAAGAGTCAGATTAGTTTGAAGACAACAGCCTTACGGGTCTCTTGCCCTGTGCAGAGCCTTTCTGCTAGTGTCCCCTGTCCCCACCTCCATATTTGACCCCTGTGAATAAATTATGGAGCATTTCTCAGCAACTTTCTCCCTAAGCCAGGGATTGTGGGTACTCGGCTGCTTGCCAGGGTCAGGCCACCAAAACTGGGCACTGGGGTTGACCTGACTGGGGCCAGCGCTGGACACAGGCATAGAAAGGTGAGTGGGAAGAGGCCTGGCTGAGATGTCAAGATGATGGGTTGAGGCTGGGGAGGGACCTAGCCAGGCATGGTGTGACTATGACATGGTGGGAGCCTAGAGCAGCCCCAAGGGAGGGAAGAGGCCCCTGAAGGGTGTCTTGCAGCTTATTCCCACCCAGCTCCATCCTGGCCATCTACCTCAGGGTCTGTGGCTGCCTGCAGCAGGGCTGGCTGGTCACCACCATCCATACCAACCCCTATCCGAGTGTTTGGGGCAGGCTGCAGAGCTCCTGGGAGCACAGAGGGAGGGCCCTGACATGTCTGCTCCTTCTCCCCATGTTACTGTACACACAAGCATCTCTTCTTGAAAACACAACTTCTCCCTAATAAAAATCTATAGTACCTTTGTAACACTTATCATCACGTGATGCCTCTTAGTCAGGGTTGAAAGGCTGTGACATTTAGAGCAGGAATGCACTGGTCCTGAGTTGCCCATAAAGGAACAATAAATCCCGTCTGCCAGGACAGCAATTGCAACCTGTAGTCTCCATCTACCTAGGCTGCAAAGGGTGAAGGTGACCAAGAAAAGCAAATTCTACCAAATACTTTCATCCATAGTTTTACCTGTGAGTTTCTGTGATGCTTGACTACTTAGTAGGGTCCACAAAGCCCCAGAAAAACGGGTATTCACACATTGCAAAATCCACTGATATGCATCTTGTTCAGATGAGTATGGAGTATGAAAGTATTAAATCATGCTCTCTGGTATATACACTATAGTTTTTACCATAAAATACAGCCATTTAGATCACTTCATTGAAATACCAAAGGAAAATAATAAGAAGAAAATAAATGATGCAACTCAAAAATTTTTACCAGAAGCACAACTAGTATATACATTTTTTTTGACTGGAGATACATTGTATCTGAAAACTTCCTCTGCATAGTTATGAATACAGCATGCTTTGGTAATTGGCTTTGTTTTCCCTTTTTTTTTTGTGAAAATCACAGAAAAAAATCCTTGCCATATTCATTTTTCAGTGCTTTAAATACAATATGCCACACAGAGAACTCTACTAAAAAAACAGCAAAGTTGCAGAGTGAGACTTCAGAATACAGAAATTTTTAGGTTCTCTTTGTGCATGCAAATAATTTCTATAAGGAGTTCAAAAAGATAAATGGAGATATTGTTTTTAAAAAGGGTTTGGTAGAATCACCATCAATGTTAAACCCAGGTAATAAACATTGGGTTCTTAAATCTAACCCAGGTGATCAGCTTTGGCTTCTTACATCTATCTAGGTGCTTAAGAGTAAGATCACGTTTAGAAACTGCTGAACGCTCAGGACTTTTGAAAATCAGTGATTGCTTAGGTAATTAAATGTGGGTTTAGAAGCCTATCATTAGACATTCTAGTTTAAAAATCTTGGCTTCTGATTAAAACAGTTCTAAATAATTTCATTATTACTTACAAGTGACAAGTCCTTAACAGGGAGGTATTAAGCAAGTTTGTATTGCCTGTTCCTGAACCAGCTGAAGCCCTGGGATGTGGAAAGTGAAAATTATTTCTGGACAGTGTGTTGTTTGCTCCCCACGTAGGGACATGTTGACAGAAAAATGAGTCAATAGAACAAAATCTGACAAAAGCGGGATGAGAAAGAGAAAAGAAGGGATAGAGGGGAAAACAAATTCAGAGAGTGTGGGGAAAAGCAGGGAGTGGAAGATACCGAGTGAAATTCTGTTGAAAGAGAAGTACATTAAATAGCTGTCATTGGGTAGCTCTGCATGTGCAGAGCTTTCGGCAGTAATAGAGGGCATAGACTTCCATTTCAAGTCTGATGCAGCATTCAGAAGTCTTTCCATCAACTTCAATGAGCTTTGGATTAAGCACTTAGGGGGGAAAAAAGGCTATGCTTAAACTGAATGCTTTTTTTTGAAGAAAGGAGTTTAAATTATGGAAGAAAGTTTTAGTAAACTCAGAAAACTCGCTGAGCTCTCAAGCCCTCAGAATCCCCAGTATTTACAGTGTGTCCTTTAGACCCCACGCTTAAAAAGGGAGAAAAGTAGCTTATCTTAGAATTTAAATGAGTTCAGTAATTGCTCAGGCTGCAGAATGTAACACAAGATGTATTACAAACAAGCCAGCAAAGCAGTTTATTACACCAAAAGTGTGCAGGGGATTAAAAAAAATACAAGGGAATCCCTGATTGCTATTGTGCTTTGGGATTAATAGAGTTCAAAATAAAGCCGCTGTGTTTTCATTGTCTGAATCCTGCTTTTTAGCATTTGAAATACATTGTATTTATTATTTCTGCTGGAAACACAAAAAATAAGTAAATAAGACTTTGAAGATAACAGGAATTTAGGAACTTTTTAGAAAAGTATGTTTTCCCTTTCTTTCTGTTTCTGCTGTTATCATTTTCCTTTCTTTACCAACCTTTTAATGTGGGTAGTTGGTGCTTCTGAGATTTCCAGCCGTAGTTCCATTGTTCCGCTTGGGCTCACTGCCTGAACACATCCCATTTCCAACGGAGTCTTGAAGCTCAGCTGCAATATTCTCCTATTTCCCCATCACCAATGCATCTTCTCATTCCTGTCGCTAGCCACACCCTCCTCCAGAGCTGTCATTTACTGGCTACTTGTATTGGGTGCAGGTGTTGGGGTGCTGGCAATGGGGAGAGGGCTGCAGGGGTGGCCTCTATGAGGAGAGGTTGGGGCTGCCCCATGTTGGACACAGCTGGTTCCTGCCAGCTCTGGTGGACCCACTGCAAGATGTGTCTGAGCCACTTTGAGTAGTGAGGAGTTGGGGGGTAAATGTGAGAAACAGCCCTGTGAACTCAAGGAAGGAGCGGGGAGGAGGTGCTCCAGGTGCTGGAACAGATATTTCCCTGCAGCCCCTGGAGAGACCACAGTAGAGCAGGTGGTTCTCTGCAGTCAGTGGAGAGGACCAAGCCAGAGCAAGTATCCACACTGTAAACCATGGAGTACCATGTTAAAAGAGATATCCACGCTGCACCCCACGGAGGACCCCATGCTGGAGAAGGTGGACGTGCCCTGAAGGAAGCTGCAGCATGTGGAGGGCCTGCACTGGAGCACAGGAAAAGTGTGAGGAGGAAGGAGCAGCAGAGAGGAGCTGCTGCAACCCCTATTCCCTCTGCACCACTTGGAGGAAGAGAGGAGTTGGGAATGAAGGAGTGAAGGTGAGCTTGGGAAAAAGGGTGAGAGGGTGGGGGGAAGGTGTTTTAATTTTGTCTTTGTTTCTTACCATCCAAATCTATTTTAATTGACAATAATATATTTTTTCTCCAAATCAAGTTTGTTTTGCCTGTGACGGTAATTAGGAAGTGTTTCCCCCTCTCTTTATCTTGAGCTTTCTCATCTTATTTTCTCCCCTTGTCCTGTTGAAGAGGGGGAATGAGAGGGTAGCTGGGTGGGCATCCAGCAGTTGGCCAAGGTCAACCCAACACGCTATTTTACAATCAAACACATAAGCAACATGTGTTGGAAAAAAGTAAGGGTACACACATTGCAGAAGAACTTCTGTGCCCTGTTTTAGTCGTGGAAAAAGTGCTGGAGTTACACAGATTTTAAAAAAGAAAGCAAGTATAGATTGAAGTGACTGTCAGCGAGAGCTACATGGCATGGGCTCTTGCAGTGTGTCATCTTGTTGCATTGCCATGTTGCTCCCTGCCTTTATACATCAAGGTCAAACCTGATATTGAAAAGAATTGTGCTGTTCTCCTCTGGGTCTTTGTTAAACTTGAGCATTCTTTAGATTTTCAAAAAAGCATACAGGCATTGCAGCTCCTATTTCCTGCATCCAATGACCTCTGTACAGTCATATTTTTCTAGTCATAAGTTATCTACTGGCTCTTACAATATGCTCCCATGAGCTTACCAATGTCCAGCATTCATAATATTTCCTTCATTCAGAGAACAGTGTTTTGCTACCCATGAGCTTCAGCGTCCACAAGAACCCGTTTTTGACACTCTAGTTCTTTGTTCCCTCGTTTCTGCTGGGGATTTTCAGCTAATCACTTCAAACTCCTACAGTGAGCAAGTAGATGACTTTTCCCTTAGGCAGCAGATATTCCATTGTTCCAAAGTGCTTTTGCTTAACTGGAAAATTATTCTGGTTACTAAGTTTCAAATACTCCCTGTCTGGACTATACATGACCAGCAGCCCTCATAGCAAAACCAGATTTCCTATTTGCTGAAGCCTATTATGATATGGAAATTGCATTAAATGCAAACAGAATTACTAAATTTCTCAAGAAATGTAACTGTGCCAGAATTATTTCAGAAAATACCACAGTTTTTATATGGTCCTATATTCATAGGTATGAGATAGGCATATTCTTTTTGAAATTAGTCTAGAAGAGTGAAGCTAAAGTTACACTATAACAAAGAGGGGAAAAAAATAACCCTTAAAATTAGATTTTGCTTAGCAAATACATTGGATGTTAAAAGTTTCTTCTGTTTAAAAATCAGACAGTTAATTCACAGCTGCTCCTACTATCTTTAGAATGTTGTTACTCATCAGTAGGGATGTGGACATATTCAATGGGAACAGACAAAGTAAATGACCTTGAATATTTGTCCTCTCTGACAGTCTCATGCTAAAAACTGTTAACAGATTTAAGTGATTTAAAAACCCTAAGATCTGAAGCTATTTGCATTAACTAGTTCTTCATATTCTATCTTCATTCATATCCCAAATAATTTCAAATCAAGCGTGGCTTTTCAGAATATTTATATTAAATGGCAGGTGAATAAAAAGGTTTGATAGTTTTCTCAGTTTCTAGTGATCTGCTTTTGTCAGCTGTTAGGATACACTCCATCAGTATGCTGAGTACTTCCATAATATCTCAGTGTTTCCCAAAGCGTCCGTAAATACGCCTAGCTGGAGTATTCTGACAAATTTTGCCATTGCACTTTATTGGAAATGATCAAAACCTATAGTTTGTGAAGGAAATTGCAGCTTCTTTTCCCATGCCCCAAAACATCCTTTGCCAGGCTCCTCAAACAATTCTCTATTACTAAAAATTTCAGTGTAGTAATAGTTACATATTTCATCTTGAAGCTTTTTTTTTTTAATGGAAATNTCCCATGCCCCAAAACATCCTTTGCCAGGCTCCTCAAACAATTCTCTATTACTAAAAATTTCAGTGTAGTAATAGTTACATATTTCATCTTGAAGCTTTTTTTTTTTTAATGGAAATATTTGGTATTTGTGCATTAAAATATTTCGTTTGAATGTATTGAGATGAACTCTGTTACAAGATCATTCAGTCTTGCACTTAATTTTTAATTGCGAGCTATATATCTTCACTGGAATTCAGGTAGAGTTTGGCTGGTACCTGATCCATTGACATTCATGAGCCTCTTACAGTGGCACTGAATAAACCTGCACTGCATCACGAGTGGTACAGGCCTGATCTAACTGAAGAGGAGGGAAAGCCTGAACTATTATTTTTACTAGGCAACGTGTCACGTTGAGAAAATATGATTTAACAGTCACCTGAACAAAGAAGAAATATTATTCCAATTTTGATGATAGGTTGTTATGTTTTTTTTTTTTCTAAATTTATATTCCTCACCCCCTTGAAAGTGTAATTAAGCAATTCCTATAGAAAATTCTCAGCATCCCATATTATTTACATGAATATTCACCTAGATACTTGCAACTGCAAATATTATCTCAGATCTTATTCTGAAAATGTGACAAATGATAGCAATTGGGATCCCACACAGAAGACCACAAAACCAAAATCCCTTGGGATAACCTTGCTAAATAATATTTCTCATATGCCAGGTTCTTGGAATGTATTTCTGAACATTTATATTTGGGAAAGACAGTACTTATTAGGGAACAAGAGCTATCTATTTATTCAGTTAGATTTTTCATTCACAGTTTAAAACTGTTTTAAATTTAGTTCTCCACTAATTACATTTTTTTCTTCCCCCTTGCTCCTCTATTTCTGTGTTTCCAATCGGTTTTTGTTGTCTTGGGTAGGCAGAGTCAGCAGTTTGGCCCGGACTAACTCCACTGGAAGTGCTGCAAGGTCTCATTTGTGAGTGTTCCCATTTGTCATGGTATAAGAATGATAATTGCATTTAGTATTATCTTGGGAGGCCTTGCTGGAATCACTGTTCCTCTGTGAAGTTTCACCCAAAAGCTTTCAGTGTTACATCCCTCGTATCACAGCCAGATGTATCTCTACACCACTTCATTGCAATCCACCCCCCGTACCTGTACCACCAGTCTAAAAAGAAGTCAGTATCATAGAATCATAGAATGGTTTAAGGTTGGAAAGGGACCTTGAAGATCATCGAGTTCCAACCCCCCTGCCATACGCAGGGACACCTCCCACTAGACCAGGTTGCCCAAGGTCACGTCCAGCCTGGCCTTGAACACCTCCAGGGATGGGGCCTCCACAACTTCTCTGGGCAACCTGTGCCAGTGCCTTACCACCCTCAAAGTGAAAAATTTCTTCCTAATGTTTAATCTAAACCTGCCCTCTTCCAGTTTAAAGCCATTCCCCCTCATCCTGTCGCTACATGCCCTTGTAAAAGGACCTTCCCCAGCTCTCCTGTAGGCCCCCTTTAGGTACTGAAAGGCTGCAATAAGATCTGCCCGGAGCCTCCTCTTCTCCAGGCTGAACAGCCCCAACTCTGAGGACTCATATGAGTCCTCAAAGAGAATTGATACTATCAAGTATCTGTTCACTATGGGGACCTGGAACGCTCGTCCTGCCAGCTCACCTGCCACATAATGTGGGATTGAAATTTGTGCCAGGACAACCTAAACGCATATTCCACACCCTTTTTTTGCTGGTCCTGTGGCTCAGTCATTGTTTTATTACCTCCCAAGTTGAAATATAAACCAAACCTTCAATGATCTTTTCCAAAAATCGTAATTCAGCTGAAAGGCAGGTGCATGCCAGCCCCCTCAGTTATATACTTTTTTCCCAAATAAATGCTACCGGGGGTTTCTTGCTTTATGGAATCTCAGACAGGAACAGCTCTGGGCCGCTATTCTCTCTGCACACCAGCAAGAATTATTACTGATGCCTCTGAGCTTCAAGGTACAAGACATTACTAGTGGACATAAATTAAAAGCTTATACTTTCATCTCGGATCTAAATCAGATTTAGGCAAAGAGGCAAGACAGGACGTATAAATAGAGTTTGCTATGCACGTGCTCTATACCATTTGTTCTCTGTATGTGACACTGACCTCTGAAACACTTTGATCTGGCTATAGCTGGATGGACCAGTTGTCTCCTACAGTTTTGCAGCTGATATGTTTTCATTTTATACATGATCTACTTCCTTCATGCTTAAAACCTAATGTAATATTCAGTTTGCTTTCATATCATACTTGCAAAATTTTATCTTTTCACTCTAGAAAAAAGTGTTAAAGCCCTTCATGCTGCAGAGCTTTATGGCTTTAATTCTCCTTGTCTAAAAGCTGCAGTCCTTTTGACCTACTTCCTAATTTCTTCAGATTTTCTTCTTTTTTTTTTACTGTCAAAAGTTGTTACATTTCTCAGCAATTTTCAAGGTTTCAAAATCTGGATTCCTGTTCTGCTCTGCTTGAATAATCTGCTATAATTAGCACTTTATCAAGAATATTGAGTTTAACTATTAGATGCTGTTATACTACGAGGAACGAGTATCCATCTAAGCAGAAACTGAAATAAAAAACTCTTTCCTTTTCAGTTTGCAGGAAAATTGATTAATGGGAAGAGAATGGTGCTTTGCCTAAAGCAACTCACTCTCATTTCTTAAAATACTTTTCTATAGTTAATTTCTGAGAACACACTGGGGAAAAAATATATACATTCTTATGGACAATACTATGTAGGTTGATGTAATTAATAGAGTGATCTGGTATTAGTAAAAAGAGAACAACAATATGAACAAAATTTTATGATAATGCACAATCCTACTGAATTTGAGCAGGAAATAGGTTTGCACTTGGTATTTAAATATTTCCTCATTCATTTTGCATTTGTCCTACTCTAGTACAGATGTAAATTCCACTCATAAAAGGGGAAAAAAAAAAAAGCAAGACAGAGAGAGAAAAAAATCAGATCTAATTAACTTATAAGCCTTTGAGGGAAATTATTGTAGTGTGTGACATGATAACTAGAGTAGTGCTTGCAAACCAAGTAAACATGATCTTGTGTATTTTCTATTGCAGATAAATGATGAGTCTGATTTTTTTTTTTCCACATATGTAATAAAATACCTGCATTAATTCATGTTGTCATACGCTACTGGGAACAAAAGAAAAGCTTAATCTTGTGGGAAATGGGCACACATTACTCACAACTTGTCTGCAAGCTTTAATCTAATTTGAATACTATCTTTGTTAATAGTCCCTTGGGGCACACAATTTCAAGTTATACATTCTCAGTTAAAATTAATAGAGTTAGGTTTTGAATCATGTTCTCTGTTTTTCTGCTTGCAGCTTATAGATGAAATGTCTTAGAGATGAATTTATGTAAGGTAAATATTTGAGAACACAGTTGTGTGCTCAACTCAAGAAATTAAATATGAAGGACACATCCCATGAATAGTTCTGCCTGAAGGAACAGATTCAGCTCATGCATATCCCTTTGCAACAACAGCAACAACCAATTTTAGCATTATATCTATGGAAAACTGCAGACGTGAGAAATATTCACTTTTATGCAAAGCTTCCTGGTAAACTATCCCTGAAGCCAGCCCACCCAACTTTCAGAGTCAAACTCCGGTAGAGCAAGAAACTCAGGGCATTAGAGAAAATTGCAGAAAACCACAGAGAATTGCAGAAGCACAGTGCTCAAAGGACCTCAGGTGTTTCCCTTGTTCATCCTATTGCTCCAAGGTATAATCAACTCTGCCAGTGACACTCCTTACAAATCCTTTTTCTAATCTCTTCTTAAAGACCTTCACTGACCACAGCCTTCCTAGGCAATCTCTGTGTATGATAATGGTAAGAGATATTTGCTACCACCACGTACCTCACAATACCCAATTTGAATCTTTGCTGCATTTAAACTCATTACTTTGTGACCTAGTGTGACCTCTGGATTATTTCCAATTAGTGCCCATGCGTTTTCTGACACACAATGCTCTACTCCAGCTGAAGCATTATCGGTGACAAGTAAAGCAGGATTGTTTCATGACGTGCTCTGGTTTATACTTCCTGATAAGATGTTTGCCTTTTAAACAACGGCATGAATCTCCTTCAGTTTATGATACTCTGTAACCTCTTCAGTCCCATTTTTGAGCTGGAGGCATCTAGTTAACTGTCTTCCATCCTACATTTGTAACAGTTGATTGTTTCTGCTCAGATGTATGTATGTAGCCATATTGTTCTTTCAGATCATATCTTCACGTCATTTACAAATTTAATGAGCACATTTTCCATTGCAACATTCAGGTGTTAATAAAGAGGAGATAAGCAATGGGAGAACTTGCATGACTCTACTTAACATATCCTTCCATACCATTTAGTCAACTGCTTTTGCATCCTGCTTATAAGAGTTTCATCAAGACTGTGTTTCTTGTATAATTCATGGGAAGATCATGCGAGAATATCAAAAGTATTATTAAAGCTAAGATAAATGACCTCAGTGACTTCTCTCCACCCAGCCTGTCATCCTGTCTGGGAGAAAATTAGATTAGATTGACAAAATTTATTTTTAGGAAAAAAAACCCCAAAACATGTTGGTTGCCATCTGCATGTTACTTCCTCCTTATTTTCCAGGTAGCTGCAAACAGGTTATTTGATTATCACCTTCAGAATATTTTGGGAAGATACCATCGTAATTCTGTTAGTCACTTGATAACAGCTGTTTAGTGAAGATTGCTACGGAAAAATAGGCATGACACACTTTCATGCTCAAATTCACCTACAAACTATTTTCCTCTCTATTGTGTAGAGTAGTCCTTGATCTTCCTTTTTGCAATTAGCAGAGCAAATTAAAATACTATTTAAAAGTATGATATTATTATAGTAAGACAATAATAAAATGAGTTTTTTTTTCCAAAGTAGTTGCTTGATAGTTGCACCTTATTCTGTTCCCTAGTTTTTCGTCGGTTCTTTTCATGTGGTTGCACATTCCTGCTGCTCTTTTATTTTCATCTTTGGTCAGTTATCTAATATCCACAGTATTTACAATTGCTTCCTGTGGGTGGAGTCAATGAGGATTTTATACTTTAACCAAGTTAATCTCCTGTAACACTTCTTACCTCTCTGCCTAGGGTTAATTTATGACTCTAGTGTTTTTCCTTGAGGCTCTGCTTTATCCCTTAATCCTTCTTCTCATTAGATAGTATCTACAAGTTCTTTTTCTGCATTAAAGTCTACCTAATTTTATATAATCCTTTCCCTTTCTCAGGATTGCAATAGACACAGTTCTGTGGTCATCCTTTGTCTTTCTGAACAAATTATATTATTTTAGTATTATTTTTTCAGTCATATTAATTATCTTGTCAAATCCCTTGGTTTTTGCCTGTATACTGTGCATTAGCACGAGTAAGTAAGCAGTCTGACCTTTTATTTCCATTTTTTGTCTTTCTTTGGATTTTATTCTGAATAATTCTAAACCCCTCCCACTCTAGCATTTCTGATACCCTTATTCCATGCACCAGTACAGGTTAGGGGTTGATCTGCTGGAAAGCAGCTCTGCAGAGAGGGATCTGGAAGTCCTGGTGGACAACTAGTTGACCATGAGCCAGCAATGTGCCCTTGTGGTCAAGGAGGCCAAGGTGTCCTGGGGTGCATTAAAAAGACAGTGGCAAGCAGGTTGAGGGAGGTTATGCTCTCCCTCTACTCTGCCCTGGTGAAGCCACATCTGGAGTACTGTGTCCAGTTCTGGGCTCCCCAGTTCAAGAAAGACAGGGAACTACTGGAGACAGTGCAGCAGAGATCTACAAAGATGATCGAATGAATGGAGTACCTCTCTCATGAGGAAAGGCTGAGACACCTGGGTCTGTTTAGCCTGGAGAAGAGAAGACTGAGAGGAGTCTAATGCTAATATCTAAAGGGTGGGTGTCAAGAGGATGGGGCCAGACTCTTTTCAGTGGTGCCCAACGACAGGACAAGGGGCAACGGGCACAAACTGGAACACAGGAAATTCCATCTCAACATGAGGAAAAACTTCTTTACTTTGAGGGTGGCAGAGCACTGGAACAGGATGCCCAGAGAGGTTGTGGAGTTTTCTTCTTTGGAGATATGCAAAGCTGGTCTGGATGCATTCCTGTCCAACCTGGTCTAGGTGAATCTGCTTTGGCAGGGGGATTGGACTAGATGATCTCTGAAGGTCCCTTCCAGCCCTTGCCATTCTGTGATTCCGTGATTCAAATTTCTCTTTTTAAGCTTACCTATGGACTTTTATCACTCACGTTTTCTCTTCCCCTTGATCTCTGTTTAAAGACTTTCTTACTAGATAAGTATGTACCCTTATAGAAAATAGACTGTTTTCCATGTTAAGGGTTAATCTTTCCACGTACAATACTATGTGGCACATCATCTCAATGGTCAAGGGAGCCAAAGCTGTCCTGGTATCCTGGAATATGCATATTTCTCCAAAATACCTGGATTCCTAATACTTTTTAATTTTCAATTAGGAAAATAAATATCTATACCATATAAGTTTCATGCCTTTCCAGATCAATACTCACTTTTGATGAGTTTGAGATTGTTCCTGAAAGTAACTGTATGACATGAATAGAAGGGCACATGGGGTTGTGATCACTGTGAGAGATGAATTTCATGCACTATATGGAAATTTGCAATAGCTGAGTTCTTTGGAAGCGGCAGAGTGTAGGGTGTGGGCTGCAGTAGACAGATGAGGCCTTTAGGAGGAAATTACCGACCACTGCTTTTTTTCCTTTCTCCTAGTAATGAAGGTTGTGAATCTTACAAGTCTGACTGTCTTTTCTTCCTCTTTCTATGACAGTTGACCATCACTTGCTGCTAGGACACTGTCCTATTCTTGACCTTGATGGTGAAACAGCATCAGTTTCCAGCTGAGACCAGCAGCCAGCTTCTCCCTAACAGAACGACCATTCCACTGCTGGTGCTTTTATGGACCCCGACCTGCTTAGCTTCCATGGGTTCTGCTCACTGTTGCCGTGGCACGAGTGATCTCTTCATTTTGACAAACAAGCAAGAGATAACAAGATAGCAGGAGTGAATGAATGGCACAGCTGTGTAGGGTTTTTTTCCTAGAATTTTAATAAAAAAGGAAATCCAGAAAGACAAAAGCTCCAGCAGTGAAAGAACTAACACCCCCTCCCAACAAAGACACATAAATTTCTGCATGTTTATTCTCTTTGCTATTGAAAAGCAAATGACCAGTCTGTCAGCTTATTTCATCTCTTCCAGGAGATAAAATAGCAGTTTTAGGAATGGTCAGCTGCTCTCTATTTCAGTTCAGTTGTTGGCCTTTAAGACTGCTGTAATGCTGACACAGCAGAAAAAGACAGTAAATGGGGGAAAACTGGGCCAGTTAGAGAGTCTGAGTGTTTTGAGGAACTGAGGTGCAGACTCCTAAAAGTGCTTTGTACCTCAATTGCCATTGCTGGGAATTAACATCCTTGAGGATCTGACCTTCATGACTCAAACTGTTATGTGCTCTAAAACCTGCTCAGCAGCAGGCAGAATTTGATTGCTGAAGTTTCTAAATCCAGTGGACAGCATCAAGCTCAAATTTGGAAAATCTGGGAAGCAGTGAGAACTGGAGCCTAATTGAGTAAATGAAATCTAACTCAATAATGTGATAATTCAGATCTTAATATTTGCGTGCCTTTAGTAAAATTTTGGTGAGACTTTAAGTCCTAACTTTGTGGTTCTTGGTACTTTGCACATACTTACAGGCTTAGGTTAAAGAAACAAAAATATTGGATCCTTTTCCGGTTGTGGGTATCAATACACTAACTGTAAAAAATTAATTCCAGCAGAATTTCAGTCTGTCTTCTAAATACTGCAAAATACCAGCTATATCTTGTGCAATACTCTTCATCAGCTATGAGATTCATTTTGCCTTTGAGTATTTTTCTTCCATGAACTTTTCCTCGCAGAAGCAGTCACAAATCAGTACATATGCAGGATAAATCATTAAAGAAGACTTCTGAAAATGCAAGAAAACATGAATTCTGAATACGAATGCACTCACACCAATTACATTTAACAATACATGAAGAGCCTAATAAAATCTCTTCACATTCTAACTTCTCTGTGATAACATAGGTAAATTAAAGAGCTGGAATGAGTCACATGACCCCATGCAATGCTACAGGCTTAGGGCGGAGTGGCTCGAAAGCTGCCCAGCAGAAAAGGATCTGGGGGTGTTGGTGGACGGCCAGCTGAATATGAGCCGGCAGTGTGCCCAGGTGGCCAAGAAGGCCAACGGCATCCTGTCCTGTATCAGGAATAGTGTGGTGAGCAGGACTAGGGAAGTGATCATCCCCCTGTACTCAGCACTGGTGAGACCAAACCTCGAGTACAGCGTTCAGTTTTGGGCCCCTCACTACAAGAAGGACATTGAGGTGTTGGAGCGTGTCCAGAGAAGGGCAACAAAGCTGGTGAGGGGTCTGGAGGACAAGTCTTATGAGGAACGACTGAGGGAACTGGGGTTGTTTAGCCTGGAGAAGAGGAGGCTGAGGGGAGACTTTATCACTCTCTACAACTACCTGAAAGGAGGTTGTAGAGAGGTGGGGGCTGACCTCTTCTCCCTAGTGAAAAGTGACAGGTCGAGAGGAAATGGGTTCAAGTTATGTCAGACGAGGTTTAGATTGGATATTTGGAAAAAATTTTTCACTGAAAGGGTTATTAAACATTGGAACAGGCTGCCCAGGGAGGTGGTGGATTCACCATCCCTGGAGGTGTTTAAAAAAAGGGTAGATGTGGTACTTGAGGACATGGTTTAGAAGCGGTTTATGGGTAGGGTAGGTTAACGGCTGGACTTGATGATCTTAAAGGTCCTGTTCCAACCTCATCAATTCTATGATTCTATGATTCTATAATTGATATAAAAGAAAATCTTCCTTCAGTCTAATGATTTTCTGAGGTTAAAAATGATTGTTTATTTCTTTTTAAGAATTCTTTTTCTTTTCTGCACTGAACGTAGTTTTTGAGTGAAGCTAAAAGAAGCCATGTAAAATTGCTTACTGAAAATCTCTGTAATTGTGACATTTTGAACCCAAGTTTTTTGACATGCACAAACCAGTCCAAAGTTTTGGATGGTCATTTTGGTTCTAAGTTAATATCCCAATATAGTGATATCATTGTAAATACATCAACATTTATGAATAAGATAAAGTTAACTTTTAGTATTTGTTGCAGCAATAGATACTACATTGGCTGGTATGTAAACAAGACAGCCTGGTTTTTTTTGCTGTCAGAGACATCATCTATCTCTCTTTTAATCAGACATAAAAGTTATATATTGCATATATTTTTCAAATGAAGCATATATGTTGTAATTTAAAGACTGAAGGGCTGTAGCTACAAAATCAGACGTTATCAAGTTACTAGACTTGGTATATATCATTTGCCTTTTCACATGACTCTTCAGGATGTAGGAGTTAGGAATGCTTCTGCCCTACTAGAATGTCAGGATCATAGCAAACTCAGGGAGATTATGTGTTTATTAAAACAGGGCACACATTAAAACATAGTTACAGTACATAATGAATTTACCATGAAAAGACAAGCTGCAATATTCTGCTTTCCATTTTTTATATATTCAAGACAATTGTGAATGAAAATGAAGTAGTTACTGCATGTGATCTTGGCATTTGAATGAGCTCATGCTTAAAAGCTGAACAGCAGCATCTTCAAAATGCAGCCTGTAATTAAAAAAGTATTACAACTGAGCTAATTCGAATCATGCCTTTCCCACAAAAGAATTTTCTAAGCTCTTGAGGGGGAAAATTGAATTTCTAGCCACTGTTTCATTTGCATTTCCATACTCCAATGGTTTCCATAATTGGATTATTTCTAAAATAAAAGAGACAATCATATTTTATTTAAACAATGGGAAGTAGAAATACCTATCAAGGAAATATCTACTTTAGAAAGCCTATGGTAGCAAACTGAAAAAAAAATACTTACATTTCTGATTTACTAAGAATATTGTCTCCAGATATGTGTTGTCTGTTTTGTTGGATTTGCTTCAAAAGATGTTTAAACTGTAGCAAGGTTACCTCGGAGCAGGGTCTCTCAAAGTGTTCAGCCTTTCCGGGTCTCTTCTGAGTACATACCATAAGAAATAGAAATGTTTGACAATGGGTAGCCAGAAAGCCATACCAGGGCCCATTGCACAACTAATTCCAACTAGTTCCTTCTGTCCTGTTCAGTCTGCTGCTTGTCACAGCCATTCTATGTTTCTGGACGCTCAAACAACTCAAGCACAGATAATCTTAAGAGCTGTTTTCTCTTCCCCAAGTTTTCACTGATTTCTGAAATGATATTAAGCCTTTTGGCTCATCTAATTTCCTTGTGCCCACCTTGATTACAATTTCAGACCTATTTTGTGGGTCTTATTTAATAAGCAAGTGATTTTTTTTTTGAACTGTTCATAATTTTCCAAATGAAAACATTTTTTAAAAAAGTAAGTTCTGATAAAAGAAAAAGTGAAAGAAACAAAAAGACAGCTAAGTGTCGCAAAGACGGGGCTATCACAGCACTTAATCTTAGCACCTAACAGCCTTTGAAGCTCATCTCACTAGGTTCTCCATAGAACCAGTGAAGAGCAAAACACTCAACTATACCTGGACCACTCCAGAAAGATGTCTAGCTAGTCTGATCTTAAAATCCCTCAGTGATGGAAACTATAAACTCCTTATCTAACCTATTCTAACTGGTAGTGTTGCCATAATGTTGCATAATAGCTATGGTTTAGCTCTTAAGTTTTCAAGTTCTGAAGACTATTATCATTTAAATACTGTTGGAAAGAAATTTAGCTGAATAAGAAGCTTGATTTCTTCCCTTTGTTCGTCAATTCTGCATGTTAAAATGTGTGCATATTGAATCATTCAGTGAGCTCACTCTGATCAGGGGCTATTCTGAAGAGCTTTAACTGGGGTGTGTCTGAAATTTGCATCTCCATGTTATTCAAAAAACATATAGACTTATCTATAAGAAGAATATAGACTGCTATGGACTACTCATTCGAGAAAGGAGCATCTCACTGACTGTAGTGACACTCGTCTAATGTTGAGCTTGGGAATAACTAGCATAAAGAGATTAACCTTCTTCCAGAGGTTTACTATTGATTTCCGTTCTTAGTACAAACCTAATGACTACAGAAGGATGTTACATTTTGTTCCTGGTCTTTTCTCAGCTCTTCAATCTCTTACATGATTAAATTATCTCTTACTGATGATATTTTTACAAGCAATACCATAGCACCAGACAAGCAGTAAAGTAGGAGGCACTGCTATAACATTAAGGGCAGAATTCTGTTCAGCTTCTCTCTGTCATAAAGATATTTATTTAATGTTATATCTTACATGATGGAGGCCCCAACACTACAGTAGTCATGACAGAAATGGTGAGCATTTTTGCCACTGTGCAGCGTCACCCCCTCAGTTCTACCCTGGGATTATACCCAGCGCAAACACAGCTATGCTGGTGATTTACAGAACTGATTATAAGGTGCATGGTGGGGTGGAGGATCACACAGAATCACAGAATGGTCAGGGTTGGAAGGGACCTCTGGAGATCATCTAGTCCAACACCCCTGCCAGAGCAGGGTCATCTACAGCAAGTTGCACGGGATGGTGTCCAGGTGGGTTTTGAATGTCTCCAGAGTGGGAGACTCCACAGCCTCCCTGAGCAGCCTGTGCCAGTGCTCTGCCACCCTCAAAGTAAAGAAGTTCCTCCTCATGTTAAGATGGAACTTCCTACGTCCAAGTTTGTGCCGGTTACCTCTTGTCCTATCACTGGGCACCACTGAAAAAAGACTGTTCCCATCCCCCTGGCACCCTCCCTTTAAGTATTTGTAAGCATTAATAAGATCCTCCCTCAATCAGAGAAGGAAACTTTGTGAGTGAATGGTATATGCATGCCACGACAAGGGAAAGTGATCTGATGGGTAATGGTATGAGATTCAGAAAGAATGAATTAAATCTAACTGACAGGTAGATGATAAGTTTCAACTGTGTTTATATGTTTATATTAGGAAATATGTTGCAAAGAATACTTCCACCAGGGCAGGTGGAAGAAGAAAATGATCTGGCATGAAATGACCCAAAGTTCTTGAGATTAACAGGGACTATGGCATCCCTTATCCCTTCGATATGAAGTCAATCAGATGTTACACCTCACTCAATTACCCCTGAGCTGAGGTCCGTGAGTTAGTCTTAATGGGGTATAAGTTTCTTATTATTATACTAAACAGACTAGGTTCTTTAATTCTCTCTGGGAACATTTTCTCCAGCCCTAGAATATTTTTTTTTCCTTTTTGAACACAATTTCTTTGTGTTTTGAAAGCAGGGACAATTGGAAAAAAAAACAACAATACAAATTTCAGAAGAGGTTAGAAGGAAATCAAGTTGCTCTTGTACACTAGTGGAACTGCAGTGTGCCGGTACTGGTAGCTCTACAAGACACTGGTCACCGCCTATGCCATTTTTGGAGAGAACAAGCTGTCATTTCTGTTCTTTCAATGACCAGTTAATTCTCTGATTACTAGATAAGGATTTGCTAGCAGAGGAGAGGTGGTGGGAGAGAAGAGGTTACTGGTAGAGGTCCTTTCATAAGGATAAGCATACATGCACCTGCAGCATACGCATGCCGTGTAGGATGTGCCATCCTGCTACAGCTAATCCCAGTTCTGGACAAGAGAGAAGCTGAAAATCTAGGTCTTCACGTCTATGCTTGCACTTTGTATATACAGAGCTACTCAAATTATGTTTGTGTTCACTTTCCTGAGGAAATAATAAAAATTAAGTGGTGTCATCACTCTTTTTAATGTCTTTTTAATTCCACTATGAAATTAATCTCTACATTTTCAAATAGTGAGAATCAAAAGTTCCCAACAAGATTGTATTTTAAAGTTAGTTTATTGATTTTAATGTCCACATCTGAGACCAGTTTTAAGTTTGTATCTTGAAAAATTTCTCTCCCATTTGCAACTTTGTCTAAAGCTTCTTGTGGAAAAGTTATTTTGTTTTGTCTCAAGGCATGATAATAGATCAATGAAAAAAATATATGCATTATTATTTTAAATAATGAAGGGCAATAATACTTTTTCCATATCAACGCTGATGATTTTCGGATACTTCATTACTATGCGATGTCATCTCCCCATACTTTTGTAAATAATGCTGCTTGAAATATTCTTGATGTTAATCAAAACACTTGTCTTGTTCATATCTCTCTGGGGAATGAAATCTTAGCAGGAAGCATTCATGATTGGAAATAGCTTTAAATTTTCACCGTACCTCTTTTAATTCCCTTTTTTTTTCTTCTCATTTCTTCCTGTCCAGCTCAACACATACAGAAAAAGGGACTTGTACTGAATTTTGTGATGCAAAGACAGAATCACGTGCAAACTGGGTTAGACAAGTTCCATATAT
Organism: Anarhynchus alexandrinus; assembly: GCA_008711295.1. Taxonomy (NCBI): domain Eukaryota; kingdom Metazoa; phylum Chordata; class Aves; order Charadriiformes; family Charadriidae; genus Anarhynchus; species Anarhynchus alexandrinus. The sequence continues at coordinate 417,501 of VUYV01000091.1, read as the reverse complement.
CATTAAAAAAGACTTAGTTATGGTTGCAAAAAAAAAACCCACCTGTATTCACATGAGTTTTACCCAAGCAAAATATGAATACAAGGCATGACAGACCCAGTGAAATAATTAAGGAGATACATATGGCACTTAAAGAATGGAGCAGTCTGATGTTCAACTGGTGTTTCAAAAAGAAGGAATTGAAATATAACAGATCAGATCAGCTTATTTAAATACCGCTCACGGTAATTAGCAGTTTGACATTATTTTCTCAGAGATACAGTGGCTGCCAGCCACAGTACAATGAAAAAATTCATGTAAACCTCCAGGGAAGTAACATATTGTCAAAAAAGGAAAAAGGGCATGTAGATAACATTAATTCCTTCTCATGGAAAGAAGAATTCCTACATCTCCTAAAAACAAAAACATTAAAGAGAAAATGTTCTGGATTTTTTTTTACTCTTCACTGATATGGCTTATCTTCACCCTTTGAAATACTATTTTAGTACATTGATATATATATACAAAAAAAACCCTACATACTTTTTATAAAGAAAATGTCGACTTTCCTTTGCCTATCTTTTGTAATCTTTGCGCCCTTCAGAGCTGTAATCTTTTTAGTGATGGCTCATGGAATTATTTTACACCATTGCTCAGCAAAACAGGATGTACTGCTAAAATGACTTATGAGGGAGATAAGAAAATCATAACTTGCTTGATGCAAGAAGTTATTGACTTAATGTGGTGTCCTGCTCTTGATTTTTTTTATTCCATATCACCAGTGCCTCACAAAGCAAATGACACTTCCCTGTTTGTACAAGAGCACACGTTGGTCAGACAGTCAGCATGCTAAAACAAGAAAAAAATTAATTTGCCTATTACTCCCTGATTTAGTTTTTCCTTTTAAAAAGTATCTTTCTCCAGTCGACATTCCTGTGTTGTGTAGCAGAAAAGTCAATACGGGAATAAAACCTTTTAGTTTAATAGAAAAGTCTCTTTCTTGGCAATTTTTTGAAACATTTATTGGAATCCCAATATTTATGTGGGATGGAAATTCCGTTCTCTGGCTTGTTCTAAAACCCTTCCTTTACCACGCATTCAAAGCAAGGAGGTAAGAGAGAGGAAATGCTATCTTGTAGTTAGGGGTCCAAAGAATAATGTATTTTGAATCTAAATGTACTGAAACATGTGCGACACCTCTTTCTTAAGCTGTTTTTACAATTCTGTCTAGCCCACAGTTATTTGAAAAAAAGGCTACTCAGCATGCTGTATTTACAGTGAACCTCTAGGAAAGACATTCCCCCATTTCTTTCCAGTTATCCGCAAAGAAAAGTGACCATAATCAGATCTATTATATTCCAAAATAAATAGTTACTTGGCAACTGTGACTGTGATGCTGGACTCCAGGATGTATGTACATTTTAGGTGATTTCCCCAGGTGTTCAGCAGTATGTTTTTATTTTCTGAGTGAGAACTGGGATTGCAAAAGTATTCCCTGTTGAAATAAATTCAATTTGTCCCCATCCTTCTGCCAAAATATAGCAGAAATTGCTTATATGGTTATTGTGTTCTCAAGTGCCATATATAGAACAATAAATGCAGTATTTCACTTTAAATGGGAACTTAGACCAAAGAGGTGCCTACTGCTGTCTCTATTAGGCAGAAAGCTGCTAACAGTTGTGTTGGAGTACTCATTAGGTACTGAAGAAGAAATTCTGCAAATTTTCTACTGAAAATAATGTACCCTTGATTCTGCCATCCTTCCTCCTCTGTGTAGTATCTTGTACAGTAAGTAGCACCACTGAAAGATATAGGAAAACACTCTGAGGCAAATATTTCTCAGTCTTCAAGTGTGGCAGAAGCTGAACTTCAATAAATAGCAATGAATTATGGAACATATATTTCTTTTTTTTAAAAAAAGCATATTTATGTTACTGTGTACTTTTGCTTACTCTATTCAGCCTCTTTTATACCATGTATTTGTGGCTAGGGAGGAGGAGGACAGAAAGAGCATGCAGAGGTATTGTCAGAATTTAGATAACTGCAGCCCATACAATAATTTTATTACTATAATAGCATTAAAAGTTTTTGGCTGGAGTTATTTAAAGTACTTTTTGTTTAAAATCGTTGTAAACATTTTAATTCCCTGTATCAATATCATACTGAACACACTGTTTGTATTTTCATCATACCATTTATCTTTGTTTCTTAGTTCTCATATAGGAGATGTGCAGACATCTAAGCATGTCAAAAGCGTGACTATTTTAAAACTACATACATGTTCCTACTTTCATACAGGTGGGACATGCAAAGGCACTTAAAATTCTGAATGAATCAAGAGGAAAATGGGACATAAGGAAATCATGATGCATTTTTGCTTCAGGGTGTGTTCCAAATTATCCTAGTGAAGAAGCTGTGATGAAAATTAGCACCAGCCCTCTAATAGACACGTCGCTTACAGCCCTAATACTCAGACAGACAAACGTCTCAGGAGAAACTAGGGAAAAATGCTTTTAGGAATTTTTCATTTGCAGTGGAAGGGAATGACTACTTAACCATTATTATCTGAACATTCTGTTTCAAATTGCCCGGACAAGCAGCCCTCTTATACTGTAGTATATTATATCACCAAAAAATTACTGGTGTGTATATGTACATATATGTATGTTCTAAAATAGAGATAATAACATAGTAGTTAAAAAAGTAATCTATTTTGGGCAGGTAAATAATAAATCTTCCACAATTTAACCTTGGTGGCCTCAAAATTTATCACACAGTTTGAGTTGGTTTTTCTTATTTTCTGTAAAATTTTGGTTTTTGCTAGTGGTTAAAACAAAGGTTTTGGATTTTCTGCCATAGTTTTTCTGTGTCAGTCACGTGGTCTTGACCACATCAATTCATCCACTGAACTTCAGTTTTCTTATCTGTAAAATATGTCTGTCAAACATCTCAAAGAATACAATGCAGTTTCACTGCAGTTTTTAAAGCTTATTCATAGTCTTGAAAGTATATACAAGTGCAAAATATTATTGTTACTTAAACTTAGTAGAACTTTGGTCTTAACTCATATAATAGAAGGCATAAGATGTCATCTATTTATTTTTTGATCGAGCTCCTTGACTTAAACTTGACTACCCTTTCCTGTGCTGCTTTGAGTTTGTTAAATCGCCTTTTTTGTTCTCACATCCAGGTTTTGTTTCTTAACACATTTTTGCTTTTCTGGCTTAAAGGCCTATTAGGTATCTGTGTTTACTCCCTGTAATTTACCTGCCTACCTTGGTCACCTTTTGTATATAAGATATTCTATTTGATAAATCCCCTGGAGGTAATCTTAATATAGCAAATTACAAAACACTGTGTGGTTTATAAAGCATTGATGTGCTACAGTTTAAAGGTTTTCGTGATGCGATGTTGATCAGAGGGACAAAACTAAGAGTTAGATAGTTCAGGAGAATATGAGGTTGGCTGATGATTTTATTGCATTCCATACTTTTTTCAATTCTGCCCATGCTCCTCTCAGGGTCACAACGTATCTCAGCGATGCTCAGACAAAGTTTCATTCCATTGGTTTTGTGTTTGTTTTTTTTTTTTTTAAACTGAGATTGGAATGACTTAATTTATTCCTTCACTTGTAAAGTTAGATGCCTTTGGCACCATGGATGAAATGATGACTATGTTAAAATTGTGTCAAAATTTCGGGATAATGAGTGGACCAGGATTTTGCCAAGGAGTCTAATTGTACATAGCTCTGAGCGAACCTTAATTAATGAATATGAAACACCTTTAAATAAGTGACTTATCTTTAAATATGGAAGCAATCTTGATTACTGAGATATCTTCAGCATTGGTCATAAAATGAAAGGGAAAAATTCTACTTTATGAGCTCACAGACCTCCAGAGAACATTGCTAATCTACACAAGGCCCTTGAATGATAGATTTTGCATTTAAATCTCTTATTTAGAGGAAAGCTATATAAAATGAAAAGTAAATGGAAAACGTCTTGTTACCTAAGTTCCTGTGGAGAATCCAACACATTCTTTACTCCAGAAAATACAAAGGGAATAACTTCTGCCCATGAAATGAGAGCTGCAGCTGTGGATGTCCTCCTCTATACTATATTGGTTTATAAAGTGAGTGCTTCTTAAAATTGCCCAGGGTATTTGAATAAGTCCTGGGATAAAATGGATAAGATAACAAGATACAGATCATATGCACACTCATTGTGCAATATTTCAAGTCTTGTGTAATGAATGTATCACACAGATATGTATGTGTGTGTATACACCTGTGCGTACACTCCTGTATATCTGACTGTTAGTCATTCAAGCTGGAGGATGAAAACAGCTGAAGATTACTACGTTCCTCACTTGTATAAAAATGCCCTTTCTTTAATGCAAAATGGATGTTATGCAAAGACGGCAATGCTAGTGCCAATTTCCTATAGAATGTAAAAAAGCCCATCAATGTGTCAAAATGTTTGTTTACATTTGTGGAGCTAAGTAATGTGAAACATCCAAAATTTATTATCCGTGCTTCTAAAATACTGTGGGCAGCTGACAGATTTGTTCAAATGCTGAGCAGGAAGAGGAGGATTTGGTGCAGGTTTGACGAGAGCCACGCTTTGCAACACTCTCCAGAAACATTCCACCTTGCAATATGATGAAATCCCTCACCCTTCCCCAAATTGCTTTCAGGCAGAATAATTGAGTCTCGTTCTCTATGATAAAATCTCCTTTTGACAAGTGTCTGAAATGTAGACAAGGACAGCAAGTAACATAGCATGATTCTGAGACATGGACAGTGATACTTTATAAATTCTGTACTGAGGACAATAAATATTTGGGAAGAATTGGAGGGGAGGAAGGTAGTAAAAAAACTTACAAAGTAAGTGATACATTCAAAAAAGGATTTAATTTATTTTTTTACATTGGCTGCCAGATACAAGACAGTCTGTCTGGTTGTGACAATATAAACATAAAATATACAACACTTGCATAGATAACCTCTCCTCCACCAAAGGAATATGTCTAGCCTTCCTCACTCCTTCTAACCCCTCCCTGCTGCCCATCACTACTGCCTCACAACACTTTCAGTCTACCTCTTTTTCCTGCCAGTCTCTCCTCAAAAATATTGGATTTAGGTGGTCAGACTGCCGCATGTACAATCTACAACACATTGCTTTTCTGTCTGATATTTGTTGTAGAGTTACTGCAGTAGTACCGAGGAGAAGGATGAAAAGCAGAACTGCTTATGTAACTTGTGTTCACTGACATGACTTACTAAAGACAGTAACCGCTGTTGACTTTTTAGCCTTGATAATTCTGGTCCCACCCAAGACGTAGTAAACAGGTTTTATGCCTTTGCTGACAGGGATATTTGATTGTTTCTTCCTGCTGGCAGCATTCCTAGTGATGCTGCATGGTGACTTTTGCTCAGCAGAGGTTTAGTAGAAGGGCTGGGTGACCAGACATGATGGGTTGGGTTTCTCTGCCTCTGTGCTGGCTGCAGTCCTTATCTGCGTGTTTGAGATATCTGTCCTCTAACAAATCCCGCAGGCACAGGCACAAAGATATTGGAAGGCTGTAGTTGCCCCAAAAGGAGAAAACCAGACTTATTTAGGAAATTGAACATCTTCACAAAATCGATACTCATATGCCAAAAGCACAATGAACTATCGTGCCAGTCTTCCAGACTCAGTCCATCTCAAGGCAGTTTGTATGGTAGGGCTTTTGCAGGAGCTGGTTGGGCTGTCAGGTTCATGGAGCTACTGAAAGCAATGGTAGCTGCAGCTCTCGTTTCATGGGCAGAAGTTATTCCCTTTGTATTTTCTGGAGCAAAGAATATGTTGGATTCTCCACAGGAACCTGGGTAACAAGATGTTCTCCATTTACTTTTCATTTTATATAGCTTTCCTCTAAATAAGAGATTTAAATGCAAAATCTATAATTCAAGGGCCTTGTGTGGATCAGTGATGATCTCTGGAGGTTTGTGGGTTCATAAAACCACAAATGGATGTCCTCCTCTATATTAGCTTTTTTCATCTGTGAAAAATATGAAACCAACAATATTTTTTTCATCAAATAAATCACCCAAATATAATTTGTTGAGAGCTTCTAATAGTCCCCAAATTCTTCATTTGACTAAATTGTTTCACGAAAACTGTAATGGGAGAACCTGGGATGCTTCAAGAAAAAAAAGGTAAGCTACAGATGAGCAGTGGAGGCATTGGGAACTCGTATTAATGCAGTGCCATCAGTTTATGGGAATAGTGTTAGAATGTGTGAAAAGGGAGCAGGTACAGATTGTAGGTGAAAGCAGAAGAGAAAACAAGGCTCTAGAAAAAGCAGTCTAAAAGAAGGCAAATAAGAAAAACAGTTAAAGAAACAGCAATGTAAATCAAATGGAAAAGAATAAAAAAGCCAGTAAATGGATTAAAATACGGGATGGGAGGACAGGATGGGAAGAATGGAGGAAACACTGGGTGCACTATCCAGTTACTCAGCTGTTTTGAAACCAAGCATTCAATGTCTTCTTTGACATCATTTTGCACCTGGACATTGTGACAAAACAGCATAAAAGAACAAAGGAAAAATGAACTCTGACAAACTTCCTTAATAATAACCTTGGCAAACCTCCCTGTCTTCTAAAATTTCACCGTGCCTTATAAGGTGCCATCACTTTTCAACCAGTTTCTTGCCCATCATCTGTTGTTTTCTCACCTATTGAACTCACTTTATTTTTTCCTTGCTGCAACTTTCTTAGCTTTGAGCTTTTTGTTCTACCTTTGAGATTCAGTCAGCTAAGCACAGCTATTTTCAATAATTTCAATATATATTCACTATCAGACGTCTGTTTTAACTTGCACTCCTAGTATGAAGGTAATAACAGGCATGCTGTTTATTTTCTCAGCCAAAATCCAGTTTCTTCGTTGCTATGATAAGCTACTCATTTCCCATTCTGATAGATCATCCACTTAGAAGCAGAATTATTTTTCTATCAAGAAACTAAGAACTAGGTTCTCTGCCGCAGCTGTATAAAACAACCTCCTTTGAAAAATCTGCTAAAACTACTACAAGGTCAACTGGTATGAACATGATTTGGAATTGTACAGTAGAATGTTAAATGTCCTTTGTGAACTCTTATCCATGGACAATCAGCTTTCACAGAAAGACACAGGGGAGGAGGAAAGGTGAAAAGAACAGGGGGTGAATGAGAAAGAGAAAAAATTGAGAAAGAAAAAAAGAGTGGGGAGAGACAGAGGAAAAAAAAGGAAATAAAATGAAAAGCATTGTTTGAAATACCACATTTTTAGCCTCAGACTCTTTGGTAAGCAGAAATGGTTTATTTTATGCTGCCTGCAAGACATGCTTCTTTGCTTATAATACAATATTATTGTTTTATAAAACAGTTTCTCTCTCCTATTGCTTCTTAATCATTGGAACACACAGTAATTTGATGCTACTTGGAAGAGTTTGAACCAAGCCAGAAAAAGCAGTGGATTAAAACACCCAAAGTTTTATTCTGTGTATTTTCATACGATTTTATTTTTTATTTACTGTAATAGCATGTCAGAGCTAACAGCTGTACACTGATATACCCATACAACATATTCACTATGGTTGCTAAAGTGATGAGTGGAGTAATTACCTAATGCAACAGAAAGTTACTGATTTACTCTCTTTTTCCCAAACTTTCTCTGAATGCATACATCATAATGGAAAAAAAAAGGTTGACATCAGCCAGCAATCTTCAGTTATTGCAAAGCATTCACTTGCTGGCTTATTTACTCTAAACCTGCATTTAAAATGCTACCAGTACAGGCAGTCAGCAAATTGAATTAGAATGCCAACCCACTGGGGCCAGATTCTGACACCACTGCTCCCACTGAGTAAATATACTTTATCTAATGAATTAACTTGTGGAAATTAATAGCAGTATTCACAGAGCAAATAATTTACTTAAGGGGAAGGTAATTAAAAATAGTTTCTGGATTGTTACTATTAGTTGCTTTACATTTCTGTATACTGCTTTACATTGCTGTTATTATAAATACTAATTTTATTACTGTAGTTGTTTGTTGGAATATTTTGAGATGAAGCCGGGGGGGAAGGGAGGGGTATTTTCCCTGAAAAATATATCTATTTTCCATTCAGCTCTAATTATTCACTGTATATCAGAGCACCCAAGTGGGAGATCTATTCTGCATTATGCTAGAAAATGGGTAAAAATAGCTGGGAAGAGAGCTTACAGAAAAAGGTTTTGACTTGGCAAGGCATTTACGTGTATGCCTCATTTAAAATATGTAATTAGGCCCCTGGAAGCCCCAGATTTATTGCAGGAACAGAGTCTGGAAAGCAATTGTGGCTTTAAATTTCTGTTCTGTGCATCGTATATTTGTGGTATCCAGCCATTTGGCATACATTAAAAAAAACCCCAAAATGTCACAGCAGATCTTTATGGTCTGTTTATCAGCTGATAACTACCAGCATTCAGCATGGTTGTGGTACAACCCATATGCAGGAAAAAAAACACAACATAATTTATGAGAATCACTTATGGCAAATATATTTCTTATATTTTATGTGGCTGAAATACCCCTTTAAACTGCTGAAGGCACGAGAGAGCTTTTGGTAGGTATGAATCATACTCAGGTATGGTATATTCCATGCAGAGGGGAAAATAGGAATCTGGTCTTTGTATACAGTCCTTACATGTAATCAAACCCATATATGTGTTTGTATATATATATACACCTACACCTATCTTATAGTTTTCTGAAAGTATTGCTGAAGGCAATTTTCACTGTGTCATCTGAATTCAAGGTCCTTAGAATTCAGTAGGTACTGACTGAAGAAATCTTGTTTATGTGGCTGAAATAATTGTCCTGGGTACACAGGCCACTCCTAGAGACTGAGGTAAGCCACCCATTACTGAAGCTTTGAGGTGTGTACAGGTTATCTCATTGTATTCCACGGAACAGTTACCCTATGTTGGAAATCCAGGGTTCTTTACTGCCATTCAGGGTAAGCCCTAGCTCATAAAGTCAAAACTCCAGAGCTGTGCCCTGTAGCACTGCTGCCACTGGTGGATATCTTTTGGCCTTATGGTCCACAGCAGCGATGGTCTGGGTGGTTATCTCATGGGCATCCAGTGCATTAGTGGAGTTAATGGCACAAATTCAGAGTTAGGACCTCCTGCTTTTGGAAGGACCTTGGCTATTGCTTCTCCCTTCTCTCCCTCCCTCCTTCCCCTCTGCTCCTGAAGGCACAGCCCATTCCCCTGAGTGAGTCAGGGTCTCCCTCACTGCTCCCAATACCCATCAGCAGTGGAATATAATTTGAAGAGACAAATCAGCTCACTGTTAATATCATATCCTTGCATCCTCTTTAGGGAACCTCAAGTGCAATCTTGCAGGCAGATTACTGAAGCCTGCCTGTGGAAAGTTTTTTGGCATGGATGAGTTTTCGCTCCAGCGGGTGTTGGAGAGTTTCAAATTATTCCTGCGTAAAGGAATGGATGAATTGGTGAGCAGCTTGTAACTCTCACAGCTTTAGTTTTCCCTTGACTGTCCATGAATTCAGGAAAACAGCTGCTAGAGTCCTGACAAGTGATTCAAATAGTTGATATAATTTAGTTTCTCTGCCAAAAAACTCTTACTTCTAGTTTTCTATTTAATTGAATCACAGACTGAGAGTTTTAAAGTGTCTATCAGCTGCAATGGGTAGGATGAGTGCTGTAAAAATCATTTTTCAAGGCTGTGTATAACTTTCCTCACTGGTCTATTAACATGCTGAAATAGATTTTCAAATAATTTTTAAAACTTCTGTTAGGCTACTTTTTCCCTCCCTTGCCTTGTAAGAAGGCCTAAAACAATGGGCTATTCTCAAAGATCAGTAGAATAAAGGCAGTTCTCTCAGTGTCACCTAAATTCCTCTCAAGAAAGTATACTGCAGTTTTCTTCTTTCTGTTTTACAACTATAGGATCACAGGAACAGTTTGGGCACTTTTTTTCTTTGAATCTAAAAATATAAGTTCTTGGAGTTGGCTCCACCTAACCCCATTCAGTATTCACTGATGGTAAACAGCCTTTGACAGATCTCTTTTCCTCCATGTGACACCATTCATATTCTGAGAATTCTCTCTTCCATTGGCTTTAGGGTATAAATACCTGTTATTCATATGCAAGCTTGATTTGCTTTGCTCTTTTACCTTCCCATAGCTTTTTATTTGCCTCTGCTGGCTTACCTCCTAAATATTTTTTCTTTGTCTTCAACATTGGGACAGAAGTTTATATCAAATATGCAAGTAATGCAGCTGTATCAGGAGCATTCAATAACCCCAGTGGCCCCTGTCAGCAAGTTTCTGCAGTGTGGTACGCGATAGGCTCGATGCTAATTGAAAAGCATTGTTGTGGCTTTGGCAAGGAAGAATTATCAAGTACAAAGATTCCTGTGTTACCTCGGGATATAGTTTATGCTCCTATTTGAAGAACAACTGCAGTAAACCACAAGACGTACACCAGGCTTTTCCCCACCACCCTATCCTGATGAAGACCCCTTGGGTTGCACTAAGAATCCTCTGACTAAATAAGTGTATGTGAGCAAATAAATCCATCTTCAGGCTTTCCAGTTTTGACACAGCTGTGGATAATGGTGGATCATTCACAATGGTGATTTCTGCAAAGCTGTGGTGTGTTCCTTTATATTTGGAAAGTACTGGCCTCTTCTTCATGATCAACAGCTCAGCAGGGCTTCTGGCAAACCCTTGAACCCTTTTTCAGTTTTCTTTTTTTTCTTTTTTTCCTTTTTCCTTCTTGCCCAGTTTAACAGTTGTCTAGGAACATCTAGCAACATCTCTCTTGGAAGTTATTTTACTGGAGGTACTGGGTGATTTGAAACAATACTGCCTGCTGGAAAGTTGTTGGAATCTATGATAAACCCTGACCTTCTCTTTTTTTTTTTTTATTTTCCTGTTTTTTATTAAATAGAATTTATTTAGGTAGCTGGCCAGCTTCTTAGACTTAGTTGTAATTCCAGACTCCTGGGAATTGAAGAGAATGATTAAAAGGTGGTTTGGATTAAAATGTTAATTACTGTTTGGTTATTTATCCAATCACCCAAAGAAATACTAGGAGTTACTTCAAGGAAATGGGATTTCTGGATACAGAAATCCTTAAAGCAGCAGAAGTGAGTTAGAGGTTAAACCTATCAAACTCATTTCAAATACAGCCACATAACAGAACAGCAGTCAACTTTTTCTTTGTATTCGTGTCCATGCATGCTCTGCATGCTGCAAAGCTAATTCAAATGGCACCTTCCAGGCCATGAGTAAGCGTTGCCCAGTCCTTCCCAACAGTTCCCAAACTTGCAATGTGTCCTCTGCTCCCGAGGGAGATACTTTGGCTCTTACAGCTCTCTTTGTCCTTGGGGGAGCCGGTGCTGCAGGCACCAAAAGCTGTCAGGAAGGCAAGGACAGGCAAGGCAAAGCATCTGGACAGCCCAGGTAAACCATCCCCCAAAAGAAATCTTGTCGAAGTTACTCAGCAGGCCTTGGCAAATCTAAAATGAGTGGACCCGTTCAATAATATGATCAATGGCACTGAAAGTAAGTTGGTTCTTTAACTCAGCCAAAAGTTTTATACAAATGTTCAAGATGATAAGCTTTTTCATCAGTTTTCTTGCTGAAGAGAAGTAGGAATGCATGCCCGTCTAAAGCAGAGCTGCTGAGTAGTAAGGAAAAGTAGCAGTTACCATCTGAGGATCCCCTCCCCTCCACTCCCTCCATTACCATGCCCGCACATGTTGCCTTCTTTCAGGATGGGAGATTTTTCGGCAGAGCACTTGGAGCACATACCCTAGGCAACGAACTTACTTGCATTTCTGATTTGGGAAGGAAAATCTATGGGGCCAGGACTGTGATTAACAGAGCGGTGTCAAGTTGGAGGCCTGTAACCAGCGGTGTCCTCCAGGGGTCAATACTCGGTCCAATCTTGTTCAATATATTCATCAATGACCTGGATGAGGGGACAGTGTATCCTCAGCAAGTTCACTGATGATACCAAACTGGGAGGAGTGGCTGACAATCCAGAGGGCCGCGGTGCCATCCAGCGTGACCTGGACAGGCTGGAGAGCTGGGCAGAGAAGAACCTAATGAGGTTCAACATAAGAAAGTGCAGGGTCCTGCACCTGGGGAGGAAGAATGCTAGCCACCAGTATAGGTTAGGGGTGGACCTGATGGGAAGTAGTTCTGAGGAGAAGGATTTGGGGATCCTGGTAGGTAGTAAATTTTCCATGAGCCAGCAATGTGCCCTTGTCGCCAAAAAGGCCAATGGAATCCTGGGCTGCATAGGGAAGAGTGTGGCCAGTAGGTCAAGGGAGGTCATTCTCCCCCTCTACTCTGCACTGGTGAGACTACAACTGGAATACTGTGTCCAGTTCTGGGCTCCCCAGTTCAAGAGGGACAGGGAACTGCTGGAGAGAGTCCAGCATAGGGCAACTGAGATGACTGAGGGATTGGAGCATCTCCCTTATGAGGAAAGGCTGAGAGAGCTGGGACTCTTTAGCCTGGAGGAGAGAAGGCTGAGGGGAGACCTTATTACTGTGTACAAGTATCTAAAGGGTGGGTTGAAGGAGGATGGAGCCAGACTCTTTTCAGTGGTTCCCAGTGACAGGACGAGGGGCAATAGGCACAAGCTGGAACATAGGAAGTTCCGTTCAAATACATGGAAAAACTTCTTTACAGTTAGGATGACAGAGCACTGGCACAGGCTGCCCAGGGAGGTTGTGGCGTCCCCTTCTCTGGAGATTTTCAAGACCCGCCTGGATGCAGTCTTGAGTAATGTGCTCTAGGCAATCCTGCTTTAGCAGGGGAGTTGGACTAGATGATCTCTAGAGGTCCCTTCCAACTCTGAAAACTCTGTGATTCCATGATTCAGCTTTGTTTTGATTTTTCACCTCTCAAACTTGGAAATGTGTTACTTTCCTGCTTGGGAACCAATACCTCCATTTCTATATCTGGTGTCTTTGGATGAGAAGCTCCTCTAAGGACTGATGGAACTGTGCAAACCACCCCCATCTGCAAAGCAAAACCTCTCACTGTGCTATTCAGCTTGTTTGGGCTGCTTGTTTTTAAAATAGCCGTGTTGCTACAGGAAAACAAGAAAATTGCAACAGGATCAAGTTGTCCCAACAGTAAACTTTTATTGTAATGTAATGGTTTTCATCAATAGATTAAAAAAATAAAAAGGATAAGAGAAGGGAGTCAGTACCAATCTGAGAATCGTCAAAACCCAAGCATTGCCATAGTCCCCTGTCAAGAGATTAATTTTTTTTAAAAAGGGCAGCCAAAATAAATTGGGGTACCTGCCCTATTAAAACAAGGGCTGGTTCAGTGAGCTGCTCTTTAAAAGGACTAGTATTAATCCAGATAGAAGCAGGAGCTTCAGGAATAATCTGTATAACCTCTACCATGTATTTAGATGAGCAAAGGACTCAAACCATAAACTTAAAAATTAGATCCTTTAGCTCTTAAATGTACAGAAGATATTGCTCCCTGCCAGACTGCAACCATAACAAAAGAAAAAAAAAGAAATATTTTGAAGGAAGAAAATTAAGAAAGAGAGGGTTGGAGAGCAGGACAATGATTAATGAGTATAGGTTTTTTCTCCTCCTTCACTCCGTAGTATGGAGACATCTGATGCAGACTTCCAAACCAAAATACAGTTTATTTAGAACTCTGTATAGAAGCACGACTACATTTGCATGTCAGTGAGGAAAAGATGACCTAACAAAAGGTCTTCACACCATTTTGTGGCATTTAACATAGGGGTGTTCTTCAACTAATTGATTCACTTGCGTTAGGAGCATGTTGCCCTGCACTGTTATCAACAGAGACTGGACTCTGATTCAATTCAGTCCATCTGAAATAAACACATCCCAGGTCAGAAGTATTAGTTAAGAGAGCCAAATCGAATTAAATTAACCTGATTAGGGTGCTTAAGGTAGGAGCTGAGGCTTCCTATGCTGTCATTGGAAAGGAATAGGCTTCCTCAGTGGAAGAGAGTTCAGATCAAGTTGAGCCCACCTCTCTACAAAGACAAGGAGAAAAGCTGTCAGGCACTTGTGGTGAATGGATTGACCATATAATGATAGCTTACTCTTTGGTTTACTTCCTCTCTGGAAAGAATCATTTTCAGAATGAAATACATGTCAGATCTTTCAAAGATATTGTGTTGTGCTACAGAAACAAGTATCTCTGGAGGAGTCTCTGTGGGATCAGAAGGCTGTGAACAAATGAAATCCAAATCTGACTAAGGGAGATAATGTATTCTTCAGTTCTGTATGCGAGAGATTTTTACTTATCATTCCTTTGTGATTACATATGTCCTATCCTTACAAAACTGGGTACGAAGCTTCCTGGCAGCATCAGAGGAAGATGAATCATGTCCACAGAGGGGGTTTACTCTGTATTCCAGTTCTATCAAAGGATGCAAAATGATAAAATCATATTACATTGAAAGGTCAATTCTTTCTCCTTCAGGAAGGATATGTGGGAGCTGATTAACAGATTAAAGTCACATGTGACAAAGGAAAAGAAATCTACTATTTGCCTGATGCATCCACTCAAAATAATGTGAAAGGTTAAAGGAAGCATTTCTAACGAGAACCATTTCTAACGTTTAAGTTATCATAAATAAAGCAATACAGTAGTGGTTGTGACCAATCAAAAGTACAAATATTGGCAAAATTCACAGACTAAGGCATTTAATTTTTTTTAATCCACTTGCTCTCCTGATATGAGATACGTATCAAACTTAATTAAATTGCCCAAAGGATTCACTATAAAGAGGACAAATAGGATAACAGGTATGTGTCAAATGTTAATTCAGTTTATTAATTAATTAAAAAAATGTTTCATCCCTGCTAGTCCCGGCAGTCATAATTCTTTATTTAACATTGGTCCAAGATCACTAATGTAAAGCTCTGACTGTGCCAGATGAAATAAGACCTAAGGATGCTTCATCAATAATTTCCACTTTACGGTCCCTCACCATACCTGGTAAGTCCCTGTAAGAATTACTTCACACGTGTACTCCATTACTGCAACAGGGAATCACATTGGGTTTGTGGCTGTTTGATGTGCAAACAGGGCTAAGCATGAGGTAGCCCACTCTCATAAGAGCAACACGTGGGGTGAGGGTTGGAGGGGGCAGAGGACAGACCTTTTTCACACTGCTGGAGCAGTGGGTGGGTTAAAATGTACGTCTTACAAGAAGGGTCAGACCCTGATTTTGCTCTCAGTGTTTCTTCTGTGGAAAGCTATAGGATATCAGTATTTGAAAACTTCCTCTAGCATTCGAAATACAGTGCATTTAATTGCAATAAAATGAACAACTCCTACCTAGTGCAAATTGCTCTGAGTTCCCTTGACTTCTGCAGAAGGGAAATGCTGGTTTAGACCACCTAAGCTCCCAGTGCAAAGAATCTGAGTTATATGCATGCTACAGACTGACTATGCACTCTCTCTGGAATGAAAAGTGAGAGGAAACATGTGTTGTCTCTAACTGAAGGGTTTAGAACACACTTTTGGTTCAAAAGTTCAAAGCTCAAGTATTATTGGATTACCTGTGCATTTAGGATGATTTGTGGGAAAAAAGAAAGCAGGCAGCATGAAAAAAAAAAAAAAGAGAGCAAAGATGGCATGAAGATACAAGGCAAGGTAAACAGACACAAGGAGACTGAAAAAAGAACAGGAAAAAGGTGAAATAAAAATTCTGATGAATTCTATGCAGCAATAATGATAGACAAGATACCAACTGCTCTTTTCTACCTAGAGTTTAGGAGGAGGTAGGGCTTCATTTGATGGCGTGTGAAAGAAAAGCCCTAGATAAATATAAAGGAGTTCTTATTATACAAAAATACAATCACTGAGATCCTCATCCCGTGTAAATTATTTTAGCTCTACAAAAGTCAATCCATTCACTAAACAAACACAGAAATACCACTACTGAAGTTACAGCATGTCACTTTCTCATTAAAAAATGGCCCTTATTTGGAAACTGTGTTTAAGCTGCTAAACCTCGAAATCTTTTTTTGTATCCCTCTCCATCTCACTGGAAAAATCCCACATGCGAGTAAAACCCTACGGAAAGTGTTGTTGCAGTTAGAGGACACTTTTTAATCACAATTTATCATGCACACTGATCACCGACAGCGGTGGAGAGGAAAATCTCCATAAAGAACTCTCTTGCCTCTGCAAGATTAAGAAACACAAATCACACCGTTTATTGTTGCAGCCCTCAGGACCTCAAGCAAAGAACAAGTATTTATCCATGGGTTCAGAAAAGACATTATACTTTGCCAGAGTGGATTTTTCAGTAACAAATAAATCTACTGGGTCAGCCTTCTCTATGCAGTTCTGGTGTCCTCTGCTCTTTCCTAGGCATCTGTTAGTGTCAGATGTAGGGCATTGGGTTACCTCAGTCTTTTAAGGTACTCCAGTATTGACAGGTTTATGTTCTGACACCTTAGAAAGGCAAGGGAAGTATCAATTCTAATATAGTATAGGAGAAAACTTAGAAAAGTGTTAAAACTTAGGTTTCTCACAGGTGCCAGAATTAGGCAGTAATCAAGGAATTGACCAGTCAGTAGGTTTGCAACAAAGGAGAAGAAATATATTTTTGTAGGATGTATTTAATGCACCCACCGTTTAAATGCTCAATTGCTCCAAATATTTCAGAGCAGATAAAGGCTTCCACTTGCATTCATTTCCTGTTGCTTTCTTATGCCAATCAAGAGAATAGCTATTTGACACACAGCTTTTTGAACAAGTTTGCAGGAGAGGAGACTCTTTTGATTTGCTGCTATTAGTCAGGGCAGAGGTCCATTCTTGGCACACAACACACAATCCATTTCATGTTCCTTCCCCCTTGGTGCATGGTCAAACAACTAGGAAACTGACAGACACAACGTTAAAATGGGTAATTATTCTAGGAAGAATGTCTTAGAAAAAAGGAAAGGATCTGTCCTTGTGACAGCTCGTTATGAGACACGCTACCACTTAGATACTGTAAAAAGTTTCAGAATTTCACACAAAATGGGAAGATAATTTATAAGCACAATTAGAATCCAGAAAAAGAATGCACATTGAATTGCAACATCTTTAGAACTAGGTTTTATGCCAGAAAATAACACACTTTCCATTGAACTGTAATTTCAAATGCAAATACCAGTGTCCTTAGAATGAAGCAGATGTTGGGCTTTTTTTTTCAGTGGAATGAGCAGTTGTTCATCTCTGAATCCTTGTCTTCTGGGGAAATATTTCAATGCCTTAGAGAATGAAGGACAGACATAGCTGCATTTTACAACACATTCCCAGGCAAGCTAATTTTAGCTCCATGTTTGGAGCAATTATTGAAAAGTTGTAGACTGTTATAGTGATAATTCCAGATTAGGGTCAAGTTCGGGGAGAGGGTTTTTTTACTGTGCGGGGAGAAGATTTTGCTACACTTGACTGTAAATTGTTCTGACAGTTAATAGAGGACAGACAGATGCTTCCACACATAAGTTGGAAGTTGCTTTGGCAACTAGCTGGAAAATAAAATCCTCTGGGGTGAAAAACCTATTTTATTAATCCAACTGTAAAGGCAGCTACAACTGGTTGCGTTTCGGGTATCACTGGAGAAAACAATACACAGCTGACTGAACATCCTACTGTCCTCCCAATGTAGGCTTTGATTTACATCCTACCTCACCCCCATAGTACATATATATGTGTGTATATATATCGCATGACCCCCACCAACACGGCAAATTTCCCACCATCCCCAAGTGGGGCCAGGGTGGTGATGGTGACACAGTTCATGTTGATAATAACTGAAAATACCCAAGAGCTTGCTTACCGTAAAGGGCCTGACATCCTGTTCTTTTTGTGATTTTGGCATTTAGTTGGTTTTCTTCTTGCATATACATTATAATGCTGCCTTGTTTGCTGAAGGGTATTTCATGGTATGGCACATTCTCTGCATCTTTTGGCTGCGCCAGCTGGCACTTTGGGGTGCACACTGATGGGTTTTACCCTGGGAGCTGACACCAGGAGCATCCCATGATTGGCACGACAGCCAGGGGAGGCGAGTGCCGTGCCAGGGAGGTGGCCATGCCCCTTGGCTGGCCTGGAGCAGCTGGAGCTGGTTGCAATGCCTGGAATGGAAAAGGCACAGAGAGGAAAAGGATGAAATGACCGATGCACCAGCGAACAGAGAGGAGAGTGTTTTATTAAGCACACCCAAGCAGCTATTTTTAAAGACTTTTCTTGGGGATTGAACATGAAGCGAGACTGTGTGGACTGTGTTGAAGAAACAAGGAGGTTCAAAGATCATTTGGGCTGTGCACAGGTGGAGCAAGACCTCTTACCAAAGAAACACACGCAGCACACAACAGAGCAGGTACAGAGCTCCATTTAGGGACTAATTCCGCTTTATTGAAGAGCAACGATTTTGTTGTCTTAATTAGAACTGAGAGACAGTCTTTGATGTTTGATTAATGGAACTGCCTTCCCCCCCCCCCCTTTTATTTGGATCATTTAGAAAAACAACATGGAAAAAAAATTGGCTTAATTTTCTCCTGGCCGAGTTCTCTCCTGAAATAAATTGGCACAACTTCACATGAACCAGTGATTCTTTGTCTGAGCCATCACAGCAATTGGATCAGTAGGTTTTATGAGATTTCAAAGGAAAGTTAAAATTATTTATGATGATCAAGACATATATAATAAAAATTCAAAACACCAGATTTATGCATAAGGGAAAACTATACTGTAAAATTATGTGTAGAAACATAAAATGCCATGCAAAATCCTGTTAGATGAAAAGAAAGGACACTTTATTCAACTGCCTTTTATAAATACTGAAAGCTGGCCAAATGTACATTTTACGATTTTTTTTAATACAGTGCATAAACTATATTTGGATTATATGTCGTAATCTAAAGCTAAGTGAACATAAAAGGAAATCAAATAAAACAAAATAGCTTGTACCTTTTCACTTTGCTATTAAGATTGAGTATTTGTTCCTGATTATTCAATATAAGCATCCAGATCCTCAGCAGTCATTTGGCAGTGTCCCTTTCACTTCTGTAAAGTGAAAACAGCATTGGCTTGGGGCAAGGGACATAGGTTGAACCTTGGCTTTGGAATAAATTCAGTACTAGGCTACATATTCTGGGCTTGAAATCTGAATCACATTTAGGTTTCTAGCATTCGAAGAAATACATCTTCTTTGCAGGTTTACAAACTGAACAATGTGCTGTTTTATCTTTTCATAACACATCTTGGAGCTGTACAACGTACGATGAACCTACACCTATCAGGGTTGCATCCCTGGATAAACTACTGATTCATGTGCTTGCCTTGCCCAGTCTATAAGCCAGCATTTGGATAATACACCAGTAGCAGACAGAAAAAGCTTGACAAGACAAGCTTTAATGTTATGCAGTTTAAAAAAAAACAAAACAAAACAAAACTGAGGGCAAACCTTGGCTTCTGTACAAAAGAAAACTATTTTAAGGAACTGGTGGACAAAGGGCTTGAACTGAAAATCTGCTTTTAAACCTAAATTCACAGCAGTTATTTCAGCTGACCTTGATATACTTAGAGAGGGATTTTTTTGTATTTTGTTTTATTATTTAACTATAATATTCTCCTCCTCTTGGTGGTGTTTTGTAGTTGGTGCTTTTTATGAGAAATCCTTGAAAATAACAGTACTCTTTTTCATCACACACTAAATGCATGATTGACAGTCCCCCTGGAAAGATAGGACTTCATGAGAGATAAAAGGCAATACAATATAAATAAAATACATAAATCAAGAATGCATTTTCATCTCATTACAGCTAGGATAAGCTTGCGTCTACAGAGCAAGAACTTTACATCCTTTATTTATGCAACAGTCCAAGTTCTGACTGGTTGGTCATGATGCCTGGGAAAAGTGAAACCCGAGGCCAAAACTCACATTTACTCTTCTGTGCCCTTGCTACCATCATGGGGGAAAATGGCGGATACAACGCTGAGATACCTGCTGGGAAAAGAAATTGTTGTCTCCTAACCTGAAGGAAAACCCATGCAGGCATTTTCTCTGCATCTGGGCTTTTGGGAGTGTCACTCATCATTTCCAAAGGGAACGACTTTGCTGCTCAGATTGAGTGTGTGAATGCACACACACATGCAGGTGTGCGCGCAGGTGGCAGGTATGGGATCGGGACTGCATGCTCAGAGGTAACCTAATTTTTGTGATTGTATCGGAAAGTGGACCGGAGGTCTCTGAAGAGAAGAAATGTTACTGTGCTTAATGCCAGATCTGCACAACGAGACAGTGCTGTGCAAAACTGTTCCTTCCTTTTTTCTTTTTTCTTTTTTCTTTTCTCTTTTTCTCAGTTTTGTCACAATACCAACTGGCGCAGTGTATGGACAGAATTTTAAAAAAAAGAGCCTCTCCAACAAAAAACCTCAAAACAACCCTCAAAACTGGAGTAGGTAAATGTCACTGTTCACATAGTTTAACCAAATAATTTTTAACATTGTTTGTGTATCCTGACACTCTATTTTCCCATACACCTCACAATTTCTTAAACTAATTATATCAACTTGTGTAACAGACAATGCACAGTCATGGCCTTAAGGGCACTGTGGGCCAAATAATTTCATTGTGTTGTGGTAAGAGTGGTTTTAACCAACATTGTTGGAGATAAACTGCCTTTTTCCTGCACAACTTATTTTCCAAACCCGTCCTGCAGTGGACAACCACCTTGTTTCATAACTTCAGATAAGGTGGGTGACATACATTTCCCTGGCAGTTGGTCCAGTGCCTCCTGCCCCTGCCCTCTCTGTACTTGAGACTGAAACACCTGCACTTCCATACTGAGTTGTTGCTGTATTATGCAGTGTGAGAAGTTCTTTAAGGAATCACGTATTGTTCCTTCCAAATCAAAAACTGCCGCAGTGATGGCATCAAACAATTTTTGTTCAGATCCAAATTCTAATTTTATGGCTTGCACCTCCTAGCACGACAACTCCACTTGATGCCTTTTGCCTATAAATTTTACTAAGCCTTGGAGCTGGGCCTGAAGGTTTCCCATTTGGGTTTCTGCGTTGAGGTCTTACAAAACCCTGAGAGTACTTGACAGCTCTCTTGCTCTTCATAAAATCCTGTAGCCCTTCATTATTCCTCAAAATGATATATTTTTGTGATCTTGACATCATGGTACAACATCATTCCTCACTGTGTTGGTGTTAAACTTTATTTGAATAATATATTCACTCTGAAGATCCATGTATAACTCACTTCTTTCTCTTCCCCACAATGGTGATGGCCAGGGTTTTTTTTTTAACACAGGTCTTGTTAATCACTGTTTCAGGATCACAATATGCCTTGAATTAGACCAAGGCTTTGGTGCATTGGCCCAATCAACCTACTTCCTAAATATAACCAAAACCACTATAATTAAACTGTTTTTTCCATAAAAGTGTTTCCTTTTGTCATTATTGATTTCTTCTCCTACGTTGCCAAATAATTTCTGATTTATTCTCAGTGTTTAATTCTGTGGTGTTGGTAGCTCTTGCACTCAGGGAAATTTTACCTCCCTTGCGTGATTCTCGCACCGAACCTGTATCTTGTGGAAAGTAATCTCATTTTAACAGTTCCAGCTTTGCTACTGGAGACTGTGGTGATGGTGCTGGTTTCTCTGGCTTCAGACTTGGTTATCCAGAGATGGTTGCATTGCTCCATTCAGTCATGGTGTAGGGCTGCTCAGCCATATGTAGCCCTCAGGGGAAGCTGAAGGTGGTGCTCTTGGCTTCTCCCTCATATTAGTAAAGACGCAAACAAAAACATGCCTTCTTCTTCTCTCCTTGCAAGGGTCACTATAATATCTATTAGCATGGGGGCTGTATGAAGCCATTCAGACACCCCTTGATACAGCCCTTACAGCCCCTGGGGTACCATTTGTGTCTGGATAGGTGCCATACTGCGTTATTCATCGTCATCCTCGCTTGATTTCTAGAGGTGTCCACCGCACGTTCTCAGCAGGAACTGCCACTTAAGCTTCCCAGACCTGTGCCCATGTGTCTGTTTCCCCTTTTTTCCCCTGCACTGCCCTCTCAGCCTGCCAGGCTTTCCCAGCCTCAGCGCGCTCCGCAGCTGCCTGTAAACACGTCCGCCTTTCTTTATAACCAGCCACACGTCCCTTCGGCTGCCAAATCTCACCCTCCCCTTTTCTAATTGCCTCACTCCCCTCTGAGAGTGCAGTCACTAATTGCCACACAAATAGCTACACTAAGCATAAACAGTGAATTTTCTGATACTGTTCTTCGCTTTAGCTAATTCAGAATACACTTTCCCTCCGTCATACCGTACCGGGCCTGTCTGGTCTTTGTCCCAAGGACTGGGATTATGATTTTCACTGCTACTTTAGCCAATTTGTCCCGTGGTTGGGAGCAGAAGAAAGTCAGGGCTGACCCCTTATTCCCTCCTGCCTTGCCCTTCTACCCTGTGCCGTTCTGCTAACACATCAAAAGCACCAGTAATACAGCTATGCACATCTTTTTTTTTTTTTCCCAAATTACTGACCCAGAAGCCCGCAAGTGCTTAAGTTCAGTACCCAAACCCTTATTTATCTGAGTCAGTTCAGTAGATTGCCTACATTCTTCACTAAAATTTTGTCACAGGGAAAAATCCCCTCAGTTCACACAGTTTAACCAAAACAGGATTGAGGTGGTTTATCGGTTTATTAACTGCACATAATTAACTGGCAACCAGTGAACCAGAATTTATGAAACGCTAATAAACACCTCCAACTTTTGAAACACCTATCTAGGACCAATCGCAGAAAGCTCCAATCCATCAGGCGCCCACGCACTCACACTGCGGTGGGCACACAGCCCACCTGCACACACCTGCACCCACGGCAGCTGTGGGCAGCAGACAACCCATCTTCTGTTTGGGGAGGGCAGGTCACCTCATTTCTCTCCTCTCTCCCACGGCTGACGTGGGCTCTCCAGCCTACCATGTGCCCCTGCTGCTCCCCATACTCTGCCAGTGAATGCAGGGGCTGGTGAGACAGTCCCCATGGCCCCAGGCACCCCGGGATGGGGGGTCCCATGTGCTGCCCCATGCTGCCAGCCCCCGGCTGGACACGATGCCCATTGGGGGTTCTCCTCCATCATGGGGCTGCTGCCACTCCAGGGTTTTTCCCCCTCCACTACTACTCTTCGTGCCACTTCTATATTTCTTTTCAGGCTAACTCCACCTTTGTTTCAAAAGTCTCTCTGCAGCCACCTCTCTGAAGATATTAGCCCCAAATAGTCGCAAACATGTATGCACATTGCAACAATCCTAAATCTTTGGTCTACCATGCGTCTGACCTGTCTCTCTCGCACAGGTGTAAAACTGAATTTGCTCCTCTGATGCCAAGAAGCATTAATTATTGGTGCTCATCAGGTCCCTCAGGAAAAGAGTTTCTGTTCTATATTTCAAAATAATTTTCCGTATCATTACTGGGAACTTGTCCCTGACATTTAGCAGGTGTAGTTCTTAATAGTCCCTGCAAGAGCCACTGGTTAAAGCATTTTTTTTTTCTTCTCTTTTGGTGGCAAGGGATCCACTGTCTTAACAGTCTGGAAAAATTGGGCCAAATATTGAATATCCCCCTTGGCCGCAATTCCTAATAAAATTTAAAACCCAAATGATACACAATTTGGCTGGAGAAAAAAACAGAAACAACCAAAGTTGCCAGCTGTCATTCTGACAAGCGATAATTTCTCCATGCCTGGACACTGGTTTATTTCTCTTGGTCACAGCATTCATTTTTGTTTTCCCTGATTACTCATGTCTGTTTATGCTGCTGTAGCATCTGTTTGATTATTGCATTTAGGAATCAAACTTGAAATATTAGCTCTGGCAGACTTCATACTTACTCATACATTTTGTTGGCTAAACCTGCAAAGCCAGAATAAAATGCAGTTTGAAAGATACAGAGAATGGTATTTTCCCAATTTCTTTATTTTTAAGAAAACTGTCTGCTTGTTCTTCTGCTAGCGAACTGAGGTACCTGGGTATAAAACATGAGTGCTCTCTCTCTCTCAGATTTTAGTTTGGTATGTTATTGTAAGTAGGGAGAAATAAAGGATAGACACTTTCTTGTTTGGATAGTTGCATTAAATTCTCACACAAAATTTTGGGAAAAAAAAGCTTAATTCCCCTGTTGAAGGTGGTAATAAAGGTTGTGATGCCATTAAAAGGTGCTGCCACTTGGACTGTAATATTCTTAAGGCATTTATTTCATGTTTTTTATTTCTTAAAAGATACACCAGTCCAGAATATTATGATTATTGAAAGGTGTTGCCTCTTAATAGATGTTTTGTGTCCTACCCTTTTTAGTCCTTCTTTGAAAGGCAGTTGCTCCATATTCTTGATCATTTAGTTGTCCTTTCTGCACCTTCTCTTACTCTCTCATGTCCTTCTTAGTCTGCAGTACTCAAAAGAGGGTGTCTTGAGATTTTTATACGGTGGCAAAATGATTGTCCCTCTTTTTTCCTTACACTGTCCTAAAGATGTCCAGAATTTTTCTGGCCCGTTTTGGGGCCAGTGCACAATATGCCGAGGCAGGTCCGAGCGCTGGGCTGTAACTACCAGAGTTCAGCCCCTAATAACCAGAGTTTAGATTATTTTCCCTTTGCCTTACATTTGCCTACACTGAAGCTCATCTGACACTTTTTTACTGATGGAATCAAGCTTTACTGAAGAGGGATTTTCTGCAGTCCTTTGAAGGAATTTGATTGCTCAAGAGATCTCAGCATCATCTCAGATTTTGAGATTTCATTGCTGGTTTATTTTCCAAGTCATTGATGGTTTTATTCAATAAAGCCACTTCCAGCACTGACCCTTAGGGGACCCCATTGCTGATCCCTCACCGTCGTGAAAGATGATCTTTAAGACCTACCTTTTGCTTCCTACCTGTTATTAAACTTCAGTCCATAAAACAATTTTTCTTCCAGTCCCATGGCATTTTTTTTCTTTAATACCCTTAATAAAAAATGTGTTCAAAGGCTTTTTGAGAAGACAAATATATTAACTCCACCAGATCCCGTTTTGCCTCTGTGCTCATGGACATGTATCAGGACACTGCCTATGTTTGAGGCTGGCTAAACTGCTGGGGAGGAGGAGGGAAGCACGCAGGGCCCTGACAGCATCCTCCTGGGACTCCCGTGGGTTAGCAAGGCAGCATTTCTCTCTACAGAAGCCTTGCAGATTCTTTCCTGATGTACCGTGCTTATCCATGATCTCAATTCTTGGAGATAAACTCCATTTTACTCCCAGGGATGGAAATCAGGGTTAGGTGTAAAGCCCAGCTTCTGGATATCGTGTTTAATACTCAACTTCCAAAATGCTCACAAAATAAACTGTCATTTTGAATGCAGCCTGCTCTAACGTGCCTTTATCTGTATGACAAGCGAGACAAATTTTCCCTAAATATAAGAAAAAGGCAATCCCCTTGGGCACCTTCCAGAGACGGTATGACATGTCCAGAAGATAGTTTCTCAAGCTATACTTGAAGTTTGGTCTATTTTTATTCCCCCACTCTTTGCTAATGCCACCCCTTTTGATTTGAGGTTGCCAGAAGTGTGTCTTTTTTCTCTGATCATTTTAGGATTATCTTTCTTAAGCTTCTATAAGTTTTAGATATTGTGGCCAGAAATGGTTTTTGGTCACACTCAGGGTGAAGCCACTCTTTCCTGGGTTTTATCATTAGCCTCAATTTATAGATAGGATCTACAACTCATGATGAGGTGAAATAACTTGCTGCAGGGTCTGCTAGAGCTGAGCTGCAAAAAAATCCCAGAATCCCAAATGCTTGGAAAATAGTCCAGATTTAGGTTTTTTTCTAATGCTGATGTTTTGAAAAAAAGAAGTCAGTCTAGAAATTCTGAACGTGGACACTACTGGTGTTTCACTTGCTACCTCCGCCTCTGAAAAGTCTGTTTGTTGTGCATCTCGCCCACCAAGGGCTCCCAGCACCATGAAAGCATCATGCTTACAGCTTTGTCATACTGCATTTCTGCATGTTATAAAAACTCTCTGCATTCAGGCTGACTCCCCTGAACCTAGAAGCTGGTTTTCTATCCTTCCCCAGATATATTTCCAACTATGTCACAACACCAAGATGTGAGGCCAGAGGCTCAGATATAAAGAAAACCCATTAGAAATTTGAGAGAATCAGCTGAAAGCAATGAAGATTTATGGCAGCGTAGTGACTAAGTGGGCCATGATTGCTGGCATGGATTCCCGAGTTTCCAGCCGTTAAATGGTTCCTGTGACTCTCTCAGCTTTAGATCACAGACTGCTCTGCTGCATCTCCTTACCTCACTGGGTTATGTGGATTTCTTCAGTAACCTCATATCAAGGCATATATTTGGGCAGAAAAATCCCATTTGTCTCTCCCTTTCCTGTATTGGTGAGATCTTTCTAAAGGCTTGAGTGGGAGACACATGAAGGGTAACTGCCGTTTGTATCCTTGAAAACCTTCTGTCATCATTTCAATCATAAAGTCCAGTGTGTCCTGTCAGTCTCTGGCTTATAATTGCGCATCCTTGAAAACTGAACACCAGGGTCCTTACTCGTAACTGTTCCATCAGGTCACAGTCCATTTTGTGTGTTTGCATTAACATTTTTTTGTTTCTGTTTTCCCACATTGCAGGATTTAGCTTCTGATATATTTAGAACGTAACAGGGTGTGTTTGCTTGTGTGAAAGAATAATTTTACTTTACAGTTTTTTCTCCTAAAAACAGCCACTTTTGGACGATCGAAGTCTACAGAAAGCACCTGTCTTGCCACTTTCTTCCTGTTTTTATTTCCAACTTTCTTGACACATTCACAGAATCATTCACTCTCAAGCTCATTTGTAGTTCATTTGCAGAGCCGAAATTCTGTTGCAAGCTTTCATACATCGTAAAGAAAACCTCATTGTAAAAATACCTGAGGCAACTAAAGTAAATGTAGTGATATATCCTAGTAATCCACACATTCATTCTTCTTCTGCAATAAAGCTGTTGGGCAGGAGTTCAATTGCTCTACTGGAGTGCAGGAATGCAGTATGAGAAGATACAAAACTCCAAAGAGAATGGAGCAAAGTCTGCGTTTGAGGGAAAAAACAACCAGTTTCAGTTAGCATCAATTACCACAGACAGCCACAGGCACAAATGTGCATGCCACAGAAATGCATGGCTATTTTTTTTCTTATTCGTTCTGGACTGAAGAGAAAATACTATTATCCATCCCTATTTCAGTGCCTGTTTTATTGATTGTATTGTTCTGGGCAGGCATTTTATAGATTTTACACAACAAAGGCAAAGTATTACCCTTAGGAAAGTCTTCTTCTGAACCAAAAAAAATCTATTATCCTGACTTTTGGGTGCATTGAGTGAGCCAAAATAAGCAATGACAAAAGACTATAGTGACAGATAATCTCATGAAAAAATTGGAAAATAACTTCCTTTTTTTTTTCTAGATGGAACTATATCATGGCTTGCCTAGTGCTGATTTAACCAGAAACAGAGAAATTATGAGTGAAATATACACAGAGTTTGTACAGTAGAGGTATGTTTAACTTGTTGTAACTTGTAACTTTCTAACTTTTACACAAAGTGAGTTATTCTGTGACCCTTTCACATATTTCCCAGGCTAGATTCTATTTCCATATAATTGAAATAAAAATTAATGTAGTGAATCCCTTTAATTTAACTGCTATTCTCCTACCACTTAGGATTTGATGTATCATTTTACCTCCGGAAATCTGGCATCCAGGTACAAGTGTCTCTGAAAATGTCCAGAGAAAAAAAAAGAAGAATGAAAGGACCTACTCAAATAAGCATTTGTCTAATAAGAATGCTTTGTCTGTCTTGAGGGGCAAAAACCCCATCCTGCTCTCATATATTAAAACAGCTCACAGGTAGTATTGCTATTACTTTGACTGGAATATATGCAACTTGCTGACATTAGCCCCATTTACGGGATCCTGTTTTCACATGGATGACCTATACCTCAACAATTTAGCCAGCAAAGCAGATGAAAACAAAACACAAAAAACCCACGCACAAACCAAAAAAAGACTTATCTTCAAGTACAAATGCAGCTTTTTTCCTGTCTTGCCAAGAGATGTTAATACATGTTTTGTGGAAGTTTTTCTCGGTAGCCATAAGGTGGACATGCAGGTGATTCACAGTGGTGATTTCTTCTTGAAGGTGTATGAGGAACAATGTGAATAATTTGTGAAGGGGGCAAGAGGCAGGCTAGGCATCAAAAATAACCATGCAAGATAATTTTTCTCAGCAGCTGTGTATGAGCAAGCCCTGAAATTCTGATGTACTGTCAGACCCACTTGCAGATCATGGAAATCAATGTGGGTATTTCCATCAACTAAGAACAAGCTGGATCATATCCCATGTGCTTTTTCCATTCCATACATCTCCTGAGAATAAATCCAGCAAAGACCTGAGGTTTTGCATGTATACCATCTAAGATATTCTTAAATACAGGTGTATAATTGCACATGGGTTATTTAACGGATGAAGTTTCATTATTTTTTACAGTGACAACTCTGAAGGTCACCATTCATTACTTCAGTGGAATAGAATCCAAAAGCCCTTAACTACAAGCCCTGGAGAAGGTTACATGGGGTGTTTGGCTAACACTGGTTAGAAATGGGACCAAGATGTCTTCACCACCTTCTTTGTTGGAAGACTTCTACCTCTGTCTTCCTGTTTCTCTCAGTCAGTGAGAGCTGAAACAAGGGGAAATTTGTTGGTTACAGACCTCCATCATCATTCAGACTCCCCACCCAAAAACACCATCTTCTCCTTGACCCACTTTTTCCCCACAGGTGAAACACAAAAATATCCTCCTCTTGCTTTTTATCATATGCCATTCTGTTATTGTTACACTACTTCATCAAACTTCCCAGAGCTGGAATTCAGAGGGGGTGAAAAAAGATGTTTTTCAATACTTCTGGAATATGAAGCATGTGAAAAGTAATAAAATACTAGCTACATTTTTTATTGTTAATTTTTGCTACAAGGAAGCAAGAATTTGGAGATAAGTTTGTTTTTCTTCAGGAGCTAATGACTTGACTTGTTCCCTAAGAAAAAATACTCACCTCAGGATAGGGTCTAACCAGTAACGGCACCGTGAAGCTGTCCAGCTGTTAGATATGTGATGATTATCCAGAAAATTCCCAATTATTTGGTCTGGTTCTTTCTTAGTGTTTTAAAGAAAGATTTAAAAAGCAGTCTCCATGCATCTCCCATGTATGATACACCTTAACGAATATCGGCAAATCTATATTCTTGAAGCAGAAATACCTAGGAGCTTTGATCTCTTTTAAAACCACTGAAGGTAGTTTACGTCAAGTTGCACAAACATGGATAATCTTCCTAGCTTTAAATACGTTCCAGCTGAGATCATTCTTATGTCTTTAATGGATGTCAGTAAGTCTTTAATAGCTGATGACTTAGTCCCCAGGTAACACAGAAGAAAGATCAAGTAGCTCTGTAGTGCTGCTGAAACTGTATAGCATGGTGGAAATAACCTTAAGCCATGAATCTCAGCTAAGGAACGGAGCTACCAGCAGCTCTGCCATGCTGCCTTGCATTTACAGATGCAGGAGGAGAAAAGAAGCAAAGGGGTGTGAAAATTTCTGAGCACCTATTAAGCACTTTTCTGTCTTCAAGACTGCTGCCTTCACAGGCCTTTTTCAGTCCTTTTCAAACTGTTTCTTCCAAACAGACTCACAAATGGCATGTTACTCCACACAGTCATCTGTTGCAGTAAGACCACTTGCAGGGACAAATACCATTTATCCTGAATAAGGTTATCAGAAATTGGCCAGTGAGGTGAGTTACATCTTACATGTAAATCCTTGCAGGGTCCTCTGCGAACACTTTGACTTGTGCTGCTTCAGTAGTCTGCCCCATAGATTCAAGTGTTCCACATGAGATTGTGATTTCCTCTATGGGTCTATATAACACCAACTTTGGAGAAGAATATGAAATTCATCTGGTAGAAATCTAATACATTATTTACTGTATTTGAGTCTTTGATGCTCACCAGTGAACACTTTATTGCATCTGAGCCCTCTACTCTGCTCTTGTGAGACCCCACTTGGAGTACTGAATCCAGCTCTGGGGTCCCCAGCATAAGAAGGACATGGACTTGTTGAAGCAAGTCCAGAGGAGGGCCACGAAGATGATCAAAGGGCTGGAGCACCTCTCCTGTGAGGACAGGTTGAGAGAGTTGGGGTTGTTCAGGCTGGAGAAGAGAAGGCTCCCGGGAGACCTTAGAGCAGCCTTCCAGTACCTAAAGGGGGCCTACAGGAAGGATGGGGAGGGACTCTTTATCAGTGAGTGTAGAGATAGGATGAGAGGTAACAGTTTCAAACTGGGAGAGGCTAGATATAGATTAGATTTTAGGAAGAAATTCTTTACTGTGAGGGTGGTGAGACACTGGAACAAGTTGCCCAGAGAAGTTGTGGAGGCCCCATCCCTGGAGGTGTTCAAGGCCAGGCTGGATGGGGCTTTGAGCAACCTGGTCTAGTGGGAGGTGTCCTTGCCCATGGCAGGGGGGTTGGAACTAGATAATCATTAAGGTCCCTTCCAACTCTAATCATTCTATGATTCTATGTTTCTATGATCTGTCCTCACAAACTTTCTGTGTTGTTTACGGTTCCCTTTAATGAACTGCTATGAAAATTAATGTACTGCAAAATTAAAGGGCCACATCCTGCCAAATCCTAATGGAAAGCACATTGTGGGAGAAAAGGCCACAGAGAACCTGCAGTCCCTTTCCTTGAGAAGCCTACCTAAAGCCAGGCAGGATTTCAGCCCCTAAACACGGTGATAATTTTCCCATTACTGTTCCCCACCAGCAGACTTTCACAGGAGCGGGGCAGGCAGTGGGCACTGGCTCTGCCTTTCCTCTCACACAGCAAGGCATGAAGAGCATGCTTGAGGCTCTCCAGATCAAGATAACTAACTCTGTGTGGGCCAAAACTGAGTCAGGGACCCGGGGGGGGGAAGTATTCGAATATTCCCAAAAGCCCTCAAGAGCTGTGTGGCAATGGATCTCAGGGCCAGGGTATTGGGCATTCAAAGTGCCACAGCTAGGAGTAGGCAAAAATAAAAGATAAAGGAAAGGAAAGGATGGCCCCTGGAGATCAGTGGACTGAAGTGCCTTGCAAAGAAGCCTAGTCCTGACTGACCAGGACCATAGATATGTAATGTATAATTTTGTAAAGTTTGAAATAAAGATATTCTAACCTGCATTAAACCAAGAAGTTATACTTGTAAGCAAGGCACCGCAGGAGCGGCACTGCTCTGTTTGCCTGTGCTGTCATCTCTACGCCCAGTGCAGGTCAGGGACACAGCGCTGCAATTTACAGGTTGGTGTCTCTGAACCTCTCCAGGACTGGAGACAGCAGAAGCAATTCTGGAAAGCAAATACTCCTCTCCATAACAACAAAAATGAAACAACTTTGCATGTCCAGCCAAGCCCTCACAAAACAAACCTGGCAGGGGACTCTATAGGATATTGTATGATAAAAATCAATTTCCTGAATGACTTCTGCTTTTTGTAACTGCTCATCTGTTTGCGTGGCATTTCCTACCGCTTCCAAATGCACAGTGGGAGCAATCTTCCTATGCTCTTTCACAAATCTTTCTGCAGTAGATCTAGCTCAAACAAACTAGTTCATAACAACCTCTCATAATAAATTATAGTGCTAAAGAAGAACATCTCTTCAAAAAATTATTGCAGTTTATGTGAATTAACAAAAAGACTGAGACCTCACTGTCTAGTCCTGTAAAGAACCTCACTATCACAAATGCTTTTCTCTGATGACCAAAAAGAATAAAAACCCATAAACAATCAAGACTACCCTCTGGGTTTGCTGTGAGACTCCTGTTAGCTTTTTAGGGAAACAGCAGCTGAAGCATCTGGATTTGTTCTTTATGTCTTCCTTTTCACTAATACTTTCTCATTTTCTCTTGACATCATATTCTCCTGAAAATTCTTCTCCACATCATGTTTCCTATAATTTCTCTGCACAAATGCCCAGATAGGTGTCTTTCCCTTTCTCCAAACCTCCAGGAAGGAAAATATACAACGTTCTGAGGCAGCCTCTTACACCTTCTTAAAGAATCTGTGCTTTTCCCTGCATATACTCAATCTAAATGGCTCTAGAAATTGTTTCTCCTTACATTTCTCCTTGTTCTCTTTAAGGAAAGTTGATGATAGTTTCTTATTAAAATTTGCCATATGGCTACCAAATTTATTGGTCCTTTGAATTTTGATTCTTTTCTGGTTCTGAGGATCTCATGCGTGACACATGCAAAGGTACATAGATGTGAATTAATCAACATACAGAGTGATGTGATTTTGGTGAAGTCCCACATAGGGCTTATGTAGTAATTAGAAGTGACTGATCACTACTTGAAAAGCATACAAGATTGTTATTGTAACATTTGACAAGTAGTATTTGAGCAGCTGGCTGAATAATAAAGGAAATGTTAACTAGCACATCTGAGGAGCAACAGAATTTGTTCTCCAAATACATTATTCAAGAAGTAATTTTTCAGGCGGTGTTAGAGGTGATATTTGGCAAAGTACAGGACAAAATGTTCATTGTTGAGGCATAGTTTGGTATTTTTGCTGTTTTGCAAATTTGTCATTCTGCTGCATATTTGAAAAGTTCTGTGAACACGGCCTCAGGCTGTCAAACTTTGCTCTTTTAGAGTTGCTCATTTTTCATCCAGTCTGAAGATAGTTTTGTAATTCAAAAAAAATGCCAAGAATATTACAGTTCCAAAAAGGTTATTTGCACACCAGCTGCAGAAATACTGTGTATTTTGTTTGTTTCTGAAAACACTTTCAATGTCAGGTAAGAAAAAAAACCTCTGAACATTTTGTGTTCAACCTAGTGTAAAATGTCAGAGCAAAAGTCAAGAAGTGCAAGGTGCTTCCCTAACACATTCTGACATTAAAAATTTTTGATTTTATGAATATGTGCCCTATAGCTTATAGATTTTTTTTCACTTCTTTGTTTTCTTGTACTTATTTTTTTCTCTTATTTAGCTTTCACTTATGTGAGGAGGGTTACATTTCTACACAATTTTCTCTGTTTTCATCAGAGAACCCAATTCTTGGAAGTTAAAGACAGGCATTCTTCTGGTTGTTGCTTGAAGAGTACTGTGTCAGGCCCCCTGAAGATCCGAGACTGAACATCTGCTCTAAATGCTGATAACTAGCACATTTCTGATTTAGTTGCTGGCAGAGCCAGCTCCAGGCTTCTCAGCAGACAGTGATGTTTTGCTGCTCAAGGACCTGACAGCCATAGGCGTAAGCCATGCTGGCTGTAAGAAAGGGTAGAGCTGAGAAGGAAGAGCAGTGGGTACATGTTTGGGGGCACAGGAAAATTGAGGGACAGGGGACACTAGATAGGATGGGCCTCCCCTAGCAGTTATACCACTGACCTAAACATCCCTCCTATACCCTTTTGGAAGCAATAGCCATAGCCACCCCAAGCGTTCCAGGCTTTGATGAATTTAGGTAGTGGGACAACAAATTATTTTCTTCCCGTAGTTATATGTCCCCCATATCAAGAAGTAGTGCTGTTCAGTGTTGAGACTGAAATACCTGATTTGGAAGAAATGCTTTCTTTTTGTGATCCTTCTCTGCCTTTCATAGTTGCTAACCATCATGGATAGTTTTGATCTTCCCTGAATCTATAAGCATCATCTACATACCATCTTATTTCTGGCAGTCTTTGTTCCTTCATATATTATTGGTTTTCTTGAGTATCACTGCTTTACCAAGTCCCAGCTTGTACTAGGAAACCTAAAAGAATGCCCTTTGAAAACATAATCAAACTGATTAACTGTATACAAAGTGACTGAAGAAGACACAAACACTGAAAATAAGAGCTCAGCAAATGATAACATACTTCATCTTCTTTCTGACAAATTATTTAACATGTTTGTCTGAGTATTCACCACCTTGACTTAACTCTGCCATATTCCTCTCCCAAGCTTTGTCTCCTTCATATTAATACAATAGCTGATACTGGACAGAGGATTTCCCTGAAAAGTCTGAGGCTTTTCACGAGGCAGAGCTATCACTTGGGGATATCAGGTAGCTATAGGAAGCATCCTTTAGATGACAGGGGATATGGAGGGATTGCTCCGTGCATCAGTCGTCCCCAGCTGGAATGTTGCTGAAACAGCAATCGTGATCTACACCTTCTTCATTTTGCTGCATTTCCTCTTTGCTAAATGCAGGATTTAAGAGATGTGGCCTATTTGTTATGGTAAGATCAACATAGTTATTTTCAAACTAGCCCTTCTTCTTCTAATGTTGGTCAAAATCTTAAGCCTGAAATACAATACAGCCAAACAAAAACTGTTCTGTACTTTTAATATACACAACCGCATCTTAGCCAGAATATAATCGATAGTAACATACCACATCTGCAGAATTTCCACAGATTATTAATATTAAGAGGATATTTTTATATTATAGTCTGTATTATGTGTAATAATTTTGTCAGCACCTGTCAGAATTGTAATTGGTTGATTTGACGACATGATAAACTGCAGGTGATACGTAATATACATTCAGATTTCATGCAAGAATATATAAAATTAATAGCTTTGATAAATTTGTGATATCTTACATCACAGCTGGCTTTGCCTCATGTGACCAGTTAAAAATAACAAAACATTTCCTTGTTGATCACATAAGTCACGAACTATAAACATGCCAGATTAAATTTACAGCTAGGTGGTAGTACCATTTTGATTTTGCTGCTGCTTGGCAAGTCTCTACTTTGCATAAATTAAGCCAAAATGTAGAATATTTACAATGTTTCTGACACTCTACGATATCTAATGTGAATTTTACACTGATTGTCAGTACACCTCCTTGCATATAATTGTAAACATTGTTAGAACCATCAAAATAGATGAAGAATTTTGTACTCATCGTTGCTTCATCAATCTGGTCTCTCATTTAGGTCTGAATATTAATTACTTAGCACAATTTTTGTTTTTTTGAAGTTAGAGTGTTATCATCAACTGTACTTGTACTTGTACTTATTCCAATATGTTTTGTCTTTAAAAATGACCTAAATAGATTTCATTACAGTATCTGAAACATCATCATATTTGCTTCCCTTTCCATTCATTTGATCTGCTAAACAGCACTGTACCGTCTCTATGTCTGCAAGTGACAGCTCACCACTGTTCAAAAATTATTTGAAGACTGTTAAAAAGGATGATGTGGTGGACTGACTCTGGCTGGACACCATGTACGCACCAAAGCCACTCTACCACTCCCCTCCTCTGCTGAACAAAGGGAGAGAAAATAAAATGAAAGGCTCGTGACTCGAGATAAAGGCAGGGAGATCACTCAGCAATTACTGTCATGGGCAAAACAGACTCGGGGAAATTAATTTAATTTATTAACAATCAAATCAGAGAAAGATAATGAGAAATAAAACCTAAATCTTAAAACACCTTGCCCCCACTCCTCCCTTCTTCTCAGGTTCAACTTCATTCCCAATTTCTCTACCTCATCCCCCTGAGTGGCACAAGGGGACAGGGAACGGGGGTTGCAGTCAGTTCATCACACGTTGTCTCTACTGCTCCTTCCTCCTCAGGGGGAGGACTCCTCCCACTCTTCTCCTGCTCCAGCATGTGGTACCTCCCACGGGAGACAGTCCCCCATGAACTTCTCCAACGTGGGTCCTTCCCATGGGCTGCAGTTCTTCATGAACTGCCCCAGTGTGGGTCCCTTCCATGGGTACAGTCCTTCAGGAACAGACTGCTTTAGCGTGTGTCCCCACAGGGTCACCAGTGCTGCCAGCAAAGCTTCTCCAGCATGGGCTCCTGTCTCCACGGGTCCACAGGTCCTGCCAGGAGCCTGCCCCAGCATGGGCTTCGCATGGGGTCACAACCTCCTTCGGGCACATCCACCTGCTCCAGCATGGGGTCCTCCATGGGCTGCAGGTGGATATCTGCTCCACCGTGGATGTCCATGGGCTGCAGGGGGACAGCCTGCCTCACCATGGTCTTCACTATGGGCTGCAGGGGAATCTCTGTTCCAGTGCCTGGAACACCTCATCCCCCTCCTTCTTCACCAACCTTGGTGTCTGCAGACTTGTTGCCCTCACTTCTCTCTCCTGGTTGCTTTCATGCAGGTGGTTTTTTTCCCCTTCTAAAATACATTATCACAGAGATGCTACAGCCATTATCACCCATGGGCTTGGGCTTGGCCAGCAGTAGGTCTGTCTTGGAGCCAGCTGACATTGGCTCTATTGGACATGAGGGAAGCTTCTAGCAGCTTCTTGCATAAGCCACCCCTGTAGCCCTGCCACTACCAAAAACTTGACACAAAAACTCAATACAGATGAATAAGACTGGACACTTACCTTGAAAATTGAGTCCAGCTGCTTTCCCAGAGTCATAAGTTTTTTTAATTTATTTATGGTTTCTTGTGAAGAATTTTCTTGTTCAGGCAACAAAAACAAGTCGCTCAAATGTTTTTCATTAGCACTTCTACTGCCACGGGCTCAGGCAAAATATGTTTTATACCTTCAATGGCAAATTTTTATTGCAGCAATCTATGGGGTTTATACACAGATATGAAAGTTTAACAATGTGAAAATGTTCAGAGAATTGAAGATACATCCAAGAGGAATGAGGTTACTGCATTTCTAACTACTTCTACTGTACGCTGGCATTACAGTGGCTGGAAAGAAGGCAGCTGCATCTGAAGTGAAATGCAGGATCAACAACCAAGAGTCTTTACTGGAAATGTTCTGATATTTGAAGATGTGTGATGTTCCAGCCCTGTGTCTATACGAGGTGGAAAAAAAGCCAAACAGGGCAAGACTACAGGTGTAGCTTCTCACCAGAAAATACCTGAGTGCCACAGACCCTACTGCCCTTTCTTGTCCAGTTACAGATTGGAGATGCATCTCATTCTTTTTACCTGTAACTCCTGAAAGATACAGCTGAATAGGGTACATGTATCCTCAGAAACAAAGGCAGGAGGAGTTGAGAGAGATCCTTGAAGTGTCAAACATGTTGCCACCTCTGGAACATGCAAGATATAAAATGGGTTTGACTAAGTTATCATCCCAAAACAGAGGTACTTACTAGTTTGTATGCCATCAATATAATAGCCATGTGGATGTTTCAGGTACTCATTTTGTACATTTCATAAATAAAGTTATCCTGGGGTGCTCTGGAACAGTTGTCCTGTTCTCTAATAACATTTTAGGGTAAACATTCGCAGAGATGTTGGGTATCCCCGTATGAAGAATTTCTCAAGAGAACTGTTCTTTTGGGGCTTTTTTGTTGTTCTTTTTTTTTTTTTTCTCCCTTGGTTAAACAAATGTAGCCAATTTAAAAGAATGCACCTGGTCTGGAAAGCTGTAATGCCATTAAATACCTTATGTCTCGACACAGTGTACGACAAATTGGCATAACTTTTTTTGTCCCATATTTGGGTGTATTTCATTCCCATCTGCTTATTTTCTTTGATGTTCCCAGTAATAACTGACAGTCACTTGGGTCTCTTAGCTATCATCTGCACAAATAAAACCTGACATTGCTTTCATAAAATAATGTCAATAGTATATCAAATTCTCCAACATATTCCCTGCACAGCTGCACCAAGTGACAGAAACAAAAACTGCCTTCAAACATAATTTATAAAATCATAAAAGGAGTGAACTGTTCTCCCTTTTAAAAGCAAAGCTTAGCTAACTTGTAAACAAGATGACAAATCACAAGCAAGTTGGTTTAGGGTTTTTTTCCAGGACAGGAAAGGTCATTGGAAACATTTTTTTTCTCATCTGGCACCTCCTTACCAGAGGCAGCAATATAAAAAGCAAGAATAATCAGTGAAAAGACTCATCATTAAAAAGAAAAATAAGTTCTTATGCCTCCCACAATTTAAAAAAAAAACCAACCAAACAGATTCAGAGGGAGAAAGATCCAAGTGCTTTACAAATACGACAGGTTTTATTCTCCTTTCCATCTGAAATCTGCTGGTTCCAGTTTAGTACAGGCACAGCTTAGGCATCAGTCAGTGTTGCATTAGAGATCTTCTAATGCTTATCATTGCCATAGGTTCCCTATTGCTAGAGAAATGGCATATCAGTGTAGACTTCTTTCATAACCTCTTTGCCCAGAACAAGGCCAGGTTTTGGTAACAAAGGATAAAAGAACAGCATAGCATTTAATTTGCTCACCTTTATTTCAGAAGGAATACCATCATATTAAGTGGATATTTCTAGCAGATATTTTAGACTCACAGTCTGACTTTTTTTCAGTCAGGCTTCTTTTCTTATCCAAATTATTTTATTTTTTTTTTTAAATATGATAAATTTCTACACTTAGTCCTTCTGAAGCAAACACCATTACAGAGGCCTTTATCAAAATCAGTAATTCATTAAAGATCAATTAAATACTGCAAATGACTAGACTGTAAGTTGACACTTTTGAAACCTGACGTATTTTGGTATATGTAAACTGATGTAATTTTATGCCATGAACAAGTGACCTAATCAGCACGCTGGAAAAAATTAAATGCTTGTAAAATTTTGAAACTGACTGCGCTTTCCAGCAAAGATGGTACAGTAAAGACATGCAACACAAGATCACAAGGATGATGACCATTTTGCTTCCACTTGAACTTGAATTCTCAGCTATCAATTGGTATATTTTAAAGGAATCCGAGAAAACAAATTTTTCAAACCAGATGTTATTACAGAGTATCAAAGTCCACAGTTTAGTACCAATTACTTATATATAGACCAGCATCATTATCTGTGTTAGAAGTAGAGGGAAGTGAGCAGTGGCTGAATCTTTCTGTACCACTGCACTTGCAACAGAAAGAAGCATTACTCTATATTTTGGGCAAAGCACTGGAAATGTCAAAATATTTTCACAGCTTTTTGAAAGTTATGTGTGCATCTTTATCTTGGAAGATATATGTAGTTGTATAGACTTATAATGTATACTAAAAAAATACAGAGAAGTACTCTTTCCTCACAATGACTGCTGAATAGCTACTCAAAGCAGTCTTGACTGGGGACTGTATGCCATAGCTATACCTAAATACTGTTTATTTATTATTTTTTAACAGAAAATTACACTGCCTTTTTCTTTATGATGTAACAGTTTCTAAAAGGATAGGAAAGGATGTAGAAAGACTAGAAGAATGTGGAATAAGTCCTGCCTGCGGTGTCCTCATTGGCTTTCAAAGCTAGGTAGGTGCTGAGGGGACCATGTCTTGCCCTCTCCTCAGGATCTGAAAACATGGCACTTATATCCCTCGTACCTCCTAGAACATCCTTGATGTGGAGCAGTTCTGAACTGTCTCCATCTGCCTCTTAGTACTATTTCACCAGTCACAGTGAGACCCTGATCTTAGTTTGAGCTTCTGTACTCCACTGTAATGTAAATAATTAATAGGAATAATAATAAACTACGTGCTTACTGCTACTCATGACAAAGACAGGATTTGAATTTAGATGAAAATATAATATGCCAGCAGCCAGTTCCGAGCTTTTGAGAATAAAAAACATCTTGCCTTTGATTTGTAAGACATGATACTTACACTGCAATGTGCCATATTTGTAAACTCAACTGTTAAGTAGTATTTACCATGACTAATGTAGGAGCATACAAAAAAATGCTTGCAGAAGCATCTTGCAGTGTTAAGATTTACCGATAATTCGGAATTGTGAACATGAGGGAATCTAGTGAGCAGCCTTGATTAACTGATTTTGTATGGACCAACAATTACACAGAGGCTTCAGCAGATGTTCTTTAGCTCTTAAACAATATTTTATGAGGTAGCAACGTGTGTGGTACATCAGTCTTGGTTTGGCTTTTCCCTGTTCTCTTTCTCCAAAATGGGGCAGAACACTGTTCATAAACTACATATTTCAATTATAAATGTGGCATGTTCTTACTTTCTCAGTGTGAGTCGGTGGAATTATGATTATCAATTACCTGGGAGTAATCTACATCCTGAAGCCTAGAAAATAACATTAATCTTGTTTGGTTGGCTCTGTTAGGGACTGTGACTCCAAAACATATTACTTTCCCTCCCTTCAAGGGATGAAGTCA
This sequence comes from Anarhynchus alexandrinus, assembly GCA_008711295.1. Taxonomy (NCBI): domain Eukaryota; kingdom Metazoa; phylum Chordata; class Aves; order Charadriiformes; family Charadriidae; genus Anarhynchus; species Anarhynchus alexandrinus. The sequence goes on along the minus strand of VUYV01000091.1, from coordinate 377,284 downwards.
TTTTGCATCAATTTTAAGCTGATGACATATATTTCCATGTAGCCAGTGAGTTTTGGCAGTCATTCTATGCTTTCTCGTTCTTCTCTTGACGGGATGAGACAGCCCCATTATTAATTCAGAATCTACCAAACAAACTGGAGACTACGCCTTTGAATTGAGAAGGCAAAACCATACCTCTATAAAACAGTTTAAATGCTGCAGCTTGGGCATTAAAATCTTTCTCTCTGAAGTGTGACCCTTTCATATCTTTAAAACTAAAGAAGTGTGTGGTTACTTTTTGCTGATTTATATGGCAGCATGTAAAAATATTTCTTCATCTCCGTAGCTCCTTATCAGCTTCGGCATCCTAACAAGCCAGCACGTGTAGTCCATGAGGCAGTATCTCAATAAAGGCTGGTAAGGTAGGACTTTCTAAACTCTAGGATCATCATCATAGGAGATCTCTAAGGATAGGCCAGACAAGCTCCTGTCAAGCATGGCATGGGCTATGCATAGCAGATTCTGCCTGTGGGCAGAGGATGAGGACTTGATGACCCTCATTTCTGTGAGTCTCTGGCTAGTATGACTCTGTTGCTTGCATGTTGTGATCCATATTCACTATTTAAATTCAACATATTCCTTAGGTTTTTGATAATAATACCCACCAACAGAACTTTCTAAGTGATATTTGTTGTGCCTTCCTTCCTCAAAAAAACCAATTGTAGTTCTCATACAGATGCAAGGAAAGTAAGGAAAGCCTGAAAATTTATATTAGGTGAACTACTGTTATTACACATAAGATGGTTCATGAAAGCTGGGTAACGTTTAGAGATCAGAAAAAGAAGGACCTGAGTACTACAGATTCACAGGTTAGGTAGTAACTGGTGTGCATTTAATTAATACCTACCTGCTGGAACTGGCCATGGTTATATGAATTAAAGTCTATGGCACTAAAACTATCCTTTTAAGGTCTCAACATACTTTTGTAAAATCATTCTGCCAATTCCTTTTAGTTGTGATGGTTCCTGTCACAATGGTTCCTTTGCTACATGAACTCTCTGGCTAATCTTAAAAGGGTTTTTTTTAATAATTGCCAAGTTAACACATTTCATCATTATTATTTCCATCATTGTAAGGTCTAGCATAAAAGTCACATATGGAGCTGCTCTTATTGGGTTTTTTGAGCTTTTNTTTTTTTTTTTTTTTTCATAAATTGTCAAATACGGCCTGATTTTGCAAAAAGCTGAATGTCACAGGCAGCCTCTGAGGATTCAAAACTCCTTCTAGGCATCCAGTTGCATCCTAAAGAACACAATTTAGCCAGTAGCAGATCTATCTATAAGCAAATTACTTTAAATCATACTGTATCCCTTTGAAGATGTTTATTGATAGCTGTATAATTGTAAAATGTCATCTAAAATTAGACACAATTAAAATGTATACGTAATTTGGCTAGTCTCCTCCTAGAATCAAAAGAAAGAGAAAAAGAATAGGGATTCAGGGCACCTCACTTAGACGTTGAGAGTATCCCCCGTATATATATATAAAACAATAAATTATTTGTATCCCCTGTAAAACAATTAGGCATCCAGGATGAATTGTAGCACAGCAGTACATCTCATATTCATATTTAGCTGTACCCTGACTTACCGCCCTACTAAAGATCACATGTACGTTCTGGAATGCTTCATTTCACCTTATACTTGTACACTATCATTCCTGCATGTTTTTTCTCTCCTTCATTGCAACCAACTCTGTGCAGCCTAAGCATCGTGCTAGCTACCTGGGGCAGAGCTTTTCTATCTGCTCAGTTACCAAGTTCTGTGGCTGCTCTCATATAACTTCCCTATTGTGTGCACACTAGATCATTTCTGAGTTTCACTGGTTTATGTAAATAAGTCAGATATTAAAATTAACCATAATTCATGTATTATTCTTTACATATACATGCATAGATACATATGCCTATGGTTAAAATACATCAGTTATTTCACGAATAGAACTGATGGCATAACAGAGACCCATCACTCATCTTGAACTCATCAATTTATTACACCTTAATTTAAAGTAACTATTAGAGAAAGGATTCACTTTGCCCTTTCCCTTCTACCCTGGTATTATCTATTCACTGGAGATACTTTGTACAGTTGCTAGTATAGGCAATGTGTACTTCTTATGCGTATTTATATTTGCTGCATATATGCCAGAAAAAGAGGTGCACTACCTCCTCTGCTTTTTCCTCTCCTCTCCTCTCCTCTCCTCTCCTCTCCTCTCCTCTCCTCTCCTCTCCTCTCCTGTCTCCTCTCCTCTCTTCCTTCTTCCTCCTCTGTTACAGTTCTGGAGCCTACTGGAGTCTTCATCCCCCCCAAACCAGACTGGATAAAGCCCTGAGTAACCAGGTGTGATCTGACCCCTGGATCCTGCTTTGAGTGGGAGTTTGGATTAGATGACTTCAAGAGATCCCTTCCAATCTGAATTGTCCTATGATCTGAGTCACTTCAATCCTTCATGCAAAGCAAGACATCCAGCTTTTTTAGTTAGGTTAGGGAGTTATAGCATTAGAGTATCTGTACGCAAAGAACACGAACTAAACGACAGTAGCAGCAGGGACTGGAGGAGGCCTCCTGTGTCACCTGCCAGATGGGCTCTCTGCACCTTGTGGAACTGCAGTATGATGTTCAAATACACTGGGATACAGGGTGTCATCCTTGATCACTCTTTAATATAATTCCTGTCTCATTCACTGCCTCATACAGAGAGGGCTCTCTGAACCTTTTTTTTTTTTGTCTCTCTATTATGCTGTATGTGGCTCCAGCCTCAGTTCAAGCCTTCCCCTGGAGACAAAAACGACTGTCTAAGCTTAAGCTTTCCTGTAGTGCTCAAAAGCACACTATGTGCTAGAGACTATTATGATGTACCCTAAGAATAAATCATATATGTGGATTTCTATTGCATTCAACACCACACTGTATGCTAAAGGCAGCTTTGAGGCAATCCTGAGGAACAAACCTGTCTATGGCTTTTGCGCAGTGTTCAACACNCCTTGTGAGAGAGAGCCCTTTAGAATAAATTTGTTTCCAATATAAACAGAGAATACAGACATGTAGATTCTTGGATGAACATAGACATGAACTGTGCCTTCCACCATCCAGTGAAGCTCTGCTCTATGCCATTTACAAAGAGGAAGAGAGGTGACCTCCATCTCTGTACCACCACCCTCTTGTTTTCCCCACCATTTTCCAGCAGGCTGGCATGTTCCTTTGACCTTCTCACCCTGTCCCCCTACAGGACAGCAGGAGCACTGGGGCACAATGCTGTTTAGTTCCTTAGAAGACCCACCTTTCCATACACCACACAGGAAAAAGGGCTCCTTTCTTGTCTTTCCTCAGACATGAGCAGAAAAGCAAATGGGAAAAGGGAACCTTAACGAAGGAATCAATCCACCCAATCCCTTGCAGCTGCAGTTAGAGCTTTTATATGTATCCTAGTGACTGCAGCTACTTTATCATATAACATAAGGCCTAAAACCATTTTTCTTAACTGCCACAGTTCAATTTCATTACTTACCAGTACTCAGAAATCTCTAGGTAATTTTCTTTACTAGAAAGCTGAAAAGTCTTCAATCATTCTCATATATTTCAGCATGCTATTTTACAATTCTAAGGCTCTAACTTTAAAATATTGGCCTGCGGGGCTCTGACACTAACACTTGTAAGACCTGCTGGAAACTCTGAAAGGAACAACACTTTCATGAGTAAAAAGGATGTTAACAAAAAGCTGTATTTTTATAATACTTTTTAAACAGTTTAAGGGTTGACTGATGCTGGAAGAACTGTGCACTATAGCATATCTCTTGCCTTTGGCAATAGGAGAGGGAGAGACAGGTTCAGGGCTGGAATTTTGCATCAAAGAGTGGAATCTCAAAAGATTTGGTTATGCTTGGATAATGATCATCTTAACAATTCAACGGTTACTCTACTTCAGGCATGGCCATACAGATGGATCCCTTCATTCTACGCCTTCACTTTTTCAGAAGGTGAGTTGAAAGAACCACTTCCCTCACCACTAGAGACTTCCTCTGTTTTTTGGATTTTAGGGTGAAAGAACAAGCTGATTAGTAACCCACTGATTTCCAGGTAAACCTTTATGAGATATATTTCCCTGAACAGTTCTGTTAGCATTTGCTTCAAGTAAATTGCATGTCTGCACATCAGAAAACAAATAAGCCCTGAGTTAACACTTTCTTGTGAAAATCAAAGTACTCATTATTAAAAAGCAGCTATCATTATCTTCTTCCACTTGGTAAGACAAGATTATTTTAAAGACACCATCTTGGGAAGAAGCAGCTCTTACAAATGTCTATTCATATCTACTTCACATAGTCATTTTTCAACTAAGGTTATTCTAACCCATATTTCAAAAGTTTTACTCTATTGTTAGATGTTAGTGCTATAAAACTATATCAACCATACTCCAGAGCTATCGCCATTATTTTGTTTTTAATACAGTTTAGCTTTGGAGGTATCATGTACAGACACACCTCAAGTGTCCAGTCTGTATACATACCAACTCAGAAAGCCAAAACATTTACATGTTCTATTCACAGATTAACACAAAGCTATGACTTTTCTTCTTTGATTAACATAATATGCTATTAACTTCTAGTCAAGGATAAACTACTATATATCTTATACATGTTTAATAAATGTAGTAAAGTACATGTATTACACAAGAACCATGTAGCATGTATGACTTAAGGCATGGCTGTGTATCCTGCTTGTTATAGCGATTCAGGAAATAGACAGGAGGATCTTGTAAACATCCTTGTTGACCACTGTCCTGGTTTCAGCTGGGATAGAGTTAATTTTCTTTTTAGTGGCTGCTAGGATTCAGATTTGGTATGAAAGGAATGTCAATAATACATATTGCTTTAGTTGTTGCTAGGTGATGTTCACACTATTCAAGGACTTTTTTCAGCTTGCCGTAGAGGTTGAGAGGGACCACAGGCAGAACAAGCTGGCTAATGGAATATTCCATACCATAGACATCATGCTCAGCATATAAATGAGTGTCGGCCAGGGGGCGGGAATCCGCAATCACTGCTCAGGAACAGGCTGGACAACCAATTCACTGGGCAGTGAGAGTGACTTGTGTCTTGTATACTCTTTTACCATTATTATTATTGTTATTTTCCCTTTCCGTTATTGTTCTATTAAACTGTCTTTATCTCAAACCAAGATTTTATTTTTCTCTTTCCCCTCCTTTTTTCCCTACCCTTCTGGGGGTGGAAGGGGCAGTGAGCGAGCGGCTGCGTGGTCCTAGTTGCTGGCTGGCATTAAACCACGACACCCACTCATTGGTTTTGTTTCCATGAAAACTGCGTGTGCTCGTGTGAGTGAGTGTGTGTGTGAGGAGATGTGAAGACCGCCAGTGTACATCAGTGGGTCTCAACCCAGGAAGAACCTGGCTATTGTCAGAGATTCAGGGATTTGGGAACAGTCTCTGGGTACATGAGTTAGAATGTAGTCTCCTGTCCTCCCTCTGGTTCAGACTTTAAAAGAAAAAAGTTTCTACTTAATCTCATGCTTCTTATGACTTCAGATTGCACTGCTTAAAAAGAAATCAAAATAATTATTTAAGGGGGGTGGGGGGGGTGGGGCAGGCTGTAAAGTTTAATTGGATTTTGATCTTGTCCACAAACTGAAATGGCCACCTCGGTCTGAAATCAGCTGAAAGATGAAGAGAGTTTTTCCTAATTAGACAGGGTAAATTCTGAAAAAAGTCCTTCCTGGGGATATTTCCTTAGAAACTCAACCAGACATACTTAATTATGAACAAAACTTTTGGAGAATTAAATACGTTAAAAAAGAAAGGCAACCTCCTGGTTTTTGTTTTCTTTCAAAGAAAAACTCAAATGCATAATTATAAGAACTGACCTGTGAGTGATGAGGTTCATGATTATTTGCGTTGCTATTGAACATGTAGCCCAGCTACTGAAAATAACAGAATTAAACAAAAAAAAATAAATCTTTCATTTGCATATAACAGCAAATAGGCCAAGAGTTAGGAAACCTTTGCAGAACCCAACAACCTTTCAAATAAGGATACAAGGCTGTAATGTGATTGAACCAAAAGCTCGATATTGTTGTAGATCCTTTGCCTAGGGTTACCAGATCTAATGAGCCAAAAAAAACGCTAAAAGATCAAAATCTAGTTTAGGCAAAAAGGCCTAAGCAATTTACTTGCATTGTACAGGAGAACTGGTAGAAGTGAAAGAAGAGCCCATTCTCTTTTCCGCACTTTCTCCTTTCAGCCCAAACATCAAAGCAGCACAGGTTACTGCAGGCTGCATCCACAGGGACTTCTGCAGCTTTCCCCCCCCCTCCAGGAGCTGCAGCAGTCCTGACACACTATCTTGTGGAATAGTTCCTTAAGCTAGTTGTCAAGGTAAATCAAGAACAAGCAGATGGATCACAGAAGGAATTAAAGTTACTTACATCTCTTATAACGCTTGTTTCTGTTCAGTAATCATTGATATGCTACTCCTTACGTAATAAAATACTGAGATTGGTCCTCATTTAAGTATACAGCTGCATTTTATTTCAAGACATGGCAGAGTAATTTGAATCAGTTTCGTAAGCTTATTTTTGTATTCGCCAGTTGGAAATAATCCAAGGAAGTATACTATTTGGTTTTTAGCATGAACAATTCACATTTCTTTAGTTCTTTTTGATATAATCTTCAACTACAGTCCCTAAGAAAGCATTTCACTTAAGCAGAGATAATTTAGACCACCAAAATTAGGCCAACTAGTTTTAGGACAGCAAGAACTTTTGCAGCTATTGCTCTTCTCTGCTTCTAACCCTCACCCATCACAGCTACCAAGGAAAGTATTATTAAAGAAATACATGGTTGCATGTAGTCAGATTTAACTTATATGTTCTCTTATCAGATTTAGTAGGAACTAAATTATATCTTACAGCCACTGGTATCATTTGCTTGATATAATTGAGCCACTGTTTCCTGTGCATGTCACATTTCATTTTTGTCGGGTTTTTTTGGAACACATCGACACAAATATACCCCACTTAAAATTTAGGTACTGCTGTCGTCTAATTTCTTACAGAGATAAAAAGCAGAATTAAAAAAACCCAACCAAACTTAACTTTAAAGTATCGCTTAACATTGCTGCCCCTGATATGAGCTGGAAGTTTAAAGCCTCTCAAGACTACCACTCTAGGGGTAAAATATCTCCTCTATCAAACCTCATGAATCATCCCTTAAAAATGACAAATGTCAATCATTAGCTTTCAGCTGAAATTATTTTACCAGGTAAGGTTATTCTAGTCCTACAGGGTCAACAACAGCAGGTGAAAATTGTTTAGTGAAAGAACATCCTGTCTCTGATCCCTGCAGCAAACCCTAAGGAAAAAAAGTGACACCAAAAAATGTAGGCAACAAATGCAGTGAGAGTGACAATTTTTCCTTATAAATGAACATTTCTGAGAGTGCTGAATATTATTATGCTGAATAAACAAAGTTTTTTAAGGAAATGCAGTAAACAATTTTTTTACTTATGTATTTAAGAAAGCTATTGCTATTTCTTTGCCATCGGTCAGCACAGGGAACTGTCAATGACATTTCCACATGGCTGTTGCTTCCCGACTTGTATTCTATTGCAAGAAGCCAAAGCAGGTCAGGAAAAAAAGAAAAGAAAAGAAAAGGAAAAAAAAAAGGTCAGTCAAGAAAGAAGCAATTTTAATACTTCTAAGGTAATTTTCTATTGTGAAAAACTAAATTTGTCCTGATCAACATTTCACTTCTTTGAAAGGAAGCTGGTGTTGGCAGGCATTAATAAAAGGTCAACAGAAACCACAGATCCAGAAGAATCAAAGGGATTGCAGCTCGGAGTGAAGTGGGCCATGTAAAGACGAAAAAGATGGGCTACCACAGCTGAAGTTCCCACTCCTGGTTTTCCTTTTGTCCAAAGTAAGAAATAACTTTGCTGATTGTGCCACTAGAGTCTGCTTCTTTTTCTCCACTGATTCAGTTACACGGTAAAGGAGGAAAAGGCCACCATTTTCAACTAGCTTACATTCTGTCACAAGGTCCAATAATCTGTTGGCCTAAATATTGTCCAAACGTACAAACAGTAATGACAATCACTTGTCCCAGTAGGCCTAAAAGAACAATCTGGAGGACTCAATAAGGCACAAAGCACAATAGATGACAATGTTTGTAAAACTGACTTTGGCTCCAGTGTGCTTTTCTTAGACTCATGCATCTGTGAATATTTAAAAGATTATTTAAGTAGAAGTTTGAGAGTTTGAATTTCTGTTTTAAATATTTTGTTGATTAGTAAGTTTTAATATATGAGCAGTGGCAATGTTGAATTTTGCATGATATCATTTCTATAACTCCAAGATAGACAGGACTTATTTGAAGTTGAAAAGACTGTTATTTCATTTGGGGAAAGATAAATACCCAAGAAAGTGCTGAGCTATCAAAACAATTCTGAGATACAAATTACATCCTGAGCTAATCATTCGCATTCACTGCCAAAAGCATCTTCCTTCCTTGCTTACAGTATTAGAAGTAGCAGCTGCTGTTGAAATCTCCCCTGGAGATTGTTAGGAACTGCACGAGCAAAAGCTGTGTGCGGGAGGCCAATTTCGATAAAAAACAACTGCACCTTTATTGTACGTGATACTTTGTAGGTAACGATGCAAAAGGTGGCACCTGTTCTCACACATGTCAGCTGATGGTGATCTTTCTAATTATGATGTATCTACCCACACAAATTTAAAAATCTCTTTTAATTCAGGTCCGTTGATGTGAATGTTTATAAGTATACATTGTCTTTCCCAAGGCCGCAAACACTGCAGAAACAGATTGATGTGAGGAACCCCCTGATATGTGCAATCCCACAATGTACATAATCCTTGGACTGCACGGGTCGGAGCAATGATTTTTATAGCTGTAAGATTTTTCAACCAGTCTTCACTCACTGAATTACAGGGGAATTGCATTTTAGATGCATTAATAATGGGAAAAAAAAGAAAAAAAAAAAAAAGGAAGTCCTGAAGCTTCCACTGAAATTAGGTTGTTTCACGGTATCTTAGTTGACCTCCTAAAATCAGACACTTGAGCAACAGTTTTGGAAAATGCTGCTCATGCTTGTTTTGGTGCAATTAAGGTCAGAGCTACTTTAATCATTGCTTGTTTTGAGCAGAACATCCAAATAAATTTCTCTGTGATAAATTAAACATTGACAAAGAATAGGGTACTTCTAAGCAGGCATCAATAACAATAAGAACAATCTGTTTTAAAAATATAATTTAAAAGAAAGGTGCCCAATAAAGCAGCTTGAAAAAGCGTGTTTTCTTTTGAAAACAGGTTATTTATCAAAGTTCCTGTGGCTTCTCTATTGACTATTTTATTTCCTTGTATTGACAGATTTAGTGAAGACTAATGGCCAGTTTAACATTTCCTATGCTACTGATTAAAAAAAAAAAAAAGGACACAAAGCCATCAGCATTTTCTTTTCTATCACCAAACTGTTATCTATGGAAACCACACTGTATTCTAAGAAAAGCAGTTTATAGCTTCAGCAATTTTTTTTATGCAGTGAGTAATTATTAGTATACTGCTCATGTTCCTTGCTTTGGACCTTGATTATTATGTATTCTTCCTGGTCATCAATTCTTAAATTAGAGTATTGAGAACAGTTAATAAAAATCTCTGAATTAGAGAGTAAAAAATGAAATGCAGCACAATAATAATAATAATAACAATCCCAATACATAAATGCCCAAATATTAATAAAATAAAAACTTACTGGTAATTTGACATATTATTTGGTGTATAAAGAAATGGGATTTTTCCTCTTTTGTATTTATTCCTCAATACTAGATTTTGAATAAAAAAGAAAAAAGTAAACCCAATTAAGTGTGAATATAATTGCAGTGAAATACCTTTACAAAAACAAATTGAATCAATTACGTAAACCTTGATATTAAAGTACTGGAGAATCTACCACAAGGGAGGAGATGGAAAAGGTAATTTATTCATCTTTTCCTTCTCCAATTGCTATATGCTTTCTATTACATAAATCCAAATCTTTGGATGAGACAGAGATCATCAGAAACCTCTCTCACAGTATGACTTCAGTTTGGCTCAGTTAATGTTGCCCTCATGCCATGTTTCTTGTGAGGGAGAACAGAAGTGCTGTTCTGGGAATTAAGCTATTCAGATGTCTGTCTATTGGCATCGAAAATAATCTACTCTACTTTCACAACCTCTCCAAGTATGTGTTATTTGAAAAGTATAGTGACAGGAGCCAGGATTCCCAGAAGAATAAGCACAGTGCTTTGCCTGGGTACTCTACTTACGTTGATGTAGTGAGAATATTCACTTTCTGTCCAGTATAATAGCCGCTTACTTGTTAGCACAGTCTTCCCTATATTAATAACATCTAGTTTGAGCTCGCTACTCATCGCACATTAGTCAAAACCTGGAACAGAGCCAAATGAAGTTAACAGATTTGCTCTGGTTTAAATCCGGTGTAAAAGAAATTATTTTTGCATGCAGATTGACTTGTCTTGCTTTTCAAATTTCTTTGCCCATGCATGTAAAGCAAACCACTTTATATGCAGCTCATGGATAAAAGCCTATCATGCAGAAATTGAAATTTACATCCAATTTCTTTTACCCAGTAGATCCTATGTGTCAAAGAAAGTAAAACATAAACAGTCAGTATTTCTTCCCAGATAGATCTTTTGAGTTCTGCATTCATCTATGTCTGAAAATGGGTTTGCATCTACTTCTCCACGTCAGCTTACTAGAAATTTTAGTTATACCTTTGTTACAAATGTAACACCTTATCATGCAGAATTATAGGTGACCTGTGTTTTTTCCAAGCTGTGCTTTCACAATAAATAATGTTGATATGAGAAATTGAAATAAAACAAAATGTACAAAGTTACACCAATACAGTAGTGTAACATTCCTATAAAAGAAGCAGTTACATACATTAACCAAAACTATTCAAATAAATTATTCTAAATGATTCACTAATATTTTAAGGAAATGGAATTAGCACTTAAAAAAAAGGTGGGGGGTGGGGAATATCATATACTCATAGAATGGTTAGAGTTGGAAGGGACCTTAACGATCATCTGTTCCACACCTCTCGCCATGGCCAGGGACACCTTTCACTAGACCAGGTTGCTCAAAGGCCCATCCAACCTGGCCTTGAACACCTCCAGGGATGGGGCCTCCACAACTTCTCTGGGCAACATGTTCCAGTGTCTCACCACCCTCACAGTAAAGAATTTCTTCCTAAAATCTAATCTATATCTAGCCTCTTCCAGTTTGAAACTGTTACCTCTCATCCTATCTCTACACTCACTGATAAAGAGTCCCTCCCCATCCTTCCTGTAGGCCCCCTTTAGGTACTGGAAGGCTGCTCTAAGGTCTCCCTGGAGCCTTCTCTTCTCCAGGCTGAACAACCCCAACTCTCTCAGCCTGTCCTCACAGGAGAGGTGCTCCAGCCCTCTGATCATCTTCATGGCCCTCCTCTGGACTTGCTCCAACAGGTCCACATCCTTCTTATGTTGGGGGTCCAAGAGCTGGACGCAGTACTCCATGTGGGGTCTCACCACAGCAGAGGAGAGGGGCAGAATCACCTCCCTCGATCTGCTGGCCACGCTTCTTTTGATGCAGCCCAGGATGCAGTTGTCTTTCTGGGCTGTGAGCACACATTGCCAGCTCGAGTTGAGCTTCTCATCAACCAACACCCCCAAGTCCTTCTCCTCAGGGCTGTTCTCAATCCATTCTCCACCCAGCCTGTATTTGTGCATGCGATTGCCTCAACTCACATGCAGGATCTTGCACTTGGTTTTGTTGAACTTCATGAGGTTTGCATGGGCCCACCTCTCCAGCCTGTCCAGTTCCCTCTGGACTGCATCCCTTCCCTCCAGTGTGTTGACCACACCACACAGCTTGGTGTCATCGATGAACTTGCCAAGGGCGCACTCAATCCCACTGTCCATGTCACCAACAAAGATGTTAAACAGCACCGGTCAGCAAAAGAAGGCTCTTTTCATAATATGTGAAAAAAATATATGAAAAAAAGAAAATGTCAAGTTATTTGAACAAATATAAATTAGTAATACTATATAATTCATAAAAAGAAAAAGTGAAATAATTATCAAATAATGAATTTGAGAAATATTAATTCCACAGGATGGCTACCCAGAAGACACAATGGATATTTAAAGGCATTTAATGTGGTAGGAGTGTATATATTGTTATGAAAGGAGGGAAAACCAAAGCAATTCCTTTATTATGAGAACTTAGCATCAAAGAATCTCAAAAGTAGCAAGTAATATATAGTTGGTTACCCAACACTTTAAAATGATGTCGCTAAGAAGGTCATTATGTTAATCTCATGGTGCTTCCTACACAAAAATGACTGGGTTCAGCACACCATTATGTAAACACCAAAATAGTAACCTGGTGGTTACTATTTCACTGCTTTTATATCAAACATTGTCTTACCCCATATAATTGCCAGATGCGCCCACACAGAAAAGGACTGGATTTTTACCATGCACAAAACAACTGGAATAGAAATGACACCTTAAGTCAGCCAAAATTGTACCCAGCACTGTGTGCATACTTTCAGTAAAATAAAACTCCCTTTTCCAGTCATCATGGATATTTTGAAATATTAGAATAATTTTAGAATAAATACCTCTAGAGAGTTTACCCTCATTAAAAAGCTCATATCGTAAGTCAGATATGAAAAGCAAGAGAACTGCCATTGTGGTTTCCAGATGAATTTCTGATGGACTTCAGTGTAGCCAAGGTTTCACTCCAAGTATCTGGACACACAAATGTCTTGAGTTAGAAGGAAGAACATGAGAAATCTGTTTGCTAAACAGATTGTTGGTTTGAGAAATGAAACAATGCAATAAAGGAAATGTTCAGATTATTACATATTTACACACTGGACTGTAAAAAAAAAATATAATGAGATACAGTCAGAAGAACACTATATGCAATTAATAAAGTGGGACTAATCCCCAGATGACACCTGTTACAATTTGAATGTAGTTATGAGCTATGTGGATCTTCACTGATTTGTGACACCTGAAGATGTAGCTTAATTTATGTACATTTCCAAATAGAAATTGTTCCTACCAAATTGCCAACAGTATTCTGAATTTTCAGGTACAGTGCTTCTAAAAATGGAGAGTTTGTACCTCTATTCATTATTTCATGCATGCTGTAGAAATTTTAGATTGAAAAGGATGAGTTACCTTAAAAACAATGCCATAATAATAGCAACCTGAAGAGAGAACTTTTTTAAAAACAACTCATAGGTACGTAGATGCAGAAACACACCATCGATCAAACAGGGCTGAAAGATATCATGATGTATGACTTAAAAATACAAATTATGTGTTTCCTAGGTGAAGAGTCTTTTTAAATTCAAATTAATGAGGAGGCAAATACATAGCCACTACTACATTCAGAGAATTATAGCTGAAAAAGCTTTTGACATCCATATCTTCATTTTCTTTAAAATAAAAAAAATAAAATAAAAGGTTAATTCAGTATCATTCTGGATGAAGGACTGACCTGCTTTTGCTTTTCCAGTAGGCCCTATAGCTCAGAAGGTTTTCCAGTCTCTTGTATAGCTGTTCCAAGAATTTGACCTGTGAGGTCATGGGATCCAAGAAATCTGAAAAAGTGTCACTTTCCATGTTCCACTTCATGACTGTCTATCTGGTTCTCTTATACTCAATAGTTATTTTGAAGCCAAGTATGGAACATACAGTTTTCATAGGCATTGTACCTTAAAGATGACCAAGAAAGCAGCTTTTGCAGGAGATCAAGAACATTTAATAAAAATGTCTTGCTTTTTTTGCCTGCAGCAGATCTACTGAAAATCAGATAAGATTTGTTATAACACATAGCAGAAATTAAAGACTCCCCAAAAAGTTGTAAGTTGTGAAAGTAAAGAAACAAAGAGAAGAAAGAGGGAGGCAAAAGTGGAGCTTACGTGTTGAAACTCAGCACTGAAAAATCTGAGTATTGCTATCCAAGTTTCAGTTTCCACTAACTGGTTTTGCATACTTACCAACATAAGACAGGTATCACAAGACTTAGGTAGTTTTTACAGTCATTTAAAAAAATATAAAGAGAAAGCTGTTTATACTAAGTGATGCTTCTGCATACCATTTCCCTGATGGCAATGCCTACTTATGCTACTGCACTGATTGTTCACTGTTATCCTTTCTCATCAGTATCAGGCTCCCACCATTTTGTTGGTTCTTTCATATCGTTGTAGAAGATCATCAACAGTACTGTGCAACATGACTGCTAATGAGGCCTGCTTCACATAAAATAAAATGAAGTTATTTGTAGTCCAGATCAGTTCTGCTATTGAACTTCTGGTGCATCACCGTAAAACAAACAAGCTGAAAAACCCAACCGGGCTGAGAAAAAGAGAGGTGGCAGGGTAGGGGTGGCAACGAATGACTGACAAAGATGAAGAGACAGGTGTGAATTGCTTTAATCCAGGATCACTTCAAAGGAAATGATTCTGCTCTCTTAGACGGCAAGAAATGGTAAATGACACAAAACCTCTGAAGCGTAAGAAAACAAAAAGCCAGGACTGGGGAGATCAGAGACAGAGTGCATTTGTAAACACAAATAGTAAGTTATGTGAAGGGGTAAAAAAATCTCATGAGTAAACAGCACTGTTCTCTTACAGTTCTCCCACTGCGTGTGATTCGGGGAGTGCAGCAAAGTCCGCAGAGACTCTGCAGAAAGAGCGTGGGATGAGAAAACAGCTTATACAACTCAGAGGAGCAGAAGCAAATTAATAAATCTGCGGGACAAATAAAGAAATAGCCAGTCAAAGATCATAACCATAAAGCACAGAGTAAGCTAAGGACTATAGAGTTAGTGGCTAGAATTAAATTCAACACAATGTGTAAAGGCAATAAGGCAAGGAAAATACAATTCCAGGAAGTGAGAAGAGAAATGCTGAGCAACTTGCTGGATATTTTTTTCCTGACACTAAACAAGGGCACTAATGAGGCCATATTTGAAATGTCGCATTGATTTTCTGTCTGATTCATTATCCTACAGATAAATATGACTTCATGGAAAAGCTACAGCTTTGGCAGACAGCTGGCTACATACATATCCGTAAAGTAAACAAGCCCAGGAAGTGGGCTGTAGCTCTGCCATGTGATTATCCACACTTTAACCCTTTGCTTGCTTTCTGGCAAGGTAATGTCCAGGTGTCCAGCTGACTACTCGAGGCCCAGCTTAACATAGCACGGCTGTGTGAATTTGCCTCTCTTTCACTAAGAAAATTGGTGCAGACCTGTGAGGGAGTCTGTAAATTAAAACAGTGCAGAGCAGAAAAGCAAAAATGCAGAAGGGAAATAGTTTAGGTGGTAATCCTCATTGACTCTTCTGAAGATGCGTTTCAGCTTCCACCCATGCCAACTTACTTACTCTCTCTCAGTCTATACATCCCTGATTTCCTGGGCAGCCTTCTAGTTATGTACAAGTTCCTTTCCGAGATCCCAAATTCCTCTGAGCCCTTTACAAACCTTGTAAACATCTCCATAGGGGGCATGGAGTTAACCTTCATGCAGCAAAAGCGAAGTACTGTTTGAGCATCTGGCAACTAGGTCGTGAATACATCTGCTGGCATAAATTCCTGAACTATTGTTCCCTTAGCCAACAATAAATAATTGCAAAACATACAGACAGACTTTTAGATTCAGAAATCTTTTTGGGTGGATAAATTTTAAAGACTATAACAATATGCCATGGTCTTTGTAAGGATATTCTGTGCTTGTACCACGTATAAGAAGCTTGACAGAAACTAACTGGAAGAAAATATATTGGTTTTAAGATTCAGACCACATAATGGATGGACATAGAACAGTTTAAGGAGAAACTTAATAAAGTATCAGTTCTCTCCTCAGCCTACACACATGAATAATAATTCTTTACATCATTTTTCTGACAAGAAAACTGTGTTTTCAAAATGTGAGGGTCTGTGTGCTAGCACTGTAATATATATCTTAAGTGGGTGACATAGGCTAGTCATACACATAGTAAAACTGAAATGCATCAAATGTTTGTCCATGGACCATTCAACAGTGGACAGGTGTTTTTAAATACTTTGTTAAGTTGAGGATAAGACTAACAAGGAAAAAAAAAAACCAAACCCTGAAATTGCACTCTGGAAAGTCTCCTTAGGAATTTCTTGAGCACAAAATAAAGACCAATTAGATTTGCCCCTGTGGAAACTGTTTTCATGAAGGCAACTACACATTCCAGGTAAATTCTAATTAAATTCCACTTAGACATGCATGAACTAATGCTCTGTACTGGGTAAATATCATCCAAGGATGACGATAAAGAAAATATATTCTGATTATCCCATGTCTGGACTGATTGGTTTTCTATGTCTATCTCTGACTGTACTGTCCATATATGAATGATCCATACTTATAACTGTTGTTAGTGGGAGACAAATTTAATCTCTTTAATAAGAATATTAGCGATTTCCAGAAAATAAAAGAAAAGCTAATGCAAAAAACATTTTCCTGTACTTCATAGAATCATAGAATGGTTAGAGTTGGAAGGGACCTGAGAGATCATCTAGTTCCAACCCCCCTGCCATAGGCAGGGACATCTCCCACTAGACCAGGTTGCTCAAAGCCCCATCCAACCTGGCCTTGAACACCTCCAGGGACGGGGCATCCACAACTTCTCTGGGCAACCTGTTCTAGTGTCTCACCACCCTCATAGGGAAAAATTTCTTCCTAATTTAAAACATCTTAAAAAAAACTTGAGGAGATTTCCTTTTTTTTTTACTACGCTACAGCTTCTCCAGTAATTTTATATCAGTGTTGTTAATCCTTGACAAGCTGACAAACCATGACATTCAGTGTTATTACCATGGTAAAGCCGTGAAATCCTTCATCTGCTACCATGATCTATACAAGCCAGTGTATGGAAGAATTAATTAATATTAGAGCAGTATGGAGATATTTGAATCCATATCTGGCATATTCCTACACTTTTTGTGGGTACAACTCACAAAGCATATATAAAATAAGTTTGATAATCAGTTTCAATGCAAATTACACTACCTGTGGACGCACTAATCCAAGGAGGACTTCAGCTTCCAATTTCCAGCTCTCTGTTTTCAGTTAGCTCCCCTGCTTCAACCTCCACAGCATCAGAGGCAGTGGGGTGCTGTGGGCTGTGCGATGACTCACTCCCAACAGCTCCGCTTTTAAACAGGGTCACTTCATACAAGTAAAGAAGCATAGAAGAGTATAATGTAGCACCAACTCACAACCTTAATGTCCTTTAAATTACCTTACCACACTTAAATTTGCTGGAAAAGGGAGAGAATCTACTCAAGGAAAAGAAAAAAAAAAGATGCAATTTAAAAAAGATGTGACTCTGGGGGAAATGTATAGAGAAACGCATTTCTTAAATAAAATGTTTCAGCTGCTTTTCATCAAGAACGAAGTACCTGGTCTCAACTTCTGTAGTTCATTCTCCTCACATGAGAAATCCTATGTATTTGTTAGATCCTATACCAGATTTTCTTTGAGAGCCTAACAAATCCTGAAAGCTTCATGACCTTTCTGCAGAAGTTTGATTTTCACCTGTGACATTCATGAGCAAATGCAGGCCCTTGCTCTAAGAGAGATATAAATAAAGCTGCCCCATAGTGTTTATTAGGTTT
This sequence comes from Anarhynchus alexandrinus, assembly GCA_008711295.1. Taxonomy (NCBI): domain Eukaryota; kingdom Metazoa; phylum Chordata; class Aves; order Charadriiformes; family Charadriidae; genus Anarhynchus; species Anarhynchus alexandrinus. The sequence continues at coordinate 359,502 of VUYV01000091.1, read as the reverse complement.
TTTTTCAGTTAATTCAAACAATGAATAAATGAACTGTGTACTATTTATTTTAAAATAATAGATATCATAGATTCTTTTTCGAGAAGAATACAGTGGTTCTTTGTCAGTTTACGGTGGTTTAGACTTTAATTCATTAATGCCTGTAAGGGGATTTATATCTCCACTTGGAATGTGCTGCAGAGGTATAAAGTATTATTACTAACCAACAGTTACAAGTCATACACATTTTTAAGATCACAAGCTGAACCAGCTGCAACTAATGTTTATCTGGTAGAAATAAAAACACCACCTGGCTCTTCCTCACTGTTAAAAGCATTGCAGGAATAGACATACCATAGGATATGTGACAGATTCATTTTTACAGCTTTTGAATTTATTGCTTGGAGTCTTTTATTCCATTAAGCAGTGGCTTAAAGGCATACGATTAACATAAAGACACCTCTGAAATAATTCTATTTTAGGAAAAATAGCACTGTGTCAGCCCAGAACAATACAGAGGTTTCATCACAGTTTTTCGCTGGTCTAAACTGCAATAGCATGATTGCCATTTAACGGTGAAGTCCTGCTCTGATGCGAGACTAGGTAATCCTCAGGGCTGCTTGTGACTCCCTGGCAGCCTGCAACCATCTTCTTCCCTCCCTTGCAAACTACCAGCAGCCTCTCTGATTTACCTAATTCTGTTCATGACCCCAGAAGAGGTCATTAGCTCCAAACTGACTCTCGCCCTTTGGTTCCCTGATGGTACTCTCCAGCTCCCCTAAGACCGTTAAATTGGCTCGTGCCAGAAACAAGGAATCTGCTCTCTGTGATGTGTGCAATTCCCTGCTTGCCAGGGAAATAAACAGGTGTGCACTCTTCAGAGTGATTAGCCAGCAACAAGAAAAAGCCCATAGCTAATAGGTTTTCCTAAAAACAAAGAAAGAAAAAGGAGCAGCAAACTATCCCATCTAGTCATTAAATTAGAGAAGGCAGGGCAGGGGGCAGGGAGAGAATCCTGACTAATGCTCTGCCTTTGATTTAATTCAAATTTTGAATGAAGCTTTAGACGTATTCCTGACTTCTTCATATCAGAGTACATGGGTGAAACTAATGTCATATTCCTGAAATAATGTACCTCTTTATTTGACTCTTGTTAAAAAAAGTCCACGTGACAATTCGTAACTATAAACTGAGGATCTCAGTATCAACTTGCTGGTATCAAATCTAGATCTCTTTCAGCCAGAGATGCCAGTGGTGTTGAGAACAATAGCTTTAACAGGAAAAACTAAATAGTTTTTTACAATTAATATCTTACAAATATGGACAGATACTTAGATTAACTTTTTTCATTGAATTTAGGAATAATAACACAAATTCTAAACCAAGCACATCTCTGCAGCTCCAAGTGATTAAAATTAGTCATGAAATGCCAGAATGACTAATTTATCAGTACAACTACTCCAGTCATACTATAACAGCTAATGCTTTTTTTAATATGCTATAGCTCTTATAAAAATGCAAGCCACTCATTAACTGTCTGTAACAATTTTTATGGATTTATTGCTTAATTAGATTTGTACCTTTATTTGACAGGGGTTATTGAATATAGCATATACTCCTCACAAGTCAGTGTCAAAGTCTAAGTCAGTTTTTATGGGAGCCTATATTAAAGTGCAATTCAGTGATAAAATAAAATGTCTTAACTCACTTCAGGGAGTTTTAATACGGCCTATTATAACAAGTAGCTATTTACATATTTTCATAATTTTTCCAGACTTTTTTTATGATTAAAAAAGATACATTTTTAAACACTAAATGATGTTTTTTCTCCCTAAAAAACCCATCTGCTCCTCCTCTGTGATGCTGTGGTTAAGTAACAACGTTGAATTTATGGTACCTTCCACAGGGAAAAATAATGGGTACTATGAATATAACAACCCCATTTCTCTTCTGGGCCAAGCAGGAAGGGAAAGCTCTTTATCAGCTGACTTCTAACCCAACCTCTGACTTCAGAGGTTAACCATGATGGAGCAAAAATATATATTTTTGAAAATACATAAGAAGAGCAGAGACAATCGTCCAGACCAATATCTGGAGTAAAAGAAAATTATCCCTAATTTCTCTGTGCACACTTTTTCTTGTGTGGAACTATGTCTTGATAACTGAATGTCCAGCAGAATCAACAGTTAGATGTCGAGCCCAATTCTACCTGTCACGCTCAACATGTATTGCTACACTGAAGTAAACAGGGTGCGGATATAACCTCTGATGACGGCACTCCTCTCCCACCTGTGCAAATTCCTGCTCGCCACATGGTAAGACCATGGCATTCAATCTCTCCGAAGACCCTGCAGGTAGTCTGGTGTCAACCCAGTACATTGCTATGGGAGAATGGCTGGCATTTCTCCCTCGGCAGACATGCCTGCAATGTGAGCACAGAAACAGAGGTCTCATGGAATTACTCCAGCCAATGGGATATTTCTGGCTGGTATAATAGTGTACTTCTCACATGAATTTTATTGACCCTGGTATATAGAAGGAGAAATAAAGCTAATAAAGTTATAGAAGGTATGAAAACTATGAAGCAGAAACACAAGGATTAATGACAAACTGTGGTAAGTCTTCAAAGTGCTCTGAGGTCTCTGGTGCTTAGAGTGGCATCCAGTCCTGCTGAGGGCACAACAAAAGCCTTATGCTTCACCGCAACTTTGTTTGGAAAGCTTAAAACAGTTTCTTATGCTTCCTTTACCATACGCATGAGTTTCCAACTTTGATGCATATTCTAAAAAGACTTTTTTTTTTAAAGCTGGGCGAGAAAAAAGAAACAAGGAAACTAATTTAAATGATTTTGCACTTTAAAAAAAACACTGAAAGTTCTTTGAAAACTCCAGCCTAAAAGAAAAGATTTATATAAAGCCAATAGAAGTAGTGAGCAGTTCAGTGCAACACAAGTGGGAGTAGTTTTCAGCACAGATCTAATATTTGGAAATAGGAATAGTGGAAAAGAGGGAAGAACAGTCATAACTACATCTGAACAAATATTTTTGGGAATAAATTTATGGGCATACAAAAAAGGTAACCAGGATGAAAACTCATAAAATTTCAAACAGATTGTTACTTAAGTTTCTTCAGGTTGAGAGAGGTCCTTGGGAAGCAGAAACATTTAGAAAATTGCTATTGGTGTGCAAACTTTGGGGCTTGCAAAGCACTAAAGAAACAAGAATGAAAAAAGTCATACTTTTCACTTCAAAAACTGTAAGCAATTGAAAAGATTGAATGAGAAACTTGCAAGTAACAAGGATTTCAGAAGAACCTACAACAGGCTAATGGTAGGCAATCTTGCGTACAACAGGGCAAAATTATTTCCATTATTGTCTTACTGGACTGGGTGTTTTAAAGTGGTGCTTGAGTGAAATTGTGACACTAGGTTAGACTGTCTCTCCCCTTGGAAACCAGGTTTGAGAACAATATTTTGATTAATCTGCTGGCAAAGGATTTCCAAAAGTAAGCCAGAGCAATATAATGACAGCCTGTTAGGGCCTAGGCTGTATTTCTGTCTCCATAAGGAAAGGATCCTGGAATTATGAATGGAAAGACCTGGATGTTTCACTCCCTTGTAAGCTCCCCTCCTGGAAGCTCCTGGTTCTCTTCTCCTACAACCGTACATAACAGGCAAGATATTTTTTCTCCCCCACGCCAGCCACTGTTCCCTCCATGCCTGCCATACTCTGCTTTCTATATCCACCCCAGGCACAGACAAGAAGGCATAAAGAAAGGAGACATGTTGGCCAATGCATGGGTAACAGTGTCCCTGTGCGCACATGGGTTTGAGGGACAGAGGTTATAGCCTACCATCTTTCTCTCGACCCAGGATCTGCTGGAACATAGGCTGTTATTTGTGTTCAGTGAGATTATTCCAGTGCATGAATTTATTTACAGCTATGAACATTGTTAGTCATGAAAGTGTGAAGGTGTTGCAGGAAAAAACAGGCCATGTTAGCATAATGACTGAACAAAACAGGATGAGCCTAGTGCTGCTACTACTAACGGGGACTAACTCTCACTTTGGTTTCATCAGTATTCATCATTCACCTTCACAATCTGGTGTTCAGTATCCTTTATCATTTTGTGTGGAGCCCTTTGAAGACGCAATAGATTTCAGAGCCTCAAACTGCACCATGTCAGTTACAGTCACATTTCTGAAAATAAATTTCCAAAGGATTATTTTTTCCTTCTTAATAATCTCGGTTTCATTAGCAACCTTGCAATTGGCATTGACGCTTGATAATTATAAAGGCTTTTACACAGAGGTGATTAAGTTTTGGCCTGTATAAGGGCATTAGAAAGAAATCATACCTGGAGCTTACCTCTGTCAGAAGTGTTCACCAACAGAGCATGGACTTTTAAGTCTATATCCATAGGACATGATCACATCAAGACTAACATCCTAATAAAATAAGATTTTAACTTTTTAAAGGTCATGAAAAACAAACATCTTTAAAGAGAGAACAGTAGCAATTTGAAATAGATGGACCCTGCTTAGTACCCATTCAAACACAGAAGCACTGCACATCTTTCAAACCACATCTTAGTTGCTTATGCAGACATTCCTCATGTAATTTGCAGCACCGGGGGAAAAAATATATATGAGAGAATAATTAGTGAAATTATCATGTGTTTTCTAATGATGAAATGTCCATGAGCAAATAGTTATTCCTCAGAATTGTTTGTTGGGACATACATAAAACATTTTTTATTTTTAATTTGCAGATTTGCAGAATTTTGACAGTTTTATGTGGCATCTGCCCATTAAAATTGCTCAGGTAGATACATAAAGTTGTATAATATAACTTTGAATTCTTGACTGGACAAGTACAATTATAGAGCTGTTGAATCCTTTAAATGGAGAAAGTGGATAAATTGCATTAGAACATTTTTTAAAAAATGCATATCTCTTTCCCATAGTGGTCCTTTCTTGAGGCAGGATTCCTTAAAAAATTAGACTATTGCAAAATTTATTGACTACGTTAGAACTTTAAATGTAATTTTGTCTCATCACATTCATATAAAGTAATTCTTCATGTCTGGCCTTAACTGCAACAATGAAGCTAGATGCTTGCGTGATTTATTTGGTTGTCTAAACCCTGGCATAGAGAACAAGGGCTTTGGAGCCCTTGTGCCCCAAATATTTTATATTGTTTCAGTATGCATGAGTTTAAAATAAAATATCAGTTGCACATGAAAGTTTAAAATCTACAGTCTATGATCATATCTTTATTAAAAATTTATTGGAGGACAGATATAAATTTGAAGCAAATATACCTAAAGTACATGGATCATTTTTCTGAATACTCCCAGACAAGTTTTTGTGTTAGGAGCTCAACACTGATTTATTCTTTCAGGGGTACCCTTTCTGACCTGCCAGGCCCCAGCATTCTGCTTTCAAAACTCCCTCGGGATTTATCCTACACGCTTGACCCAGCTTATTTGGGAAGCCATAATATTTTATGCTCAGCTTCTAGATCTCTTTAAGCCAGAAGGGACCTCTGTGGCTGTTTCATCTGTCTGCCCACATAACACAAGCACAGAAGCCTCCACCCGTAATTTCTGCCTTAAGCCCATCACTTTCATCTGAATGGTAGCTTCTCTTTTATAGAAGACACATAATCCTGAAAGCCAAAATAGACTGTAAAAGTGGGCATTTGTCAATGATGGTTAAAGCTCCTGGCTCCCTTAAGCCTCGAGCAAATTATTTAATCAGAGGATCCCAGCACTGCAGCTGTTCTCTCGGAACAACCTTATTTTCTGTCACTTACTACATGATCCAGAATTTGCTGTTCCTTCTGTCACACTGCTTGAATACTTTCCACTGGACACATTTAAATTCACCTCATGGCAAGCAATAAACACCTTTGTACCACCTCTCATGGTGGGTTCTGCATAGTGTGGCAGGAAATAATGTACAAGAAGAACCTTTTTCCACAACGCCCAGAACATTCTCATAGGGCAAAAAGCTCCTCCTGATCTTCAGACACTCCCTTTGGTGCCAGGGTGGGAAGGGGTGAATAACTATCAGGGGTGCCTGGTGTATTCATGTGGTATATCTCCACACAGTATGCTTATAGGGCTATTTTTGTTTGTCTAGCTGGCAGGAGCCTTTGTTTTGCCTTATGAAACATCTCAGAATGAGTGGAAAGAGCAATGCCACCAGGCAAAGGGGCTGGAAGTGGCAGTATGGCAAGTGTAGCTGGTTCATCTGTACTGTCAGTAGCTACTACAAGAGACGAGAGGTTTTACTTTGCCATGTATTGAATGCTTTGGCTGTTATCCTTATAGAAATGTTAAGAGTCATCACGACCTTCAAAAGGATAATGACTGTCCTAAATCCTCACCTCCCTTTTTTTCCACTTGTGAGGTTATTTACATGATTATGGCATTTAGCATTTGACCCAGTTATAGACTAAAGGTACATATCTTTGTATAACAGGAACAGAGAGAAAACAGAGCTGTCTAAAGAATGATATTACACTAGCGAAAATGAAAGCATGTGCAAGCCTGGTAATATGAGTTTTACTTACCGCACAGTATGGGTTTCTCTCACAGCTTTTCTACAGTATACTTCAGCCACACCTGTGACTCCACACACCATCCCTAGAGAACTGAAAGGTATCGAAGACAATATTCTGCGACATTTCACTTTCTTCAGTTTGCATTTCTCATTCACGTAGTGCACAAATTATCCTTCTAGAAAGGACAATTGTTGCCTATAACCTGTATTATAAATGTCACCTATTATGTCATCTACTAAGGTCACCCGTAATTCATAAAACTGTACAAGATTCAATGAGGAAGTAAGGCCTACCTGTACCGAGTTCCTTAAAAGTATATAACAAGCAGGGGTTACAAATCTAAACACAGTGTGGATAAGATTGGCTATGAAATAGAGCACCATCAGGTAAAACAGTGAACTGTACTTTTAACATGTTCACAAGTTCATTTGATATCAGGCATCGTTAATTAATTAATGGCTGGATTTCAAAATACTTCTAGGTTTTTTGATTAAATGAGCTATATCTTTAAAGAACACGTTCATTATTAAGTGTTGAAAATCTGTAGGCAACAAAATGTAGTGCCATCTACAAAACAAGCAATTTTATCAGGAAATGTAGGTGAACCTAGAAGAGTAGAACAGATGTCCATTTTATTCTATGCCTTAGAAAGATTATTTCATGAATGATAGAACTGGGAAAACCATATCTTAGTGTTTACACTGCTTGTTGTAAGTACAGCATTGATATTATCATTCCTTGCTTACAGTTGTTGACATGTTTACACAGTTCATTGTGATGTTCTGGAAAATCTCTCAAAAGCAAACTGAAGAGCTCAAACAAACACACATCAGAGTCAAGGAAATTATGAGAACATTTTGTGGTTGTGTTTTGGGGGCTTGGGGGTTATTTTTCTGCAGGAGAAATTGTCTGCTTTTTGTCGGATATGTAATGAGCAGATTCACAGTAAGAATAAGATAAAAATCTTTCTAATCTAACAACTAAAGAATACCCTTGATAATAACTGAACAACTGTTAATGAATTCATTAACATAGAACAAAGGAAAATAATAGCCTCATTTAGCAATTTCACACATTATTTCTGTTCATTTTCAGCAACCTTTTAAAATGTATAAAAATGAAAAGAAGCAAATCTTGAATTTTAAGCAATATATGAATAAACAGCATGACATTAAAAAGTGTTAAAATACAACCTTATTCAAAGATGAATCCAGCTAGTCTCTTGGTGAATAAATCAATAGAGAGGGAAGAAGAGTCCCAAAGAGCCCACACTTGGCATTTGGAATAGATTTTTTTAAATCCAATTTTGTATTTGAAATGTTTTGTTTAGGTCATGGCACAGACAGTATCTAAGAGTTTTTTGATGTAAGACTGAGGCCTTCTTCCAACTGCAATAGAATCTGATGATAGTAGAGTAGTATTTCTCTGAAGGGAATTGGGCAGTCCAGGCCAAATAATGCTGCATCGGGTGGATACCGCTCACTCATACCGGTTTGTCTAAGTAGAGAACTACAGAATCCCATTTCACTTAATTTACATAGCAATGAGGTATGAGTCAACAATTCTGCCCTTTGCGTTACACAGCACACTGCATTTCGTGTCCACTTACTTTGTTCATCTTTCTCAAATTCTACCACACGTCTACTTCATTATTGTTGCTTAGAATGTAGTATTTATGAGAGGTAGGACCCCAGTTATCTTGAGTAACTAATGAAAGTGCTTTTGATTTGAAGTATCTTGAGATATGCTGTTTTGTTGATGTTATCATGGAAGTTCCAGTTTGTTCCTGTGATCTTATTAGCAGCATCCATTCAGTAGACACAATTATTTGGGATCTTTCCCCAGCCTTCAAGTAGGAAGCATCAATGTCACAACTTTCCTAAACACAGCAGCCAGTCATTATGATCAATAAAGAATGAAGCAAAATCGACTGCTTGTGAATGGCATATCTGAGCAATCTATGCCAAGGTTTCGAAGGTAAATAGAAGACAAAGTAGCATGATCCTGCCAAAGAATACCAGAAAACGTCTATACTTCTCCTTTTACTCTAATTCATGGGCTATAAAAGGTCAGCAGCCTGTTTGCACATGGGAAGCAGTTTTGTTTTGGGGATGTCTATTAAATATTACAGGCTCTTAAGGTGCCTTTTTCCCATCAGTAAGCTGCTATTTTCCTTCTCCAATAAAGGTTAAGGACAAAATATCTTAAAGTTCATATTTAATTGTCATTTAAACTCTAGGGAAAAACATGCTTCTCCTTTTAAATGTGTTCTAATTAGGGATGACATTTTCCATAGAATTTACAAATGTATATAAATTTATATAAATATACACATATGAACTCCATGCACAGGTGCTGTGCAAATCAAGTGATGTTGTCATATAAGTATACACGGATGTACATGACTATCATTTGCATTGCCCACGGAAGAGTATTAAAAACATAAAGGCGTAAAGAGTTAAAGGGTGTGCCCAGCCATCTGGCAGCCAACATGCATCCACCATTCTAGTAATTCAAAGAGAAAAAAACAAAACAAACCACAAACTCCTTCCTTCTGGAAGTAGCAATACAATTGGTCTGCCCTGAATACAGAAACTTGGCAACACAGGGCAGCTGTAGAGGATGTATTCACTCTTCCGGAGGGCTACAAAGGTCAGAGAGTAATTTCATCTGAATCAGACAGTAGCTAGGAAATGTGATCTTAGACTTGCCTTAAGTGAAGCAAGCTGCAATTTTTAAAAACCCCTCTCCTCCACTGAGGTGTGTGCTTGTGCATAACAAGCAGGTCATAGAATTAAGTGATAAACATTTTTTTTTACTTCTAATAATGGAGCTGTGTCCCTTTTATGAATCCCTGCTTTTTCCTATGGTGGACAAACTGCGTCATGAAGAAAGCTTACCATGGAAAACTATTAGCCTTTTGTAACCTTTCATAATTTCAAAATGTGTTTTAGAAAAGATTACTCTGAAAGGCAAGCTTCTGTTATCGCGATGAGAAACTCAAACTTTTAACATGTTTGACCTAGAGGTAAGGAATGTGTAACATGGGAATAAGAAAAACTTACCATGGAATACTGCTCCTGGAGAAATGCACAGAGGTTTTACTTCTGACAGCACAATTGGAAAGCCAGACTGCTACAGCTGGCTTTGGAAAACCGCACCCAAAATGCAGATTCCTGTAAAACCAGCAGTCAGATAAGTGAGAATAAAGATACTGATTCCCTTGTACTTCAATACAATGACTTCAATACAATTTTGTAGCAAAGTGCTACTAGTGAATCAGGCAGGTTAATTATATGTGTACGTACACACTGATTTTATTGGCTGGAGAAAAAGAATGAATAAATTATTTGAAACACATCTTTTGCTTTGTATCTGTGTGAAATGCCGGTCTTCACAGAACTAAAATTTTGGATGTAAACTGCCAGAATTCTTCGCATAAATTATTCATAGTCGATAATTTCACTGGCTCTGTTACCAAGAACAAATGACACACTTTAAATACCCTGCAGCATTACATGAGCCAAAAGAGAGACACTTCCAGCAACAAAATCACTGACGGTCTCCTAAAGACTGTTTGGCTAGCCCCTTAATGCCATTCACACCAGTACACCCTCTGAGAGGGGATGCCGGCTTTGACTGGACAGGTCACCTGGTTGGCGACAAATCGCTGCACCTCAGCCCCAATTGCAGATTTTTCTCAACTGTGTTTTAAGCAGCCTTGTCCAGAAGGCCAGTGCTCTCATCCAACATGTGCAATGAAGCAAACGATAAAAGGGTGGTATGACCGGACCACGTAATGAGTAGAGGGCATTTCGTAGTAATGGACAGTATTTGTGGCAGACGCTGGAAGCTTGTCCTGTCCCCCAGTACTAAGTCAGAAGATATGTTTGGAGGAACAAAATTCAATTCTCAACACAAAATTCCTAGAAACAGTGAAAAGGTCAGTCTTCTCCACTAGCTGCTGTTTTCTGTGTTTCCTACAGTCCTTAAGATTTCAGTTGAGAAGTATCAAACATTTTCCTTCTCTTTTTGAACTTCCAAAAGTTTGGATTGCTACATTCCCACAAGAAAAGCTTCTGACTTGTTCTCAGCTCTTGCTATCATTAGGAAGGACAGGAGTGTTTCAGCTAAGACAACTGCCAGTTTGCAGCCACATGTTAGCAGAGGCCAGTAAAATGCTTTTTTATTAGCGTTTTCTAATACAATGTATAATTCAGGTCCACAGTAGAAGCCTGTCCTAGCCTCTCCAAGATGGTTAATTTTGATGAAGTAAAATCCTGAAGTCAGTAGTAAAACTCACACTTTAATGGGACTAGGATTTCACTGATAATAAATGCTGAAAGTATGGTAAGTAAATACACTTTTCTAAGGTTTCCCATCAGCACAGGAGGGTTAAGCAGCTCAGATAAGTATTCAAATGGGACTGGCTGCCTAGCTGGATGAAATCTAACTGTTAATTCTCTGCAGGGAAAAAAGTATAATAGGGTAAGTTCATACATTTGTCTCTAGAGTGAATTAGGTACAATATTACAATGAGGTGATATATAGCAATTGAAATTCCACTCCTATGGGGTGCAAGGATAACAAAGATTCATGAAGTAACATGGTATTAAGTATTAATCAAGGTTCATAAAACTGATTTCACTGTAGAGATACAAATGATAAAGAAATTTAGGTGGAACATATTTTCTCCTCAATAGACCTTACATTAATCTCTGCATTTTTTGGGGAAAAAAAAAA